>CM029562.1:36914999-37374908 GCA_017309665.1 Coelopa frigida | reverse complement strand
AATTTCTGCAGTACGGTCGGGACCGCAGGAGGAGATGGACTGTGCAAAGCACATGTCTCGGGACGAATATTTCGAATATTTTTTTGAATTTTTGAAATCATCATAGTAGGCGAAAATTCCCGGAAGACTCGACGGAGCTTCCGTGAATCAGAGTAGGCGATGTACCGTAAATGAACGGACATCAGAGTAGGCGAGATGGGGGATGCTGTCATACGAGGCAGTTCGGGCGCGATCGTGAAAGAGTGAAGACATGCACTGCACATGTCACGCGAACGAATTTTCTGCAGTACGGTCGGGACCGCAGGAGGAGATGGACTGTGCAAAGCACATGTCTCGGGACGAATATTTCGAATATTTTTTTGAATTTTTGAAATCATCATAGTAGGCGAAAATTCCCGGAAGACTCGACGGAGCTTCCGTGAATCAGAGTAGGCGATGTACCGTAAATGAACGGACATCAGAGTAGGCGAGATGGGGGATGCTGTCATACGAGGCAGTTCGGGCGCGATCGTGAAAGAGTGAAGACATGCACTGCACATGTCACGCGAACGAATTTTCTGCAGTACGGTCGGGACCGCAGGAGGAGATGGACTGTGCAAAGCACATGTCTCGGGACGAATATTTCGAATATTTTTTTGAATTTTTGAAATCATCATAGTAGGCGAAAATTCCCGGAAGACTCGACGGAGCTTCCGTGAATCAGAGTAGGCGATGTACCGTAAATGAACGGACATCAGAGTAGGCGAGATGGGGGATGCTGTCATACGAGGCAGTTCGGGCGCGATCGTGAAAGAGTGAAGACATGCACTGCACATGTCACGCGAACGAATTTTCTGCAGTACGGTCGGGACCGCAGGAGGAGATGGACTGTGCAAAGCACATGTCTCGGGACGAATATTTCGAATATTTTTTTGAATTTTTGAAATCATCATAGTAGGCGAAAATTCCCGGAAGACTCGACGGAGCTTCCGTGAATCAGAGTAGGCGATGTACCGTAAATGAACGGACATCAGAGTAGGCGAGATGGGGGATGCTGTCATACGAGGCAGTTCGGGCGCGATCGTGAAAGAGTGAAGACATGCACTGCACATGTCACGCGAACGAATTTTCTGCAGTACGGTCGGGACCGCAGGAGGAGATGGACTGTGCAAAGCACATGTCTCGGGACGAATATTTCGAATATTTTTTTGAATTTTTGAAATCATCATAGTAGGCGAAAATTCCCGGAAGACTCGACGGAGCTTCCGTGAATCAGAGTAGGCGATGTACCGTAAATGAACGGACATCAGAGTAGGCGAGATGGGGGATGCTGTCATACGAGGCAGTTCGGGCGCGATCGTGAAAGAGTGAAGACATGCACTGCACATGTCACGCGAACGAATTTTCTGCAGTACGGTCGGGACCGCAGGAGGAGATGGACTGTGCAAAGCACATGTCTCGGGACGAATATTTCGAATATTTTTTTGAATTTTTGAAATCATCATAGTAGGCGAAAATTCCCGGAAGACTCGACGGAGCTTCCGTGAATCAGAGTAGGCGATGTACCGTAAATGAACGGACATCAGAGTAGGCGAGATGGGGGATGCTGTCATACGAGGCAGTTCGGGCGCGATCGTGAAAGAGTGAAGACATGCACTGCACATGTCACGCGAACGAATTTTCTGCAGTACGGTCGGGACCGCAGGAGGAGATGGACTGTGCAAAGCACATGTCTCGGGACGAATATTTCGAATATTTTTTTGAATTTTTGAAATCATCATAGTAGGCGAAAATTCCCGGAAGACTCGACGGAGCTTCCGTGAATCAGAGTAGGCGATGTACCGTAAATGAACGGACATCAGAGTAGGCGAGATGGGGGATGCTGTCATACGAGGCAGTTCGGGCGCGATCGTGAAAGAGTGAAGACATGCACTGCACATGTCACGCGAACGAATTTTCTGCAGTACGGTCGGGACCGCAGGAGGAGATGGACTGTGCAAAGCACATGTCTCGGGACGAATATTTCGAATATTTTTTTGAATTTTTGAAATCATCATAGTAGGCGAAAATTCCCGGAAGACTCGACGGAGCTTCCGTGAATCAGAGTAGGCGATGTACCGTAAATGAACGGACATCAGAGTAGGCGAGATGGGGGATGCTGTCATACGAGGCAGTTCGGGCGCGATCGTGAAAGAGTGAAGACATGCACTGCACATGTCACGCGAACGAATTTTCTGCAGTACGGTCGGGACCGCAGGAGGAGATGGACTGTGCAAAGCACATGTCTCGGGACGAATATTTCGAATATTTTTTTGAATTTTTGAAATCATCATAGTAGGCGAAAATTCCCGGAAGACTCGACGGAGCTTCCGTGAATCAGAGTAGGCGATGTACCGTAAATGAACGGACATCAGAGTAGGCGAGATGGGGGATGCTGTCATACGAGGCAGTTCGGGCGCGATCGTGAAAGAGTGAAGACATGCACTGCACATGTCACGCGAACGAATTTTCTGCAGTACGGTCGGGACCGCAGGAGGAGATGGACTGTGCAAAGCACATGTCTCGGGACGAATATTTCGAATATTTTTTTGAATTTTTGAAATCATCATAGTAGGCGAAAATTCCCGGAAGACTCGACGGAGCTTCCGTGAATCAGAGTAGGCGATGTACCGTAAATGAACGGACATCAGAGTAGGCGAGATGGGGGATGCTGTCATACGAGGCAGTTCGGGCGCGATCGTGAAAGAGTGAAGACATGCACTGCACATGTCACGCGAACGAATTTTCTGCAGTACGGTCGGGACCGCAGGAGGAGATGGACTGTGCAAAGCACATGTCTCGGGACGAATATTTCGAATATTTTTTTGAATTTTTGAAATCATCATAGTAGGCGAAAATTCCCGGAAGACTCGACGGAGCTTCCGTGAATCAGAGTAGGCGATGTACCGTAAATGAACGGACATCAGAGTAGGCGAGATGGGGGATGCTGTCATACGAGGCAGTTCGGGCGCGATCGTGAAAGAGTGAAGACATGCACTGCACATGTCACGCGAACGAATTTTCTGCAGTACGGTCGGGACCGCAGGAGGAGATGGACTGTGCAAAGCACATGTCTCGGGACGAATATTTCGAATATTTTTTTGAATTTTTGAAATCATCATAGTAGGCGAAAATTCCCGGAAGACTCGACGGAGCTTCCGTGAATCAGAGTAGGCGATGTACCGTAAATGAACGGACATCAGAGTAGGCGAGATGGGGGATGCTGTCATACGAGGCAGTTCGGGCGCGATCGTGAAAGAGTGAAGACATGCACTGCACATGTCACGCGAACGAATTTTCTGCAGTACGGTCGGGACCGCAGGAGGAGATGGACTGTGCAAAGCACATGTCTCGGGACGAATATTTCGAATATTTTTTTGAATTTTTGAAATCATCATAGTAGGCGAAAATTCCCGGAAGACTCGACGGAGCTTCCGTGAATCAGAGTAGGCGATGTACCGTAAATGAACGGACATCAGAGTAGGCGAGATGGGGGATGCTGTCATACGAGGCAGTTCGGGCGCGATCGTGAAAGAGTGAAGACATGCACTGCACATGTCACGCGAACGAATTTTCTGCAGTACGGTCGGGACCGCAGGAGGAGATGGACTGTGCAAAGCACATGTCTCGGGACGAATATTTCGAATATTTTTTTGAATTTTTGAAATCATCATAGTAGGCGAAAATTCCCGGAAGACTCGACGGAGCTTCCGTGAATCAGAGTAGGCGATGTACCGTAAATGAACGGACATCAGAGTAGGCGAGATGGGGGATGCTGTCATACGAGGCAGTTCGGGCGCGATCGTGAAAGAGTGAAGACATGCACTGCACATGTCACGCGAACGAATTTTCTGCAGTACGGTCGGGACCGCAGGAGGAGATGGACTGTGCAAAGCACATGTCTCGGGACGAATATTTCGAATATTTTTTTGAATTTTTGAAATCATCATAGTAGGCGAAAATTCCCGGAAGACTCGACGGAGCTTCCGTGAATCAGAGTAGGCGATGTACCGTAAATGAACGGACATCAGAGTAGGCGAGATGGGGGATGCTGTCATACGAGGCAGTTCGGGCGCGATCGTGAAAGAGTGAAGACATGCACTGCACATGTCACGCGAACGAATTTTCTGCAGTACGGTCGGGACCGCAGGAGGAGATGGACTGTGCAAAGCACATGTCTCGGGACGAATATTTCGAATATTTTTTTGAATTTTTGAAATCATCATAGTAGGCGAAAATTCCCGGAAGACTCGACGGAGCTTCCGTGAATCAGAGTAGGCGATGTACCGTAAATGAACGGACATCAGAGTAGGCGAGATGGGGGATGCTGTCATACGAGGCAGTTCGGGCGCGATCGTGAAAGAGTGAAGACATGCACTGCACATGTCACGCGAACGAATTTTCTGCAGTACGGTCGGGACCGCAGGAGGAGATGGACTGTGCAAAGCACATGTCTCGGGACGAATATTTCGAATATTTTTTTGAATTTTTGAAATCATCATAGTAGGCGAAAATTCCCGGAAGACTCGACGGAGCTTCCGTGAATCAGAGTAGGCGATGTACCGTAAATGAACGGACATCAGAGTAGGCGAGATGGGGGATGCTGTCATACGAGGCAGTTCGGGCGCGATCGTGAAAGAGTGAAGACATGCACTGCACATGTCACGCGAACGAATTTTCTGCAGTACGGTCGGGACCGCAGGAGGAGATGGACTGTGCAAAGCACATGTCTCGGGACGAATATTTCGAATATTTTTTTGAATTTTTGAAATCATCATAGTAGGCGAAAATTCCCGGAAGACTCGACGGAGCTTCCGTGAATCAGAGTAGGCGATGTACCGTAAATGAACGGACATCAGAGTAGGCGAGATGGGGGATGCTGTCATACGAGGCAGTTCGGGCGCGATCGTGAAAGAGTGAAGACATGCACTGCACATGTCACGCGAACGAATTTTCTGCAGTACGGTCGGGACCGCAGGAGGAGATGGACTGTGCAAAGCACATGTCTCGGGACGAATATTTCGAATATTTTTTTGAATTTTTGAAATCATCATAGTAGGCGAAAATTCCCGGAAGACTCGACGGAGCTTCCGTGAATCAGAGTAGGCGATGTACCGTAAATGAACGGACATCAGAGTAGGCGAGATGGGGGATGCTGTCATACGAGGCAGTTCGGGCGCGATCGTGAAAGAGTGAAGACATGCACTGCACATGTCACGCGAACGAATTTTCTGCAGTACGGTCGGGACCGCAGGAGGAGATGGACTGTGCAAAGCACATGTCTCGGGACGAATATTTCGAATATTTTTTTGAATTTTTGAAATCATCATAGTAGGCGAAAATTCCCGGAAGACTCGACGGAGCTTCCGTGAATCAGAGTAGGCGATGTACCGTAAATGAACGGACATCAGAGTAGGCGAGATGGGGGATGCTGTCATACGAGGCAGTTCGGGCGCGATCGTGAAAGAGTGAAGACATGCACTGCACATGTCACGCGAACGAATTTTCTGCAGTACGGTCGGGACCGCAGGAGGAGATGGACTGTGCAAAGCACATGTCTCGGGACGAATATTTCGAATATTTTTTTGAATTTTTGAAATCATCATAGTAGGCGAAAATTCCCGGAAGACTCGACGGAGCTTCCGTGAATCAGAGTAGGCGATGTACCGTAAATGAACGGACATCAGAGTAGGCGAGATGGGGGATGCTGTCATACGAGGCAGTTCGGGCGCGATCGTGAAAGAGTGAAGACATGCACTGCACATGTCACGCGAACGAATTTTCTGCAGTACGGTCGGGACCGCAGGAGGAGATGGACTGTGCAAAGCACATGTCTCGGGACGAATATTTCGAATATTTTTTTGAATTTTTGAAATCATCATAGTAGGCGAAAATTCCCGGAAGACTCGACGGAGCTTCCGTGAATCAGAGTAGGCGATGTACCGTAAATGAACGGACATCAGAGTAGGCGAGATGGGGGATGCTGTCATACGAGGCAGTTCGGGCGCGATCGTGAAAGAGTGAAGACATGCACTGCACATGTCACGCGAACGAATTTTCTGCAGTACGGTCGGGACCGCAGGAGGAGATGGACTGTGCAAAGCACATGTCTCGGGACGAATATTTCGAATATTTTTTTGAATTTTTGAAATCATCATAGTAGGCGAAAATTCCCGGAAGACTCGACGGAGCTTCCGTGAATCAGAGTAGGCGATGTACCGTAAATGAACGGACATCAGAGTAGGCGAGATGGGGGATGCTGTCATACGAGGCAGTTCGGGCGCGATCGTGAAAGAGTGAAGACATGCACTGCACATGTCACGCGAACGAATTTTCTGCAGTACGGTCGGGACCGCAGGAGGAGATGGACTGTGCAAAGCACATGTCTCGGGACGAATATTTCGAATATTTTTTTGAATTTTTGAAATCATCATAGTAGGCGAAAATTCCCGGAAGACTCGACGGAGCTTCCGTGAATCAGAGTAGGCGATGTACCGTAAATGAACGGACATCAGAGTAGGCGAGATGGGGGATGCTGTCATACGAGGCAGTTCGGGCGCGATCGTGAAAGAGTGAAGACATGCACTGCACATGTCACGCGAACGAATTTTCTGCAGTACGGTCGGGACCGCAGGAGGAGATGGACTGTGCAAAGCACATGTCTCGGGACGAATATCGTTAAGTAGTGTAACGCGACGCGAATAAAAGCTTTGGGACATCAGGATAGGAGGCTCGAGGTGAGCGATTATTTTAAAATTATTATTTATTATTAATTCTTATTTTATTGTTATATATATTTATTTTCCTTGTACAGCCATGTTTTGTATGGCTATATATTTATTATCATATATATTTATTATTATTTATTTCTTTTTTACAGCCTTGTTTTGTATGGTTGTTTAGCCTATAGCTTTATCGAGGTATCTTATGATATTACCCTCGTAGTAGGATCTTCAATATATCCTTGTGATATGTTTGAAGATGAATTAGCTTCGTTGCCCTCTGATGTGTCCCTGTGGCGGGGGACGAAAACGTTCAGGACTGCCATATCCCTCAATTCTCTTCCTCTGTTTCTCTCCCCCGTTGACCCTTTTCTTTTTCAGGTTGTATATATATGTATATATGCATTTATTTATGAATGTATATGTATATATAATTAGAATTTATTTTATAATTTATTTTAGAATATTATTTTAGAATATTTTATTAATTTTTACCTTTTTCTTTGCGTCCTGATGTATTTGTTGGTGCGTGTCTCGACGAGTACACTGTTTTCGATGGATAGAAACAGAAATGTTTCTAGAAATCGATGCTAGTGTGTTGTTGATACGTGTACCAACATATAGATCAATTTATTCATTTAGATAGGTAAAACCTCGAAAGGTTTAAGAAAAAATGCAAAATCGGGTACTTTTAGTTCTCAGGTAATCGTTACTAAAAGTACCCAACTACCCATAGTACCTAAGTGCCCAAGTACCCAACTACCCAAGTACCCAAAGTACCCAAGTACACAAGTACCCAACTACCAAAGTACCCAAACTACCCACGTAGGTACCCGGTACTAAACTTGGGTAGTTTTGGTACTCGGGTACTTTTAGTTCTCGGGTAATCGTTACTAAAAGTACCCAACTACCCAAAGTACCCAAGTACCCAACTACCCAAGACCCACGTGCCCACGTATCCAACTACCCAAGAGACCAAGCTTCTCCGGTATATATAGCCACCACGCCATCCCGGTCACCTGCGACGGAGACGACAGCAACGACGGCGACGGCCTACCCTGTGTTTGACTATTTATTGGAACGCACCCATAACATTATGTGTTGCCATTGCATCATTATTTGTAAATGATTGTTTGTGGAACCGGGTTGCCATTGCATCATTATTTGTAAATGATTGCTTGTGAACAGGTTTGCCATTGCATCATTTTATCTGGCGTACCGAAGTTACTTCGATTCAATTTCTTTCATTCAATTGGTTTCAACCTTCTGTCAAATTCCTTCGAATTCGAACAGCGAAACGAAAGAGAAAATGAGAAGAAGTGGCGTGGTAAAAAGGTAAACAAACCGTTTCTTGTACATAAATCATCTTTTATTTCAGAAAATTATTTACCCTGCTTTACACCACTTAATGTGCCTTCATGTCAGTTGAGCATCAACACAATATAAATACATAGCATTATAGTTGCTTCGTCGAACGTGAGTCCCCAAACGTGCCCCGCCAACCAGCATCTACTAATCCGAATCCCTTTACAGCCATCCGTCACCACTACGTAAACCCCCGTTGGGGAACATGCGTCTCGAACGCCATCTGCGGGGTCAACAACCACGACCCGATGTGCTCGTGTCCCGAGGCCATGACCGGTAACGCCTTCTTCGAGTGCCGCCCCTGCCATGTAACGAAGCCACACTTTCAACACAGTCTAATCCGTTACCTCCATGCTGAACAGCTCCTGTTGTGCAGGACCCTTCCAGTCCTCGCCCTGCGGCCCCAACTTACAGTGTCGTGTGCTGCAGCAGACCGCCACCTGCTCCTGCATCGTCGGCTACATGGGCAGCCGACCGACTCCAATTATTTTTCTTTAATTAAATAATTCATTAATAAACAACACCTCACTTATATCGCGAACAATATTATTATTTTCATTGAATATTACTATCACATTGGAATATTTATCAACTTTCAGAATAATGATCAAGGTTCTTCCAACTACTGGCCGACCTCGACGTTGTACCCGATCCAGGCCGTGGGCGACAGCTCTAGCTTCGTCCGCTGCCTGGTCCTGCGCTCGCCGGCCTCCTCGTAGTGATTGGTCAGGACCACAATCGCCACGACCTTGAAGTCCTGGCCGCGCAGTGTGGAGCGCGTGTGCAGCTCCCCCGTGAGATTGAACTCCTGGGCGTTGTTCAGCTCGAAGGCCTTCACGTGCTTCATGTCAGGGTGCCATCCTCGCTGGACATGTCCCTTATGCCGACGTAGTGCACGCCCAGAAGCTTCATGTTGTTCTGCAGCGAGATGTCGGTGGTGCCCACGTGCAGCGGATTCTGGTGGCTCTCGGTGGTCGTGGTCCGTGAGATTGCCGTAGGCGTTAACCAGGCTCAGGGCGTCCTTGTGCCAGCGAGAGTTGATTTGGAGCTTTCGAAGGAGATTGAGTTAGTATTACAGATCCAAAGAAATCAATAGAGATTCCCTACCTTGTTGACTGTGCCATTGTCGGCCACTTCGAAGTGGATGTCTACGTAGTTGTCCACCTAGTCCTTCTTGAAGTAGGTGCGGGATCACGTTCGTGTTCAGCTGGATGCCCACCGAGGTCTCCAGGAAGTTATCCTCGGTCTGCAATGAGAACGAAAAGGAAGATTAGAATCGAATCGAAGAATTGAATTGTGGCGCCCACCTCGTCGTCGATGAGATGTTGCCCTTGTACATGTTCTCCTACAGCTCGAGCCGTTATTTCGCAAAAAGGACGTTAATTCGTGACGACCTCAAAATTTTCGAAAATTTCATAATTCAGGCCAATTTTTCATGGAAATCTTATATGCTTCATATTTCCGTAAATACGCGTTATTTCGCGAAAAGGACGTAAATTCGTGATGATCTCTAAATTTTTGAAAATTTCATAATTTGGCAATTTTTCATGGAAACCTTAAATGCTTCATATCTCCGTAAATACGCGTTATTTCGCAAAAAGGACGTTAATTCGTGACGACCTTTAAATTTTCGAAAATTTCACAATTCAGGCAATATTTCATGGAAATCTTAAATGCTTCATATCTCCGTAAATACGCGTTATTTCGCGAAAAGGACGTAAATTCGTAACGACCTCTAAATTTTCGAAAATTTCATAATTCTGGCAATTTTTCATGAAAATCTTAAATGCTTCATATCTCCGAAAATACGCATTATTTCGCAAAAAAGACGTTAATTCGTGACGACCTCTAAATTTTCTAAAATTTCATAATTCAGGGATTAAATACAATATAATACAATTATATATAAATAGACACATTGTTGCAATTTATTGAAATTCTATCGGTGAAATATCCATGTCCATGCAACTAACATCTCAGGGCAAAAGAATAAAGTTCACATCAAATATTCGAACATCTTCGTATGTTTTTATCACATGCTGCATCAAGGCCAAGGGCAAAAGACTCTTAGAAATACAAAAAAATAAAGCTTACATTTTTTTTTTTTGCTGAATAAACGGGAATAAATTTTATTAATTACATCTAAACTCCTTAAATTCGATTCACTGTTCATTTAAGATGCAAGTGCTAACAACTAATTAATTTGTTATTTTTGTATGTATTTTATAAATTTGTTTGCATATCCATCTATTTCAATATATTATATAAGTATGAGTACGCTCAATCATGTTATGATTGAAATTAGTTGGGATCGTATCTCGGGGATGAGATTATTAACCGCACCTGCAGGAAATATTAGGGAGGAGGAAAGATTACGTCAGAACCCGATTTTAATTCTAAAAACTAAAACTCATCGTGATTTATTTTTGGGAAAGAATGTCCACCTCATAATCACATAATGTTAACTATATCTATATATTCTCTTTTAGATCATATTTTTATTTGTGTGGTGTGTATCATTATTACAATCGATCGCAATATTTATTATAGCTTCGAAATAACAATCCTAGGAACTAATCAAAAAGGATTAAATAATGTCAAAATAAATTAAACACAAAAATAGATCACTATCAAGTAGAGAGACACCGCTCATACCGTATCACAGAAATGCTTACACTCTCCTCATGCGAACAGTGGACTGCTTTTCCCTACACAAGCAACCACCCAGTCACCTATCCACTCACCTACTCACTCATCATCCTCGCATCACATTTTAAAAGATTTCAAAGTGTGAGTCAAGTTATACTACGAATGACCCCAAAACAAATCTATGAAGTTATTGACTATTTATAAAACGAATGAATCGGTATGAGCGGCCTTTCTCTATTTATATCTGCTACCGTACGGCTTATTGACCCTCTCCCTTAATTATGATTGAATATACCTTTTGGCCAATTCGTGAAATTATCGACAGTTTCTTTCACGGGACCCACATCCTCCCTATGCAACGACATACAGCTAGTCATTAGAAAGATACACGGATGGACGGACCGACACACTCAAATCAGCGGAACATGTTCTTTACTTAATCTTTAAAATTAATCCATAATTATTGTTTATTCACATAAAAATAAGGTACAAGTAAGAGTAAATTATTTTGCGAAAGTCAAAATTTCAAAAGTCTCCTGGGACGAAGGCGTGTCCTAGCAGCGTGGGTGAAGGAAGTAACACAAGGGCTTTGAAATCAATATACAATTGGATTAGATAATTCGTCAACTAATAAATTTATAGAAATAATATATTCGAGAGCCAGATCAAATAATTTATCAACAACCTAGTGTTGGCGCTAGTCTTACTTCCGAAACCAAAAGCTACATTTACCGGTCGTGTGGTCGAAATCGAGAGGAAGAGTCTCCAACTGCTATTATCCTCAATTTAAAACAATGCATTAAGCTAACGAAATATACAATATTTGTGAAATTAAGTCGTCCTGAAAAGACACTCGGCTAAGGGATTCATCTGAATTAATTAAAACGTAGAGTCGCTGTTTGGGAACTGAAATTTGACGAATCGCTTTCGTACTTCCCGCAGAAGGATCCGTAGGTAGTGGCGTGACTGCGAACGCAACTGTCACATCAACTACTAAATCTTGCTCGGGTTCTCCTGACGAGCACTGTACTTGGGATTCGAGGGCATCACGGTGTCAGTAACCAGGTCGTTGGGAGCCTCAAGTACGCCTTTAGCGTGTGCTGCCGCCGTGTCGCAGTCTGTGCGACGTGAGATCAGGAGCCGTATGTCAGTATGTAGTGAAAGGCGCCCGGAGCGTGATGTTTGGAATCTAAAGGAAGACAGGGAAAGCTCATGATGCATTCATTAAAGGGGATGTAAAACTGCTAACTCGCCTTAAATGTATAGAATACCGCAGGCGTTTCATATGCTCGGTTGATATGAAATGTCCAAGATTGCTTTCACCATGTAGGCCACCGTTGGGTGACTGACGATATTTATTGTTACTTGTATTGTAATTCCCTGTACGGTTTGGATAGACCTTGAACACCCTACCGCCATCACCATCAAAGCTGTTCGTATGGGACATCGATTGAGAGTTGACGTTCTGCAAATTGTTGTTGTTCTCTCCGCTATGATCTTTCTTAAAGATGTTATAGTTAGATGAAGCAATGGTCTCATTGATGCTGGCTTCCGCCAGGATGCGCTGGCGTATAAATGTCTGGTGCATGGGCGGCATATCACGCATATCGTACGGGATGACAAACATGCGGACAACGGTGCCCATCGGGTTCAGCAGAGTGGCCTGGATCGTTCCGGCGCGTGGAACCGAGTAGCCCTTACGAGGAAGTCGGATATCGCACTACGAAAGTATAAGAAATTAATTCAGTTTTATGGAATGGGATCAGGAAGACACTCACCACATACGGCGTACTTAGCGCTTCCCCGCGCAACTCATAAAAATAGGCAGCTGCCGGAATGGTCAGTTGCGTGGGACAGAAACCACCCGAGGCACCCAGCAGCACTTTGAACCCGACCACATGGACTTTTGGATTCAAGCGCCTCTGTAATAGTGACTCCTCTAGGTTCCCTAGCAACGATCGGCGTCCGAAGAGCGCGACTACACGTGAACGCATCTTCATTGGCGACGTAGCCGGAGTGTACATCCCGCTCTCTAGGTCCTCATCGGAGAACTGTTCGTCCGAGCCTAGTGATGAACGGTCGGAACGGTCAGAGAGGTGACGCGAACGACGCTTGTAAATGGCAGCTTGTTTAGCGAATCGCGGTGACAGCGATAGCGAATTGGGCAACGTCGGCGCGGAAAGGGACTTCTGCACGGGAATGATACTATTGTCAACGATGGGGATCATATTGGCAGTGACGGAGGTGGCGAAACCGACGTGCTCAAAGGAAAACTGGTTAACGGGCTCGGAGTCGTAAAAGGCAGAACAGCTGCTAATGGGGATCGGGGAGGGGGTCAGACCCGATGGAGAAGCGCAGGCCGTGGCCGATGGGTTGCAGAAGATCGGTGTCAGGTTAACTTTTGGCAGACCCTTGCGCAACAGTAGTGCGTTGTGTGGCGGAGGCGTAGCTTCGTAGTAGCCATGTCCGTTCGATGACAGCCCATCGCCTCCAGCACCACTATTGTATGCGGCCGAGATCTCCAGCAACGTCGGTTTCGGCGTCTGCTTGCGTTGATAATGGGGTAGCGAGTGCTTCTGTTGGTGTGCGGTGTTGGTCGGTGTCTTGAACTGTTCCGTCAAGAGTGCATCTTCGCAGTTGAGTAGAATCCCTTTGTTAGGCGGGGTGCAGTTACTCTTCCGTCGGCCGTCAACTGTGGCTGCGGCAGTGTTGTCTTCGTCGTCCATTTTCTTCTGGGGGTAATACGAGTTGCAGGGGGACTCTGACTTGCACGAACTGTTGATGAGGTTGTTGCTATTTTTGTTGTTGGCAGTGGCATCGCTGTACAATGTACACTTGTCGATATGGGGTGTTAGTTTTGTCGAAGAAACGAAGGATTCCTGCAAGGGTCAGAAGGCGTTAAGTGCGGTACCAAACATGAACTGAAGTCTCTTCTTACCTGATCAAAAATGTCTAGTGCTATGTGGACCCCGTTGCGAGTGATCTCCGGATGCCTCTCACCACCATCGTTTTCGTCTTCGTCGGCAGCTTCTTCAGCGATCTCTCCATCATTACCATCACCATCGTCCCCGGAACCGAAGTTGTGCTGAGTCTTTTGACGTTTGCATACCTGGCAGCCGGCCAATCCAGCCGTCTGCCCCGTGTGGTTGTTGTTCTTAGAGGAGCAGTTATCGGTTGAACCGCTGAGCGGCAGGAAGTTATGCAGAGCCGGCTTCTTCTTCTTCTTCTTTTTGACCGCTTTCGGAGTGCGTTGGATAGCCTGCAACAGGAGCTCGGCATTGTTTCGGGGAGTATGAATGATCTCGCTGCTGCTTATGCTGCAAGAGTCCATTTCGTCCATGTCATCGGTGCGCACAGACGTGCCGCGACCGGAGTTTTCACAGCTCAGACAGACAATAACGTTTTCGCCGCCGCACTGACAGCAGGTCATCTGGGTCTGTGTGCCGGTGGAGATCATGGTCACGATTCTAGAATTATGACTTTGGCTGTGGGACGAGGGGGTACAACACCTGAAATGGTTAACCGTAGACCGGGAATGCTCATCAGAATGGCTCTTTGTAAGTTCCTCATCCACCTCCTCGCCTTGATCCATCGGTTGTGAATAAATTCCATTCGTGTCCTCCTTCTTTGAATGTTGCTCCCCGTTGCTCGTTGACGCAGCCGACTGGTCGCAAGATTCCATTACGGCGAGGAAGGTGGACTTTCGAGTCGATTTTTTGTCCCGCTTTAGCATTCGCTTACGGTACTTCATTAGCTGCTTCTCCCGATGTGACAGGTTGGAGTTAAAAGAGCTGTCGCCTCCACCGCTGGAGTTCGTGCAGTCGTCGTCCTCCTCATTGGCAACTTCATCAATGCCAAGCTCCTCCTCGTCGATAAAGAACGTGCACTTGTGCTTTCCCGTTGAATGGCAGCTTGGCGAGGTGGGATCCAATGAGTCATTTGTTAAGCGGAAGTGCGGATCACTCGCTTTGTTGATATCACAGTTTATAGCTGGAAACGCAGACGCTGCATTTGCGAGTTGACTAGTTGTGGGTATTGTAGACATTTTTGCAGCTCTTTTTTGTTGTAGCGGAGGTGGTGCAGATGACACTACGCCTGCAAAGGCACTTGTTGTGGTTTTGCCGTTAGATTCGGAATAAGACATACTATCAGCTGTTATTGAGGATTTAGAGTCAAAGTCGCCACAGGACACTTTAACGTCCGGGTTCATAAACGTTTCGTGCGAACTAGGGATTGGAAACGGCGGTATCGCTGTCCCAAGCTTAGGGATGCCTCCGTTGATACGTGGAAGACTTTTAAGGCAAACCGAGAGGCTGCAACCCTCTGATATTATAACGCTCGGGAAGTTGTGGACGTTTGGCTTGCAATTGAAGCAGGCCGTAGAATCGTACCGTTTTATGCGATAGAAGATATTGAGCCGAGGTCGACGGGTGGGCGACACTAGGACCTGGCCTTGGTTGGTCGATGTAGACGAGGAATTAGATGCGAGCGAGGTTCCCGTCGTGGCCAGATCGCCAGCAACACCTATGGTCGCGGGAAAGATGACGCGGCCCGTGTCATAGATGCTGTTGTCCGACTTCTTGATGAGATCGCACCAGGCACTGATTTGGGAGAAATACAGCTGGCTACGGATGGCGCTGCACAGTGAGAGCAGCGTCATATTAGGCGGTGTTACCCTACGTTAGAGGAAGGAGCAAACGATTAGATGACGACTCGAAAACTACCGGCCAGCACTAACTTCTCCTTCTGTGTGAGAATCCACTGTTCGAGGAGAATCTTGTGGCCCTCAGGTCCTAAGAATACCTCGATGCAGACGGGTTCGCCACGGGCGATTATTGCTTCCATCTTCAAGTTGTAAGCACGCCAGCGAGAGCACTGAACGTATAACAAAACAAGTAAAGAATGGGAGGGTTCACAATGTAAAGGAGGCACCGCTACTCACCGTTATATTTACATACGACATATCACAGAAATGGTCCTCGGTCTCTGCGTCACCCTTGCCAAGGCCCATCTTGCGCAAGAACTGCTCACAGTGTGGCCCCTGCTGTGGATACGAGGACGAGGTGTGATTGGTTTCCTCCGCACAGGTGGGGGTAAGCGATTTCAGCACCGTATTCGTCGATGACGAAAACTTGTGTCTGTGGCAGTAGGTGGAGGATCTGGAGCCCAAAGGCCCACAGGAGCTCGGCGCTGCTGTGGTGGGCAACCAGGGCTCCATCAGCGGTGACTGGATGCCACTGCCACTGCTGCTAGCCGAACCGGGCACTTCGTTGATAAAGTGGTTCGAGGATCGAGGTGGCGTCGAACGTAAGATGGTATGTCTGGGAGTGGCAACGCTTCCTGCGAATATCGGCTTATCAGCGCAGCGAATACCGACGTCAACGCCTGTGTCGATAGCAGGACTACCACCGCGCAAGCAGGTGGTGGCCAGCGACTGTAGTGAATGCAGGAAGTTATCCGCCGAGCCAGGGGACGAGGCCGCACTACCTCCGGAGTTGGACATGCTTGAACGGTTGAGAATCACGCGCCGGACGATCTCGAAGTCTGCCTTATCAGGGTTGCTTGCCTCCGCGTTTATAGCAAGTGCCGGCTCAGCTGCGTCGCTGCCCACCTTTTGCTCAAAAACGACACACTCGCGGCTCATAGTTGACGCGGGTGAGACTTGCCGAAGTTGGTAGAGCTTCTGTGTCCATCGCTGGTGCCTGCTCTCGGCGGCTGCGGCAAACGAAGGGTCGTCAAATATGTCATCAAATAGCGAGGGCGCAGTGGCGGTGACGGATCCGAACATGTGCGGGTTCGTTGTTATGTTGATCATATGACTTGTAGCCGCCCGCGACGTTGAGGGCCGTGGCGATTGTTGGTCACCAACGCTGCCACTGGCGTGGAAGACCTGCTCTGAGTCCACTCCTTGTGCTCTGTGTACAGCTCCCCGTGATGCCACGTGGTGCTGTACGAACTCATCCTCCGATATGGCGCGTCCCTCCAGGATCAGCGATGCTATGCCGATCATAGCAGTAGAGGAGTTATGGTGGCAGTTGCCACCAAGAGTTGATGTGGTTGACGAGGATGTGGAGGACGAACTCGTTGCTGTCGTGGGGATCATGGTTGAGGATGTCTCAGTAATAACGCGGTGCGTAACTGCATGTAAAGAACCAGAAGGAAGATCATTCGCTGATTATTGGAACATATAGAAGACGAGAGTCTGTTGACAGATAATATCTGGAGTCATCTTCTACTGGACGATATCAGCCCAAAGAATGGGTATATCGCTAATGGCAACGAATCGATAGGAAATTACGTTGACCCAGTTCTAGTTGGAGAAATGTACAGATGGTTGTACGGAGGGATAAACAACTTCGACGTTGGCCCAGTTACACCGAATATATAAGATGACAGAATCCGAAATAGGCACAGCTATCCCACACGTTGCCTTAGCAATCTTTTTTCCATCCCATTAGTGCTTTAAATGCACGTGCTCTTTGGTGTTCACTAGTATTAATGGCGGAAATAAGAGACAGATGCAGGGCTCTCTCCGGTTGTGTCAAGACCACTTTTATTGGGGAAACGGTTATTTTTTTGCTTTTACTTTGTCGTTAATATTGTAGTCAGTACTGTATTGAAAACAACCATCTACAAAGAGGTATATATAGGTATATATTACAAAGAGGTTAACTGGTCGAACAGATTGAGTAGCGACATCAGCAGCTCGGCATGGTGCTTACCAATTCGAAAAATTCACCCACAATGAGGTAGCGCCCTTATGTCATATAGCTCAATAGTTCTATTCTTTTGGTATTTGATTCACATACCATATAAGCAAATATTTCAAATATCTATACTAATATATAAAAGAAGAAAGTTGTATGTTCGACTACAAAAATCAGCTAAAGAATGTTTCCATTTTTATATTTTTACTGGTCAGCCACCATATCAGAATAGGACATAGGCTATATTAATTTAACATTAACCATTGAGGGATTTAATAAAAATTAAAAGAGTGTTTTCCATACAAAATTCTCTCTCTCATAATTCGTTGTCATCTTAAATGAAGTCTTAAATGCTTCATATCTCCGCGATTACGCGCTATTTCGCAAAAAGGACGTTAATTCGTGACGACCTCTAAATTTTAGAAAATTTCATAATTCAGGCAATTTTTCATGGAAACTTTTTATGCTTCATATCTCCGTAAATACGCGTTATTTCGCAAAAAGGACGTTTATTCGTGACGACCTCTAAATTTTCGAAAATTTCATAATTTTGGCAATTTTTCATGGAAATCTTATATGCTTCATATCTCCGTAAATACGCGTTATTTCGCAAAAAGGACGTAAATTCGTGACGACCTCTAAATTTTCGAAAATTTCATAATTTTGCGTTCATTTGCAAAAAAAAAAAGACCTCGATAGCTTCAGACGTTCCGGAATAAAGTTCATTCAAATATTGGTTCCATTCTGCAACATCTTTTTTGCGAGTGAAAAAGTCCAATATATGGACTTTCTAAAATATTTATCTTCGCAGATATTGTTTCATAAAATTAAATTTTTTGTTTGTTTTTGTCTTGTTTTGGAGCTCATTTCGGTCAGTTTCAAGGCTGAGAAATTAGTTTTAAAACATTTTTTTTTTACAGTCATTTTTTTTATCTACGCACATAAAAAGGGACCAATGTGTAAGTTTATGTTTTTTAGAAAAATTAGTGAGCCAATTAATTCGAATTGAGTTCGAAAAAATAACTGCATTTTTATACCCTACACCCTGTGGGTAAGGGTATATTCATTTTGTCCTTCCGTTTGTAACGCATTAAAGGAGAGGTCGTAGGTATGGAAAAGTATATATATTCTTGATCAGCGTCACCTCCTGAATCGATTTAGCTATGTCCGTCTGTCTGTCTGTCTGTCTGTCCGTCTGTCTGTCTGTCTGTGTGTCTGTGTGTCTGTCTGTGGAAATAGATTTTGTGAAGAAACGGTAAGAGATACTGACTTGAGATTTTGGATTTAGTATTTCTATATTAATAAGCTACTTGTATGTAAAAATGGGCGTAATCGGTCAACGGATACGCCCACCTCCCATATAAAGCAAAAGGTTTATATAGGATATCTGGTGAACTATGGTATATATCGAGATGAAACTTTGTGTGTAATCATGTTCCACTGATACGAGTTTAAAAGGCAAAAATGGAAAACATCGCCCTCCCATATAACGCAAAAGTTGAATATGGTATATATGATAAACTATGGTATATATAGAGATGAATTTTTGCGTCTGATCACCGTATCACAGATACGTACCACCGATACCACTTTACATGCTAAAAATTGACAAGCTACAGCTCAGCTCAAAAGCTACAGCTCAATGTTGGATATGGTAAACCATATAGGCAGTTATTAGATTAAATATTGCTACTAAGAGTTCCCAAGAATCAAATGGAAAATATCTCTTATAGGACACGAGCACCTTCCATACAAAATCGTAGATCTACAAGAAATCCAACTACTTTATGGATGTTATTAGCTGATGAAAGGTGGGATTGAATGCAAGAAGAAAGAGACCACATCCATCTGAACCTCAATGGACGCCCATAAAAAATTGATTATATCCTTTCAATATAAACGTAATGAGCAGGTGACGATTGAGAGAATACAAGCCCTGCTGACGGGATCACAATCCGCAAAAGTCAGGGAGCTACATATCTCCAAATGGCTGTTCATCTTCAAAGTGGAATCAGTCACGCGGCACTATATGTTGCTTATAGTAGCGCAGCAAGTACTTCTGGACTTTATATTGTTGAAAATTTCTACCCTCTCAAGTCTGTTGTTGAATCAGATTTTGTCTGCATTGAAATGAACATCTAAAATATGAAAAGCAACTAAAATCATAATGTATTTTATGGCACACAAAAAATCATCGATTCAATTATTCTTCCATAAATTGCAGAGCTTTAATGCGCACTTCCAAGATATTAGCAATGGCACAATGCTGCAAACACCAGAACTACTTCGTTTTGTAGAAACATGGGCCCCTATAAGATTCCTAACTTCACTCTTATTCACAGATTAGACAATCGACAAAAAAAAGGGTATAATCGTGTTTGGAATACGAATATAGCTTCAAATATATAATTTACTTTTGAAAGATGCCACATTTGTGAAAATCGCACGATGGAGTTAATAGCATTGAAGTGTAATGATGCATTTTCACTAATTATTGATAGAAATTCACTGTTTTTCCTTTAATAAACGTTGTATGCAGGGTGTAGGGTATGTAAACTTCGGCCTGGCCGAAGTTAACAGATTTTGCCTGGGTGGACCAGGCAAACCGGGGGAGCGAAGCGACCCCGGTGCGCTAGTTAATATCTTATATCTCATAAAGAAAGAATAAATTTTATGCGAGTATAAAAATAACCTTTGAGGGTTAATGTACATTTGGTGCGTTAACTTGAATAACAGCATAAAAGAAAATTAAAAATTTTTATGATTGGAATTACATAATTTTTATAACATTTTTCTTTATTAACTCAATTAATTTTTCTGTGTTATCATTAATTTTCACACACCAAATACCCGAATATCAATGGTCATGAATCGATTACATCAACAGCTGTCAGAACCAATGTAACGAAAATGTTCAAGTTGAGTTAACATGCGCTGCTGTGGCTTCTTACCGCAACAGAGTACTACTCATTCTCAATTCAGTTCATTTCAAATTTTGACAGCTCGTATTTCTTTACTACCAGCGACTAATCCAGCTGTTCAATCAGTAAAGAAGAATTACAACGATAGTGTTACAGTGAGTGAGAAGTAGGTGAAATCGCAGGAAACTTTTATAAGCATTACGAGGTATGTTGAAAATGTTGATCACTGTTAGTTAACAGAGAGTTAACTCTGTTAACAGAGAGTTAACTCTGTTAACAGAGAGTTAACTCTGTTAACAGAGAGTTAACTCTGTTAACAGAGAGTTAACTCTGTTAACAGAGAGTTAACTAACACATACACATACAGTCCGCCGTCTGTATGTGTCTCAAGTGACGCGTCGCCGTAAATAACTGGTTTCCGAACATGTCGCCGTCCAGCTGATTTTTGTTTTTATTTTATAACCAAAACAGAAACGATAATGCTTCCAATTTCGTGATGATACCCTCTAGGCGTTGGATTTGAGAAAAAACAATGCTTTACAAACCCTGCTGGACATTGTCAAACTTTCAATACTTTTGAATGCTTAAGTAATATGTACAGTGGTGGTCCAGTAAAACGAACGCCGATATAACGAATGCCCAGTATAACGAACGCTTTTTCCTAGTCCATTGATGACTCTAAATAACGAACGGTTGAAAAATTAATTATTCTACATAAAGAATTCTATATTGACTTCAGTACAACAATTCAAAAAACACATATTGGAGATTTTAAAAATAAACAATTTTGTTCACGTATGTACATATTTTCCGTTATCTTTTAAATAAATGAATTAATATAATACGAATATAGTTTAACATGCTACTATCCTAATACTTTTGAAAAAATATATATAACGATACTGGACATTATATGATTCGTTATACTGGACCAACACTGTATATTAAATTACTAAGATTTACAAATGAACTTGACTCACCAATGGATTCCAAATGCGATCTCCGTTTCCGATTTCTTTGTAGATCTGCGAAATTGGTTCACGGCCCTTCTCTTTATCTGTCACTGTCGTGTGCTATCATTCAAAGCTAAAACATTCTTCGAGCCTTTTAATTTTCTGCAACACATTAAAAATATATATAAAAGTATTTAAAAAGATTAAAAAAAAATGAGGAAACATTAGCCAAATAAAACCTATCTAACTGTTGTAACAAATATAACAAGAACGAACAGAATAATTGTCACAATTGGCTTTGGGAAAATATACATCTGTTCTTTCCCCTTGGCACTCAAATGAGCAAGGAGCACTCAATTAAATCAACAGCATTTTGGTTATGACATCCAAACACATATACAACAAATGCTGAAAATGCAGCAGGCTGTAATTAGCTAATCAGCTGTTTTTGCGTCAACGAGGAAAGGAAACCCCGATTTTGGCAGCGAATCAACAGCTATAATCTGTACTTCCCTCTAGCTCATGCTCCCTATCTGTGGTTTTGGAAAAACTAGTTTCTTCGATTTTATTTCGACATTTACGTACGTTTTCCAAAATGTTTTCGTTATAAAATTGCTTTTTTATACCCTACACCCTGTGGGTAAGGGTATATTCATTTTGTCCTTCCGTTTGTAACGCATTAAAGGAGAGGTCGTAGGTATGGAAAAGTATATATATTCTTGATCAGCGTCACCTCCTGAATCGATTTAGCTATGTCCGTCTGTCTGTCTGTCTGTCTGTCCGTCTGTCTGTCTGTCTGTGTGTCTGTGTGTCTGTCTGTGGAAATAGATTTTGTGAAGAAACGGTAAGAGATACTGACTTGAGATTTTGGATTTAGTATTTCTATATTAATAAGCTACTTGTATGTAAAAATGGGCGTAATCGGTCAACGGATACGCCCACCTCCCATATAAAGCAAAAGGTTTATATGGGATATCTGGTGAACTATGGTATATATCGAGATGAAATTTTGTATGTGATCATGTTGCACTGATACGAGTTTAAAAGATAAAAATGGAAAACATCGCCCATCGGACACGCCCACCTCCCATATAAAGCAAAAGGTTTATATAGGATATCTGGTGAACTATGGTATATATCGAGATGAAACTTTGTGTGTAATCATGTTCCACTGATACGAGTTTAAAAGGCAAAAATGGAAAACATCGCCCTCCCATATAACGCAAAAGTTGAATATGGTATATATGATAAACTATGGTATATATAGAGATGAATTTTTGCGTCTGATCACCGTATCACAGATACGTACCACCGATACCACTTTACATGCTAAAAATTGACAAGCTACAGCTCAGCTCAAAAGCTACAGCTCAATGTTGGATATGGTAAACCATATAGGCAGTTATTAGATTAAATATTGCTACTAAGAGTTCCCAAGAATCAAATGGAAAATATCTCTTATAGGACACGAGCACCTTCCATACAAAATCGTAGATCTACAAGAAATCCAACTACTTTATGGATGTTATTAGCTGATGAAAGGTGGGATTGAATGCAAGAAGAAAGAGACCACATCCATCTGAACCTCAATGGACGCCCATAAAAAATTGATTATATCCTTTCAATATAAACGTAATGAGCAGGTGACGATTGAGAGAATACAAGCCCTGCTGACGGGATCACAATCCGCAAAAGTCAGGGAGCTACATATCTCCAAATGGCTGTTCATCTTCAAAGTGGAATCAGTCACGCGGCACTATATGTTGCTTATAGTAGCGCAGCAAGTACTTCTGGACTTTATATTGTTGAAAATTTCTACCCTCTCAAGTCTGTTGTTGAATCAGATTTTGTCTGCATTGAAATGAACATCTAAAATATGAAAAGCAACTAAAATCATAATGTATTTTATGGCACACAAAAAATCATCGATTCAATTATTCTTCCATAAATTGCAGAGCTTTAATGCGCACTTCCAAGATATTAGCAATGGCACAATGCTGCAAACACCAGAACTACTTCGTTTTGTAGAAACATGGGCCCCTATAAGATTCCTAACTTCACTCTTATTCACAGATTAGACAATCGACAAAAAAAAGGGTATAATCGTGTTTGGAATACGAATATAGCTTCAAATATATAATTTACTTTTGAAAGATGCCACATTTGTGAAAATCGCACGATGGAGTTAATAGCATTGAAGTGTAATGATGCATTTTCACTAATTATTGATAGAAATTCACTGTTTTTCCTTTAATAAACGTTGTATGCAGGGTGTAGGGTATGTAAACTTCGGCCTGGCCGAAGTTAACAGATTTTGCCTGGGTGGACCAGGCAAACCGGGGGAGCGAAGCGACCCCGGTGCGCTAGTTAATATCTTATATCTCATAAAGAAAGAATAAATTTTATGCGAGTATAAAAATAACCTTTGAGGGTTAATGTACATTTGGTGCGTTAACTTGAATAACAGCATAAAAGAAAATTAAAAATTTTTATGATTGGAATTACATAATTTTTATAACATTTTTCTTTATTAACTCAATTAATTTTTCTGTGTTATCATTAATTTTCACACACCAAATACCCGAATATCAATGGTCATGAATCGATTACATCAACAGCTGTCAGAACCAATGTAACGAAAATGTTCAAGTTGAGTTAACATGCGCTGCTGTGGCTTCTTACCGCAACAGAGTACTACTCATTCTCAATTCAGTTCATTTCAAATTTTGACAGCTCGTATTTCTTTACTACCAGCGACTAATCCAGCTGTTCAATCAGTAAAGAAGAATTACAACGATAGTGTTACAGTGAGTGAGAAGTAGGTGAAATCGCAGGAAACTTTTATAAGCATTACGAGGTATGTTGAAAATGTTGATCACTGTTAGTTAACAGAGAGTTAACTCTGTTAACAGAGAGTTAACTCTGTTAACAGAGAGTTAACTCTGTTAACAGAGAGTTAACTCTGTTAACAGAGAGTTAACTCTGTTAACAGAGAGTTAACTAACACATACACATACAGTCCGCCGTCTGTATGTGTCTCAAGTGACGCGTCGCCGTAAATAACTGGTTTCCGAACATGTCGCCGTCCAGCTGATTTTTGTTTTTATTTTATAACCAAAACAGAAACGATAATGCTTCCAATTTCGTGATGATACCCTCTAGGCGTTGGATTTGAGAAAAAACAATGCTTTACAAACCCTGCTGGACATTGTCAAACTTTCAATACTTTTGAATGCTTAAGTAATATGTACAGTGGTGGTCCAGTAAAACGAACGCCGATATAACGAATGCCCAGTATAACGAACGCTTTTTCCTAGTCCATTGATGACTCTAAATAACGAACGGTTGAAAAATTAATTATTCTACATAAAGAATTCTATATTGACTTCAGTACAACAATTCAAAAAACACATATTGGAGATTTTAAAAATAAACAATTTTGTTCACGTATGTACATATTTTCCGTTATCTTTTAAATAAATGAATTAATATAATACGAATATAGTTTAACATGCTACTATCCTAATACTTTTGAAAAAATATATATAACGATACTGGACATTATATGATTCGTTATACTGGACCAACACTGTATATTAAATTACTAAGATTTACAAATGAACTTGACTCACCAATGGATTCCAAATGCGATCTCCGTTTCCGATTTCTTTGTAGATCTGCGAAATTGGTTCACGGCCCTTCTCTTTATCTGTCACTGTCGTGTGCTATCATTCAAAGCTAAAACATTCTTCGAGCCTTTTAATTTTCTGCAACACATTAAAAATATATATAAAAGTATTTAAAAAGATTAAAAAAAAATGAGGAAACATTAGCCAAATAAAACCTATCTAACTGTTGTAACAAATATAACAAGAACGAACAGAATAATTGTCACAATTGGCTTTGGGAAAATATACATCTGTTCTTTCCCCTTGGCACTCAAATGAGCAAGGAGCACTCAATTAAATCAACAGCATTTTGGTTATGACATCCAAACACATATACAACAAATGCTGAAAATGCAGCAGGCTGTAATTAGCTAATCAGCTGTTTTTGCGTCAACGAGGAAAGGAAACCCCGATTTTGGCAGCGAATCAACAGCTATAATCTGTACTTCCCTCTAGCTCATGCTCCCTATCTGTGGTTTTGGAAAAACTAGTTTCTTCGATTTTATTTCGACATTTACGTACGTTTTCCAAAATGTTTTCGTTATAAAATTGCTTTTTTATACCCTACACCCTGTGGGTAAGGGTATATTCATTTTGTCCTTCCGTTTGTAACGCATTAAAGGAGAGGTCGTAGGTATGGAAAAGTATATATATTCTTGATCAGCGTCACCTCCTGAATCGATTTAGCTATGTCCGTCTGTCTGTCTGTCTGTGTGTCTGTGTGTCTGTCTGTGGAAATAGATTTTGTGAAGAAACGGTAAGAGATACTGACTTGAGATTTTGGATTTAGTATTTCTATATTAATAAGCTACTTGTATGTAAAAATGGGCGTAATCGGTCAACGGATACGCCCACCTCCCATATAAAGCAAAAGGTTTATATGGGATATCTGGTGAACTATGGTATATATCGAGATGAAATTTTGTATGTGATCATGTTGCACTGATACGAGTTTAAAAGATAAAAATGGAAAACATCGCCCATCGGACACGCCCACCTCCCATATAAAGCAAAAGGTTTATATAGGATATCTGGTGAACTATGGTATATATCGAGATGAAACTTTGTGTGTAATCATGTTCCACTGATACGAGTTTAAAAGGCAAAAATGGAAAACATCGCCCTCCCATATAACGCAAAAGTTGAATATGGTATATATGATAAACTATGGTATATATAGAGATGAATTTTTGCGTCTGATCACCGTATCACAGATACGTACCACCGATACCACTTTACATGCTAAAAATTGACAAGCTACAGCTCAGCTCAAAAGCTACAGCTCAATGTTGGATATGGTAAACCATATAGGCAGTTATTAGATTAAATATTGCTACTAAGAGTTCCCAAGAATCAAATGGAAAATATCTCTTATAGGACACGAGCACCTTCCATACAAAATCGTAGATCTACAAGAAATCCAACTACTTTATGGATGTTATTAGCTGATGAAAGGTGGGATTGAATGCAAGAAGAAAGAGACCACATCCATCTGAACCTCAATGGACGCCCATAAAAAATTGATTATATCCTTTCAATATAAACGTAATGAGCAGGTGACGATTGAGAGAATACAAGCCCTGCTGACGGGATCACAATCCGCAAAAGTCAGGGAGCTACATATCTCCAAATGGCTGTTCATCTTCAAAGTGGAATCAGTCACGCGGCACTATATGTTGCTTATAGTAGCGCAGCAAGTACTTCTGGACTTTATATTGTTGAAAATTTCTACCCTCTCAAGTCTGTTGTTGAATCAGATTTTGTCTGCATTGAAATGAACATCTAAAATATGAAAAGCAACTAAAATCATAATGTATTTTATGGCACACAAAAAATCATCGATTCAATTATTCTTCCATAAATTGCAGAGCTTTAATGCGCACTTCCAAGATATTAGCAATGGCACAATGCTGCAAACACCAGAACTACTTCGTTTTGTAGAAACATGGGCCCCTATAAGATTCCTAACTTCACTCTTATTCACAGATTAGACAATCGACAAAAAAAAGGGTATAATCGTGTTTGGAATACGAATATAGCTTCAAATATATAATTTACTTTTGAAAGATGCCACATTTGTGAAAATCGCACGATGGAGTTAATAGCATTGAAGTGTAATGATGCATTTTCACTAATTATTGATAGAAATTCACTGTTTTTCCTTTAATAAACGTTGTATGCAGGGTGTAGGGTATGTAAACTTCGGCCTGGCCGAAGTTAACAGATTTTGCCTGGGTGGACCAGGCAAACCGGGGGAGCGAAGCGACCCCGGTGCGCTAGTTTATGTTGTAGTGGTAGTTTTAGTAGTAGTAGTTCTGTTGCCAATCGAACTGGTGGAGTCAAGAATGATTTGTGTGGAGGACGATTTCCGCGAAGATTCAATGAAGTGGTTACGAATAAAATAAAGAGAAGGAGTTTGAAGAACATACAACGGACAAAATCTGAAGGAAATGTAAAAGCACAAATCAAAAAATTAAAATCGGCAAGCAACAATAAACTCTAAACAGCAGTTTTAAGATAAAAGACTTATAAGAATATCACGGCAATATCACAATATCACAACAATATCACGGAGATGTTATCAAAACGATGCGCGAACTTGGAAGAGCTAAAAAGCACAACAAATTGCAACAAAAATAAAACGAAGAGAGCATAAATAACTATAAACACAGCAACATAATTATGTTTTTTTTTTGTTCTTAATTACAAATGTGTATAGCGGGGGTTTTCAGGGTCCCACTAGTAATACTAAAGTACAAAAACAATCCCTCTAAACAGAAACGTTTACGAAAAAAATCAGAAATCTCTCATTGTGGTTTTATAATTATATTTAAAATTGTGTTTTACATATATAAATATCTTGACTAGAATCATATCGACATACAACAAATACATTATTTACAGCAAGGTGAGAGCGATTCGTTCGATTGACTTGACCCAAAAACCATATTTGTTACAACTACAGACGGACAGACAAAGGGGCTGCGATATGCATTCTCTTGTGTTGAGCATCTGTGAGATAAATGATTACGTCATTACGTCACCACGTGCTCGAGAATTCCATGTATGGGTTATTGTGCTTCTACGTGTGAGTGTCCACTTACCTACTTAGTTGTTTGAGAACTCATTTTATAAGTTGGTCGAACTGCAAGGAAAGTGAGAAAGAAATCAATTTTGATTTGTGTAATAAAAATATACATATGTATAACTGAAAAATTTCAAAAGGAAGAGCAATATACTAACATTTGCACTCGACGACGGACAGATTGTGGATTATAATGAATCTACAAGACGTTGAATTTCCCAGATACCTTTATTTTTTTGTTTTTCTTCTTATTGCTCTGTGCACAGTTAATGCTGTTGTTATTGGTGTCGAGGTTCTGTTGCCAGAATGTCAACAATCCAGCGAAATGTAAACGATGTCAGTTATCCGCTCGCTCAGCTGGGTTTAACTGTCAGTGTCTCTCTATTTCTTTCTTTATCTATGTTTCACGCTCTCTTTGTCGTTTGCTGCACTCTCTTGTAGTTCTCAAATACGCACAGTGTCACAGGCAGAATAAGTGGGGGGTGGGGGCGTTGTTTTACGACGACGTCGACTCACAAGCAAATGTGTGTCAGGTTTTCCCTTCTAGATACACTCACACTCGCGCACCAGTGTTCTATATACACTCATACTTGGGCGCACAATATTGCTGAGGCCACGGATACAGATGGGAGTCCGAGTTTATTTTGATTCTTCTTGGCGCTACAAAGTCAACGTTTTTCTTTTCTTTGTTTTTATCAGCTACACCCGAAGTAGTGCAAGTCCGCAACGCAGTTGGGTTGAGCCGAGTACTTACGCCACGTTGGATGTAATTGGTAAATGAAGTATGATTTTCACCCGCTTATTGCGTTACATCACCAGCACGTACACACACACGAGACCTCTTTGAGTACTTCGCGCTCATAAACGCAGAATGAGACAGTAACGATTCGACAAAGCTACGGACATTGATGCAGGCGTTGAGGTAGCGATAAATACGATCCGTGCCATAGGGGCTCTGCATTGACATCTAACGGAAACGACACGAATGCGAATAGCGATGGACACCCGAGTATTTCAACCGTTGGAAATCAATGCAGTTTTCGTAGTGGTTGTTAGATTCTTGATGACATTTTGAACTATTATTGTTATTAATTTTGAAAGCCATCGATGATAGAGATGAAAGAAAAACACGCGAAGGTGAACTTTCGGATGTAGACAAAGAAGTGGGGCCACTGGACCGAGGGTCACACAAACTGTCTATATTTTCAACAAGCTCTCTGTCGACACTCAACACTTCCGCCAGCTCTTTTCCAAGACTCTATGAGCTGAGCGTTGCTTTCGCTCGCGTTGTTGCTGTTCAACTGAATCGACGACGACTCGATTTACCAAACAGCTGAGTGAGCTAGCCGTAGCAGCAGCGACGACGTCAGTGTTTACGTTGGCAGCGATCCAGTGCAGGCTTCTCGGGTGAAAACTACGTAGTTTGTTTGTGGTATAAGTTGTTTTCGTTGGAGTTGTTGTTATTCTTGTAGATGTGTTTATGGCTGTTGGTGTAGTATATGTTATTGTGTGCTGCTTAATCAACATGTTGCCAGCGAGTCAGTGAGCGAAAATCATATGGATTTTCCACATTCCAACCAACCAGCACAAAGTTTCCCTTGTTGCCTTCTCACGTTTCACAACGCCATCGTAGTTGTTGTTACGTCGATTGGCGAAGGAGGAAAGATAAAGGGACAGTTTGGATTTTTCCATATGATGGCTTCATCATTCCGCATTGTGTTATTGTTATATACAGGTTTTTGGTTGTTCGCAGAGCTGCAGACGTCGCTTTTTGACGTCGTCACTCAAGCAGGAACAACAATAACGACAATAACAACAGTACGAATATACTAGTTAAACGAGACAAAGATACAACACGAAAGTCCGCATGCGCCTCAAGAGCACGATAACGAATCGGTGAGCTGTGAGAGAAAGAAAAGAGAGCGGCTGAGAAAAATATCTGCACCGTGTTGCTGTGGTGACGAGGCCATTGTCGTCGTCATTGGAAACAAAGACGACCCAGAGCTCATGTGGAAACTCAGAGGATTTCTCATCGATATCCATTTCATGGGCCTGCTAGAAGTTTCCTGTCTAATATTCTTCATCCAACTCACCACAGGACACTACTATGGAACGAGATTCACAGGAACTGCTTCCCACGGTACGAATAAAAACATGTGAGAGGTAATAGCAGAGAGGGAGAAAGAGCTCGACATCCACATAGCATTCAACGTGTTTCATTCTCGACGACGAAGACCACAACTGCATCGATTTGGACTGTGTTGGCCTGTTCAGCTGTGTATGGAGTAGTTGTATGTATAAGTGTTCTCTCTCTCTCTCTGTCTCTCTTTGTAATCAACTTCTTCGCCTCATCATCATACAATCAGCTGTTTTGAAAATTCGCCAGACGTTATGAAACTGACGTAGATTTAAATGCAAATATAAGTAAATGCTGATAAGAACTTAACTGACAAACACACAAACAATCTGATATGTAGACATCTTCGACGATGGACGAACGACACATGAGCATTACAATAGAACTTACTAAGAATGTAAGCTGAGTTCGTAAAATATGGATCGAAATACCAATCATTCGTACGTCATTTCGGAAATAACGATCTGCTCACGAGCCGTTTCTTTTCCACTCTTGAGCGATTCGTATGTATATTTCACGCACGAGCCAAAACATTCGAATCGTTCAGGAGTGGAAAAACTACTTTTTTGTATTTCTCTGTCCATAGCTGTATATCATAAAATATCATAAGTACGTAATGTCAAAACATAGAAACACATGTTTAAAAATTAATATGGCTGATTAATAATATTGTATGCTGAGCACTTGTACAGGGGGTTAAGAGCAATTCCAAGAAACTTAAATCAAATGTGGAAATTAATGCTGCACACATTTGAACAAAAAATGTCTATGTCTTTATATTTGAATAAGAAATATAATGTATATATTTAAATAATATGGGGCTGTGCTCAGTGGCTAAGGCTTTTTTTGTTCCGCTTGTCCGATGGCGATGTTTGATGCTTACCTTTGTCAGTTCAATACAGTCGCGACTGTATTTTGGTGTGATAACTCAGGATTTAGCTGTAAGAAGAGGAAGAAAAACAACAATTTTAATGATTTTTAAAACCAAAGTTTAAATAAATCTAAATTTAACAATATTTCAACGCGTACACATGGCGAAAACAACAAAGTTTACTTAACCGTAAATGCTGTTCTCGACCCGACATTGAAAATAACTACTTATATTCCTTTGATATATCCGTTGCCCTTTACAAACGATGACAAACCATTCTCTCTCTATTAACACTAGATTGATTTTGACTGCTTTTTAATTTCAATTAGAAAAAAAAGTATGTATATAATGTCACACATTCTTAAAACTTTGTGACTTTTTTTTCGACATATAAAGGCATTTATTAAATTAGTATTTAACTTCCTCCTCCTTCATTTCTGGTATATACGTATGTGCTATACCTAGATAGCCCGAAAGCAGTCATTTTGACTGCTTGAGACATTTCAAGTAATAAAATGACTCTTATTATTAAATTTAGTACATTTTTTATATGATCAGTACGTCTCGACATTGACACAATAGTTTTCATTACTTTTTTTCGATTGCCGTCACATAATAACTCGTAAATATGTGATAAATTGTCGATACTTGATGAGTTGCAGTTGCTCAATAAGTGAAACTTTTACTTGTTATTCGAATCTTTAGGTAGTGATACATGTTCTAATAAGGTGATTATTGTATTTATTTTCGCTCAAAATTATGCAAGGTTTACATACCCTACACCCTGCATACAACGTTTATTAAAGGAAAAACAGTGAATTTCTATCAATAATTAGTGAAAATGCATCATTACACTTCAATGCTATTAACTCCATCGTGCGATTTTCACAAATGTGGCATCTTTCAAAAGTAAATTATATATTTGAAGCTATATTCGTATTCCAAACACGATTATACCCTTTTTTTTGTCGATTGTCTAATCTGTGAATAAGAGTGAAGTTAGGAATCTTATAGGGGCCCATGTTTCTACAAAACGAAGTAGTTCTGGTGTTTGCAGCATTGTGCCATTGCTAATATCTTGGAAGTGCGCATTAAAGCTCTGCAATTTATGGAAGAATAATTGAATCGATGATTTTTTGTGTGCCATAAAATACATTATGATTTTAGTTGCTTTTCATATTTTAGATGTTCATTTCAATGCAGACAAAATCTGATTCAACAACAGACTTGAGAGGGTAGAAATTTTCAACAATATAAAGTCCAGAAGTACTTGCTGCGCTACTATAAGCAACATATAGTGCCGCGTGACTGATTCCACTTTGAAGATGAACAGCCATTTGGAGATATGTAGCTCCCTGACTTTTGCGGATTGTGATCCCGTCAGCAGGGCTTGTATTCTCTCAATCGTCACCTGCTCATTACGTTTATATTGAAAGGATATAATCAATTTTTTATGGGCGTCCATTGAGGTTCAGATGGATGTGGTCTCTTTCTTCTTGCATTCAATCCCACCTTTCATCAGCTAATAACATCCATAAAGTAGTTGGATTTCTTGTAGATCTACGATTTTGTATGGAAGGTGCTCGTGTCCTATAAGAGATATTTTCCATTTGATTCTTGGGAACTCTTAGTAGCAATATTTAATCTAATAACTGCCTATATGGTTTACCATATCCAACATTGAGCTGTAGCTTTTGAGCTGAGCTGTAGCTTGTCAATTTTTAGCATGTAAAGTGGTATCGGTGGTACGTATCTGTGATACGGTGATCAGACGCAAAAATTCATCTCTATATATACCATAGTTTATCATATATACCATATTCAACTTTTGCGTTATATGGGAGGGCGATGTTTTCCATTTTTGCCTTTTAAACTCGTATCAGTGGAACATGATTACACACAAAGTTTCATCTCGATATATACCATAGTTCACCAGATATCCTATATAAACCTTTTGCTTTATATGGGAGGTGGGCGTGTCCGATGGGCGATGTTTTCCATTTTTATCTTTTAAACTCGTATCAGTGCAACATGATCACATACAAAATTTCATCTCGATATATACCATAGTTCACCAGATATCCCATATAAACCTTTTGCTTTATATGGGAGGTGGGCGTATCCGTTGACCGATTACGCCCATTTTTACATACAAGTAGCTTATTAATATAGAAATACTAAATCCAAAATCTCAAGTCAGTATCTCTTACCGTTTCTTCACAAAATCTATTTCCACAGACAGACACACAGACACACAGACAGACAGACATGAAGTTAATAATATGAAAAATATAAAAAAATAATATTTAACCAATTTCTTTACACATTAGTTATTCTTTTACAAAGCAGTCATTTTGACTGCTTCCGGGCTATCTAGGTATATACAATGTGTCGGTCTTTCTAGTGTTAAACTCGAAGTGACGAACAGGGTTTATAATGGCGAATGAAAATAGGAGAAAGAGATCAATTGAGTGTACCTTAGGAGCGCAGAAATGAAAGGCCTGGATGGAGTGACTACCGGTGCATTTGTAATTGCTGCTTCTTATTCTGTTAACAATTAATTTACGCCGAACAACAAATAATTTAAATTTCTCATTTCGTGCATACCTTTTTAGAGGAGAAGGCGTGAATGGTGCCAGGGATAGCATGTGAAATAAGGAGGGTACGAAATCAAAATTACATCGCGATTTCATTTCGGTGATTATCTGACACAATATCAATATCATCATTTGAGACTCAGATCATAATATTTGCCATGTCTGTTTAACTGGTTTAGTTTGAAGAGATCCCTCTGAAACGGATCCAATGACCCCAAACTTGCAAGTATCATGTGGGCTAGACAACCGCGGATTCGTGAGGAAAGAACTTACGTCGGGCTCTGGTTTTTATCATTTAAAAAACTAACCAGCTTGGAACGCTCTTATCGCTCGAATATTTATCAGTCGAATCGCCCACGACGGCTTTACATATCGTTCACTCCCTCGAATTCACGTTCATGGGGAGACACCTACCATTGATTCGTATCGGATGAGGGATCAACGAGAAAATAGAGAGGTACTACGTAGAGGGGAATTCAACAACCCTGCGCTGGGAACAAGAGAGACCCGAGCGACAAGAGGTCATCAACATTCGTCTGGTGCCCCTGGTTTTCGCCAGTCAAGGAGAGGTTGTAGAAATATAAAGACAGATAGAGAAAGAAATATGGCAGAAATGGCGACACTTTTCTCTCGGACCCATGCGGGGAAAAAGGATACAAGTGAATAAAAAAAAACAAAAAAAAAAAAAAAAAATAGAGCAGACAGCGGAAAAAAGGAAGCGATAATATAATAAATTGGACATTAAACATTCTCTTTTTCTTTCTCTGTAGTGCGCGAGTTTCTTCTATGATCCTTCGTCTGCACCCTTTTGGTTTGTTCGATGACTCTTGTAACGATTCAAGTTTAATTCCTCATAATGAGACGAGAATCAATGAACCTATAAAATGTTAATTAAAAAACATTGTTTTACTTCGTACAGTTGTAGGGAAATCCTGCAAACGATGGGGCGAAATAATATACTTGATGAAAGGATGATTTTTCTATCACAATTGCTCGCCTGTCTTTATTCGACCTATGCGGCAGCCGTCTCTGCACTCGCTTTGAGTGCGTTGACTCGTAAAAGCTATTCCACTCTCCTTCTCATACATTTCCTTTTGTTTCCTGTCCATTCTTCGCTTCGTAATCCTGCTTGTGGTTCTTCTTGATGTTATTTTATTTTTGTGGTTTTTTTGGCCGATCAAAATTTAGTCTCCTTCGCAATATTCGTTGCGGTGGTAGCAGTCGAAGGCAAAAGAATAAAACTTCTTTGTTGCGCTCTCAGCAGACTCTCTCTCTCTCTCAATCTTTCCATTATTTATTAATTTCTCCCATTCGTCTGTCACGTCGTGAGTCTGCACAGTCATTGAACATTGAATGTCGAGTATAACAAGGCAGACAGAAAGATGTATAAACCTTTTTTGACTTTTTACATTTTTTCACATAAATCAGATTTATGGGAACTAGAGAATTTTTATCATGTGGCGACCAATGAATGATAATGTAAATTAATGATAATGGTTTTGAAAATCGAGCATATGAAATAAGTGAACTAAAAAAAAAGAAATGAATATCCACGGAATAAATTGCAGAAGAAGACATCCATAAAGGTAATGGAATGGCACTATGCGTTTTTTATCCATTCCACGATTAAAATCATTATTTCGTTGTGGATTTCAACAAAAACCTAAGTCATTTGCATATGATCTGGAAATTTGAATGATTCGAAACATGTTTTTTTTTTGTTCTCTAAAATTAATAAAACAAGAAAAGATAGTAAGGAATAGAATAGAACATAGAGAATACAAAAACAGCATTGTGAAAATTTCAATGACAAAGTTCTGTCGTCGCACAAGAGAATAAAAATACAGAATACAGAAATCGCATATGTTTTTATTGACAAACTCTCTTTTGTTTATCTTCCCTCTCTACCCATTCCTTTTAATTCTCCTTCCAGTTCTGTTTGACGTTACGAATCAGTGATTCTCATGTTCAGAGAATGGAAATATTTTGCACTTGTTAACAGCAACAACTACTATCTCATATTCAAGTTGGAGGTAGATACAAACATACAGATGAAGAGACAGGCTGACGTAGCGAAGACTGCTCCGATTTTCGCGACTATTATAGTTGACTCACAAAATTTATAATTTTCCTCGCCCTCTCTTAGTTTAAGTTTTTTTAAATATTTGTTTGAATTTGTGGCGTAGCAATCGCATTTTCGCCGTGTTTCAATTCAATCATCATTGGCTCGTAGGCTACGCAATTAGCCACGCAGCCATTTCCCCTTAAAAAAATTTCGTATACCCTAAATTACTTGCATTTGTAAAACGTTCAACGAGAGATTGTAAGTATCGAAAATTATTTATATTATAGATCGGTTTAAGTATGTATATACATTTTTTAATGTGGTTTTGTATATCAATAGCATACTTTATGCCAAAAATTAATGCATTCGGTTCTCAAACCAGCCTCCATATGACCGGTATAATTCGTAGGTAACACTTTTATTTATTTCATTTTAAGTTTAAACATGTTTTTAATTCTTACTGTAGGTGATCAGTTTGTTTATACACATTTGCACAACAGAACGACAAAAAGAGGCAGAGAGTGCGTCAGAGAAAGAGAGCACTGACCTCTATTTAAGGTTGAACGCCTTTGACAGCACGCCGAGTCGTCACTAACGACAACAATGACGGTAGCTGCGAAGCACAGAGGTTCAAAATCAAACAAAAATTTTTAAAATATGAATTATCGTAAAATTGTAATTTTTAAAACATGGGGGTTTCGATTTCTTTATATTTCATGCTCATGGTCGAAACTTTTTTTCACTCATGATTGATAATAATTATTGAATAGTGAGTGATATGAATCATGTGTGCAGAAAATATGACCCGTACTTTAGAAACACATAATTTTCTACTGTTTTCATAAACGAATAACCAACAACAATTTACACATTGTGCAAAATATCAGTTTACATTTTGTAATCTCTTATACATAACAAAATTTCATGTAGTTCAATTGTCTTGCATATTCCTTCATAGTTATGCGAAAACAAACCAACTGTTGCAGTTTTTGTGACGGAGACCACGATGGTAGGGAAGAATAGTAAAAGCAATACAATTCGAGAGGATAAAAGAAGACGAATCAGCATAAGCAGTTAAGAAAAAATACAACACTAGATAGAAAGGGTTATGTGACAATCAACAATAGGAGCACGACCTAGAAACATTGAACATATAAATCAGAATAAAAAATACCACTTACTCCATTTAAAATGAGGAAGGACTAATAGCGGTTAAGAAGAACTGATAACAGCACTATATCGTGATCTTCCAACAGAACGATAGTGAGTTGAGTGAGTGTAAGAAAATTTTAATAATGGATAGTGCAGGAAGGATACTGAGTCTCAGACAGAACGTATATGGAGATATAGACAGGGAGAGTATAAAAAGAGCATAGAGCCGTGGTCTATGGAGAGGAATGACACTTAAGGGAAGAGAGTAATAAAGTCTAGACATATCCAACCACTCTGTTATTACAACGCTTGCTCCGTATGGTGGAGAGTCGCTGTTAAGACAACGAACGGGAAGCCAGACAACAAAAGTACCAAATGGTGGGAATGTTTGCCGACAAACAAAATGATCCGCCTTAGTTTCCAAAGTATTCGAAATTAGTCGACTTCTAATAAATTGGCAAGAGTTTAAGATATAACAAATGTAGAAGCAGACTCATTGACTAGAAGTTGAGTGTTTACGTTTATAAGATTTTTGACGTTTATCATATTTCAAATTTAGGATCCAAATAATTGTTTAAAGGGGTTTTATTGTTCATAAATTAAAACTAAACAAAAAGTAAATCTAAAGAAAACTAAAAAAGGTTTCCACCCTAAATAAAAGATATACTTTTTCATGTTTTAAAAGAAATCTGTTTTTTTGGCAATTGAAACACTTTTGTGGTTTCGTTTTAGAGTAGACAATGTTTATAAAAAAAGGGCTGACGTTTTTGGGTGTAGACGTAATGGGGTATTGACGTTCTCCCGAGTGTACTGTATTTGCTGATTACCTTAACACAAATGTGCTGGACAGTGCATATTTCATTCTTTTGGCTCACCGTGAAAAGTCTGTAAGCGTTATTCAAAGCGCGCAGCATGACATCAGCGACAAAGTGCAGTGCATCCACGAGTGAAAACGATTTACTCATATTTACTTACTATATAGTTCATCGAACGATGGACGAATGCGCATAACGTCGTTGATCCGTGAAGAAATTATATGCATGTTTATTGAAACTCGAAGCAGAATCGAATCGAAGCGAAGAGAGATACGTTATCAGGGCGAAACAATGAAATCCAAAAGTGATGGCTGGAATGTAGGGACATTGACCGAAGAACTATTTATCAAAGAAATGTAATGAACCAAAGCAAATGAACCAATTCGTAACGACAGTGGAAACCTGAAGTCGTTTGTAGTAGGTAGGGCGAGGTGTTAAAAGTTGAAATGTTTTGAATTGTATGAAAATAAACCCTGTGGATGAAGATAGTATCTGTCTTCGCTAATTGACTCAACTCAAACTTTAAGAGATTTAATATTTTAAAGTCAATTAAATACATTTTATTCTAGAACCAATTGTTTTATTGAGATGGAAGATTTTTGCAGGATGGAAGGTTTTCTTTTGGGAATACATATATATTTTGTTCCATATCTATATTATATATACACAATGACAGGGCTATTGTTTCTGTTTTTTACTTTGAAATTGATGGTTTGAAAAAAGCTGCCTTTAATGTATTGGACCAAAAAATAGAATCAAATATGAAAAATTTCATAAAAATGTTACTTTTTTAAAACATGCAAATTGTTAGTATGCAAAATATTTGTAATAAGGTTAATTTATCATTGGGTCTAAAATTCTTATCCAAGGAATAATTATGTAAAATAGTGAACATACTTCGTATTCTAGTCACCACATACGTTAGACATGGAATGTTTGACTATGAGACAAATTGTGGTTGTGTAGATCTTACAACAACAGTAAACAAAAGTGCAAGCATTAATAAAAGCGAGTCATTCGAACAGCTGACCGTTTAGCTTAAATGAAGGAAAATTGAATGCGATTGAAAGGGACCAGGCAGTTTGATTCAGGGCTGCAAGAATCATTTTAGTTGAAGTGCTTAAAATCACTTTCGAGTGAAATCCTGATTCAACAATTTGGATTAACGTTTTGGATCTGATTGGGGTGATCACTCAGAACAATTTTTTGTTTGACGAACATTCTGAAACGACAGTCCTGAAATATGAAATCATTGACACTCGATCCCGTTTAGAATAATGTCAACGCAGTTTCCAAATATAATGTTTTGATTTTAATCTGGTACTGAATGTTCCTTTTATTAAATCTATGCATTTATTTCAGAGGTACTTATTTTTAGCAAGATAAGGCGTCGAAAACCACCAACTTCAACTACTGTTAAGACGAGTTGGTGTTTCAGGACTCTCAGTGCAGTGAAATTACTAGTTCGTCTGTCAATGTCAGGAGTGCAGATGGCAGAGGTAGAAGAGTTAAACATTCCATTTGAATTTCGCATTCGTCCATGATCGAACGAATCAGAATTAAATTTTAGTGTATATATAAAGGGAGGAGGGAAGCCTCAGAGAGGAAAATGGTTGATAAAACAGTTTAATTCCAATGACATTTCTGCATCCAATAATGATTGAATATTGAGACTTCTGTAGGAATGGGGAAAAGGGAGAGAGCGTGAGCTGTTGTAGTTTGCGTTGTACTCGCTTTCTCACTCTCACATTGTTGACGAGTTCCATTCCTCAAAGATCTCCCCTACATCGATTTTCCCAACTGTTTTCGATCCAATAACGCTTGCACCGCAAATTGCAGAATCCATCAGACGGATTCTCACTAAATTTCAACAATTATTCTCTCACCTCTTCGCACACACTGAATTGTTACTTCTGGCTTGCTGCCTGCGACTTAAATTCTATTCGCTTTCACAGTATTTAAGATTTCAATAAATATACATCCATGTATACAAAAATTGGAAATTGCTTTTCACTTCTCAATTGGAATTTTTTCTTCTTTATTGAAGGATATATTGTAATATATTTTAATGCTCATCGATGTCAACAACCGATCAACAAACAGCAGGATAAATCAAATCGAAATTATAAACCAACCAAAAACGACACTCGCGAAAAGAAGTTGAAGTTAATTAAAATAATAATGCTGCCTCTGCCATCCGTGGCTATTTCCCGTTTCCCACTGGCACCTCTTAATGTATAGGATATTATACACGCAGTTAGTTAAATTTATTATCTTTAAATTCTCACTACAAATTTTCCTTCCTAACAAATTCGCGAACCAAACTAACAACATCTATATCTTCGGCCCGTATTCCGACTGGTAGTATTCGTTAAATTCAACTCGGAGAATTAAAAGTGGTGGAATGCGATTGACAACTGCACCCGGTTGACGTTTGGTTTCACCACAGAAAGAAGACAGGTCACTGTCAGCGTTGCCAGATCAACGCGCCAGAAATTATTGCCATACTTATTTGAGTTGAGACATTAGCACCATGCACCATTCATTAATAAATTTATACAAAAACAAACCATTCTCATTAAAATGTTATCTTTGATTTTTAATTATAACAGTGGGGGAAAACTGTAGGTAAACTCATTGGATTGATGAATGAAGCTGCGCCTCCAACTCGTTGATAGCGCTGAATACTTTCATTTTCGCTTGTACTACCAAGTTAGTGGGAAAGGTTTTCACAGTCGCCGCCATGCTTTCAAAGAATAAATCGATCGCTTTATCACGACCCAGGTCGTTCGATTCTAACGATTGGTCGACAAAATCAGCAGCAGTGTCATCGTGCTCAGCGCTACTTTTCACCTCTGTCTGCTCTTCATCCGTTTCATCGGGCACTTGTCCCTTTACCATCTCTTTCAATGTGTCCTCAATGAAATACTTTTCGAAATGATTTTCATCGGATTCGTAACTGTGTTCTGCTCGTATCCCGCCGATTGGTATATCCGTGTTGTTTAAACTCGATTCGAATGTGATGGAGCAAACATCAGACTGTGAGTCTGAGATGTTTTCTAGACGCTCCTCCAAATGCTCTTCCAAGGAGTTCTCAATGATTTTCAGTTCAATATGTTTTCCGTACGAATTTCTGAGAAAAAATCGTAAAAGCAGCTATTCAAACAATATATTGAATATTTACCTATTTGAGAACTTCTGACGGCGCATAAATTTGTCTAAGAAACTCAAATTCGTGTACTTGCTGTCTGGTTTCTCCGAAGAGACTGAAACGGGCTTCCTCTTGTGCACATAATAGTCTCGGATAAAGCGCCATTTCCGGCGGCATTCGATAACTAATGGAAGATATTAAATGGAAATTGAATTGTAATAGTCAATACGTTGATCAGTAGCATATGGCACTGCCTAATACTTAGACTTTCATTTATTCACCTTTCTTTTAACTGACAACAGTCTACATTTAGAAACTCACCTTTCTTGTTCAGCTGTTTCGATATGGATTTCCAGTAGTGTCTCCTTAGGCTCACATTTCCATACTCGGTGGAACTAGGATCCCAAATTGCGGGACGCTCTTTGATAAAACTTATTAACTGCTTCTCCTCCTCATTTGTGAACGACAGACGATTATAGGTCGTCATTTCATCAGCAAAAATAACACCAAAATTTCCCAAAACCTTGTCTGTCAGTGACATTTGACAATACTAAAGCAACATGGAATTCAGACCCCTGTCTAAGTCACCTCGATTAGATGATATGTGGTGATTTCGGGGGTTGAATTTTTGAATATTACTTTTATCCTTTATTAGGTTTTTATAAATGATCACTACAATTTCGGAGGAAAATAAATAAATAGAAGGCAAACTTGAACAATAATCTTTTAATTATCAAATTCATGTAATTTATTTCACTTATATTGTATCACTTATTTTTAAATTGGTTTTGTTTTGGTTTAATGTATATAAAAAGCTTGTGTAAATATTTATTATAATTTTGTTTTTACAATTTATTCCTTTAAATTGTTTACTCAATTTCTTTGTTTTTCTTTTTTACGATTTAATAACATTTGAATTCGATAATTACCAAGAATTTAAAGAAATGTGTATCCTGTTCTTTTGATCTTCTCTGCGCTGGTTTCGAAATTAAAAGAAAATATCGTTATTTCTGATATTAGAAATCGAATTCCTCAATGGATCGTTAATTCGTCGTTAAAATAAATTAACATGCAATCTGGGTATTAATTTGATGGGGATAGAAACCTACAAACACACCATTGTTATTGCTATATTTTATTCTCAGTAACACCTTCCTTGTTATTGCATCTTCAAGTTTCAAGTAATTTATTTAAAATATAATTTCATATTTTTAAAATCTCAAGTGTGTAAATAGTTATAATAATTGATTATACCATACCATATTATTATGATTTCATTTTATTGTGTTATTTTATAGTTATTGTAATCTCGAAAGTGGGCTTAGGAAAATAGAAGTACACATTTTTTAGCAATTGGAATGTATTACTATTTTTTAAATTATTCATTATGATTTATTTGTGGGTTTTAGTTCGATATTCTCAATTTAAAAAAATGTTCCGAAGAAATCTATATATAAACATGGTATGCCGAAATGTCTTCCATCAAATATTAAAACAGTTATAGATTCTCCGGTTCGTGTGTGTGTTTTTATTTATATTTTGTACCAGTGTGATTTAAAGTGTTCCATGTTTCAGTTTTTAAATATAAAAAATTTTAAATGTATAGAAGAAAGAAAAAAGAAATTAAATTATTCAAATTGTCGCCCTAGAGAGAATTCCATCCTTCGACAAAAATCATAGCCAAAGCCGAGGCTCACAGGGATATGTAAGCAAAAACATACATAATTTAATAACTGATAAAATAATATAATAAAAGGGTTAGTTATTGTGAATTTGAAACATTTAATAGATGTTATGTTATCCTTCGGTTTGTCACGAATTGAAGAAGAGGTGATATTTAAGAGAAAATACACATTTTTTGATTCGCGTCATCCGTGTCGATTTAACTATACTCTTTATCTGTATAAAGATAAAGGACATCTGGTGATCTATTCTATAACCATATATGATTTGAGTTCACATGCCGAAAAAAGAAAAGATCGTCGAACGGCCGCTTACGTCGCATATAACACTCTGTAATTCGTTATATATACTACCCAGGGACGGCATTAAGAAATATGGACAATAACCCTTTAAATTATATCATATTACATATAGTTTACTGATAATTAAATTACGAGTGATTTGGTAATAATATGTAAAGTATAACACTTCGCTTGTTTTTTATTTCGATCACTATCAGTATTCACATAATTATTTTATAGTGATATATGTATCGACCTGTAGAATAATAGGCCTTGTGTTTATATATGTTTGTAGGTATGTATAGATCCAATGTAGGATCTTGAATCCATTAGGGGGAATTCGCACATTATCTTATTTCAGCTGATCTACATCGATTGTGCTTAGAGTTTAAATTTATATTCTCAATATTATATTCGATTGTTTTTTGTTTCATTTCTTTATTGATTTCCTTCATTATTTACGTTTAACATCACAGACTAAATACAAAAAATATTATATATTTATGTGTAAATAGTATATATTTCGCTTTGCGAAAGCAGTTATCAATCTATGCCAATTTAACGCGCCACTATGTGTTATTGTGTCTCACAGTGTACAGTGCAATGTGAATGAGTCAATAATTATATAACATTATAAATGAATTTCGGAAAAAACACCAATTTAATAATGAAATGTATATTGAGAAAATATCCATGAAATACACACACAAAATTTTATAAATATCTTGAAATTACATACATTTAATTGTTCTCCTATTTTTATTACCGCTTCTTTGCAGTTGATACATTTGCGGAACTACGAAAGAACAATGCTTGACAACAAGGAATCTCACATCACATTTAGCTAGTTATTCTCTTTCAGCACTTCATACCATGTTTTTTTGTTTAAATTTTGGTTGAATGAGGAGCAAGGTAAATTTAACTTTCGTTAAATTAATAATCGCAAACAAATATAATGATTTTCTTCCTGTATTGAATGTATCCTATTGCGATCAATAGGAGACAGGGTACAGATGACTGCCTCTTACTGTTGGGCCTTGTTTTTAAACTCTTTTGAGTTTCCTTTACACCAGAATGTACTCATTTATATGTACACCTAAGTTCATGTTTTCTCTTTTTTTTTAATTTAAATAATAAAAGGTTTTCACATCTACTTTAAAATGTTAAGAAAAGGTCTGCTTAATGTTTAAAATTTGTTTCATGCTTTCTCACATATTGTTTATGCTATTTCAGATTTAGTTTGAGAGTTATTTTCATGAGTATGCATATCTTTGAATTTAATTTATCTCTAAATTATCGACGTTCATATGATATACATTCATATCGGTTTATTTCTTTTAACGAGCATCGTTTTAATATTAAATACGTGAGTCTAAGCTTACAGTAATCGTAATTTAATAGTAATTGATGTATTAATTATAATATTAATAATAATTAATTAATAATATAAGTAATTAATAATATAACAATTTTGTTCTTCTTGCTAATACAATAAGACAATTCGTTGATGTGACTGTGTAATTCAATCGTAATCAAATTAGGGCAACTCCTTGTTGTTCGGGAGTTCGAAGGGCTCCTCATAGAATAAAAAAGGAGTGGAAAACTAACACATTGCAAATTACACGAAACCTATGCAGGAGAGGAGAGTGTAGGCGGACAAACTACAAATTAACAACAGATAACAAGGTAACTATATTTGGAATACCCATTTAGGAGACCATTAATGGGATAGCAACACCGTGGGAAATTATTGCATCTTTAACTTCTATTCCGATTATTGGGTATTTTGTTTCATTGCTTTAAGTAAAAATAAGTAAGTGATGTAAACTTATTGGCTTCTTTGTGGTTGATTGGTTAAAATATTATATAGATCATAGATAAAACATATAGAACCGTCAGCGTTGTCATAACGATCGTCAGAACTATCAGTATTGTACTAGCAAATATATACATACATCAGTCGGATGGGCTTTTGCACAAGAATTTTCTAGCGAAGCCTATGGCCGAATCTCAAAGAATCTCACAGCAACGACAGTAGCGTGGGCGATGGCCAGTGGTGACTGGTGGCGGTGTAACTGGTGCAAAGTAGGCGTGTACCTTGATATTTGGTAAATGATTCTACAAAAAAGATAATTATTCAATTAAAGAAACCCGAATGCCATCAGACAAACTTTTAGTTTTCGTATTGCTGCTCGCGTAATCATTTGGCAGTCGAATAGCTCGATTCTTTGTAAATTGTGACAAGATATTAAATGCTCTAGTGTACGATCAGTGATTAATGGACAGTTATCCAATTCAAGGACGGAGAGGCTTTCGGCAGCACAGCTGCCGGCCGCCAGCTGGCGTATTCCATCGTCAGTAATCAGCTCACAATGTGACAAAGTCTAAAATTTATATTAATTATCTAAGTATTTCAATTAAATCTTCACAAGAATATAATTGAGGCCTCCTACCAATTTCTCTAAACTGGGACAGCCGGTTGCCAAGTGGGCCAGCGTTAGGTCGGTAATCTGATTGCATTCCTCGAGATCCATGCGCTCCAAGTACTTGCAATTTTTGCCGAGGGCCTGGAAGCCGATGTCGGTAAAGTTGCGACAACCGGATACCTCCAGCGTGTTCAGCAGCGGGTTGTTCTGTGAGAGGGCCATCAGTGAGAGATCTGTGAGTTCAGCGCATTTGGACACGCAGAGCTTCTGCAGCTTGTGACAATTAGCTGCAATCTGTCGTATCGAGGAGTCGGTCACCGTCTACAATGGCGATAAATAGGGAATATGAAAAAACTATGGGATGAATGAACAGTGGAAAAAAAGGGAACACTCACATCGCAGCTGTGTAGATTGAGCACCTGCAGATCGGGACAATACTTGGCCAGACAGGTGATTGCATTATCATTCACCTGTTTACAACCTTTACTGGAAAACTTCCGCAATTTGACACAACCGCGTGCGAGCGCCTCGACGCCATTCTCCGAGATGAGATGACACCATGAGACATTTATTTCCATCAGGTTCTGAGAATCAATAAATAAAAAATTTAAGAACATTTTTTATTAGTTATTGAATAGTTTTTTTGGTAACAGTTATTATTGAAACCCACATAATACTTAAATATAAAAGGATCCGGTATGTACTTGAAGCCATAACAGAGTAGAATGTAACCAATAAAATAGCTGGTTTCATACCAAACTAAAATGTATTCACTAACAACAACGAACGGAGCTTTATATGAAGATGAAGAAGGTAAGGGGCGAGGAGAAGGAAACTACATTATTGATGCTTGCGCAACGCCGTCTTCTTCACCCCTTAACTCTTTCGAAGCACAAATGATTGACAAACTTTTTCTCTATGGGAAGATGTCCATTCTTGGATGCTAAGAGCCGAACAGAAAATCATGAAAAGCGAAAAACAAAAACTAGAAAAAGAAGGCAATAACATAAAAAAAGCAAAGGCAAAAGTAAACAATGAAATATGAATGATTAAATTCAAGGTTGGCGAAGATAATAATACATATAAGTATTTGTTTAGTTATGCATATGTTTCAGCAAAGTCGGAGAATGTGGTTACAAAAAAAATAATAATTAAAATACTTGTAATAGACGACAACAATTATGATGAGAGAAATTGGTGAGAAAGCCTTGAACATAACAGACAGGACGAGCGCTAGTTTACGGAGAAGCGGATGAAAGAAGCGGATGAAAGAAGCGGGATAACAAAAGTAGAAATCAGATGGCAGAAAGGACATCAGCCGCTAGGCAATAGTCTGCCGAAAGTAGGTCAAAAGTAAATCGTTGTTGTTTAGGCGCATGAAAAAGCATGGAGAGAAGACACACTTTGGAACTCAGTTGTTTTGACTTTACAAATATACAAAGAGAGAGTAAGAGAAGAAAAAGCTATGTTACTGTTAAGGCAGGGTTCGGACTATACTACGATCGTAGTAGATCTGCTTCACTTTTAGAAAATTTTTGAAATCTACTCCGCCACTACGCTTGAACTGCAAACTATTACGATTTTTTGAAAATAATTTTCAGTGGAATTTCTTCATGTAATGGTTCATTTCACATAAATTTCGTATCTTAAATTTGAAATTTTTGGCTAATTGACGTTTTTTTTTTGTCCATGCCATAGTTTTTTCAAATCTACTTCGGAAATGTGCCGCCTACTACGATTTTTGGCCCGCTTCACTACGATTTCAGTTTCTCGAGGTCCGAACCCTGTGTTATGCGCATGAATCTTCTCTCTATCGAAGTCTCTCATCCGAATCGGTACACACAGGGCCATCGAAATCACCTCAATAGAAATATTTCACTTTCGACTAGAACACAACGTCATTCCACTTTTTCGAAAATACTTTTTTAGTGACTTAAATTGCCAATATAGCAATATAGCCCGACTTCGATGCCTACTGACCTTTTTTTCGAATTAGAAATTTTTTGCGTAATCACTCCGGTTTACTTACTACAGCCCTTCTGGGAAGATGAGAGCCAACTGAATTTGCATAGATTCAAATGTACACAAAGTGTGAACGCAAATATTGATGAACAGCTATCAAAAGTAACAAATGGTTTTAGATAAAAAAATTGATGAGGACGAAAAGTTGTCCTGGAAAGGAGGAGAGCAAGCTCTAGACAACAACGACAATCACGATGGACATGACGAAGGTTTTAATGAGCGGGAGAAACTATTTTCCCGTAGTTGGACGAGGCATCAGCATGCGATTTATGAACAGTCGATGACAAAAAGAAGACCGTTGTGTTCATGCTTAGGGCGCAGCATATCGCCTAAAAGGACACGGGGGCACAACAACACGTTGGGAATTGGGAATCCAATGTGGGGGATTTATGCTTACCGAACAGCCATCGGAAATGTATTTTAAACTATTGTCGGAGATGTTGGCGCACGAGTCGAGGTTGATAGATGTTAGTTTCGAACAGTAACGACTGATTGATTGCGTTGAGACGTCGGTGATTTTCTTGCATTCGGAGAGGTCCAAGTGCTCGATGTTGTGGCAGTGGTTTGCTAAGGTTCTGCAAGGGATAACACACAGTAGTCATCATTCGGCTGGGATGAAATGGAAAAATCATGATTTGTGATTACCTGATGGACACATCGCCAACTGACTGACAACCACGTAACGAGAGAAATTTCAAGAATCCACCGCATCGTTGGGATATATTCTCAATAACTGGGCCCTGAAATATAACGAGGAACAACATTATCGTTATCGAGTAGTATCCATTGTCCATCGATCAACTCACTTCGATATCCCTTTGAAAATCAAATAGGTTGATTTTCTGCCAACTGGATCCATCCAAAGCCAAGACGTTCCAATATTTACTGACCTGTCGATTTTAATTAAGAACATTTTTAGTGACGTGTATAGTCGTTCTCTCTCGCGTTGTACTTTTTAACGAACTTCTGAAGAATTACGCATACTTGAATTTTAATTGAAAATGAAAATGCCAAATTCCATTTAGCCACTTCTCGCCCATAGCATATCAAAGCATAAATAAACACGAACGTTGTGATTTAAAGTATTTAACTTTACACTCCCCAAGGTTACTACAGATACCTATACATTGGATGTAATGGTGTAATTGTATCTTTCCGTTTGTAGCGAAATAAATTCCCATATTTAAAACATTTTAGTTAACGAAAATTTGCCAGTCAAGTGAAGTAAGAAATAATTCAAAAGAAAAAGAAGAAAAGCTTCCCACATCGCATAAGCAGGACAATATGTTCAGTCATATTCCAAAACTTATGAGCAATCCCCATTAGATGAATTTCAAGAAATAGTGCTGAATATGTAGTAATACACACGCTATCCTATTACAAAAACTATCCTGGTTTTCCTGTCCTGGAGTAGGATGCTAGTGTTCGTTATTATTTAACTCGAGTCACCTAAAAAAATATTTTGACGATTCCGTGTAAATCGATCAAGTGGTTATAGCCTGTTCCAAAACAGAAGAACAATTTCTAGGTTCATTTTTGGATGCGCAGTGAGAATTTATTTCTACAGCTTAAAATTTTTTTGGAGCGTAATTTTTTACCATTTTTGTACTGTTTTCTGAACTTTATGTTTTTTCTGTTTACAAATTCAAGAATTTATATCATTTTGAAGCGACTGAAGTAAAAAAATTATGAAGTGTATCTCCAGTTGATATTTTATTTTCTCACCTCAATTTTTTTTTCAATTTTGATTGGTTGATTTTCAAAAAAAAAATTCAGTATTTCCGCAGCGCAGTTGCGATGAACAACAAAACGTAGCAATGTATATTCATACATTAAATTTATTTAATTTTATTTTCTGATCAGAGAACGCTCAATTTTATTTTAATTTTCGACCAATCAAAATTAAGAACATTCTCAAATGTGCGAAAATGTTCTTCTGTTTTGGAACAGGCTATACTCGCAGTTTAGTAGCCCCCAAAGTCCCGAAGCAAAGTATTTTATGATAAAATAATGCGACGAACAAAAATAAAAAAGGTATTTCTGCATAAAATATTATACAGTGCACTCGGGAAAACGTCAGTCCCCCTTTAAGCGTCAACTCTAAAAAAAGCGAAATTTTAGCTTTTTTAGCGTGCGGTTTCCCTTATAAGTAAAGAAATGCAGTTATTGTCATTTTATGGCAGTTCCTTTCTTTTTCTCGTAAAATTCGCGCGTATAAAATTAGTCCAAAAAACAAAAAATCCTTCAATTGAAAAATAATAACAGATTTCTGTTAAAACACGAAAATGTATAGATTTTATTCAGTGGGTCTGTAAGTACATACCGAGTACTTAAAACCAAAACATATTTAGCACCGATTCTTTGTTTCTTTGTTCTGGTACCGATTATCCACCGGTATTGGACCATCACTATGTGTCCCTTGTGCTCCGAGTTCAATCGCCTCGTTGCGGTGTTGCTGCACCTGCACCACCACGACACCACAATTAAACGAGAGAAGTTTGTTGGAGAATGAAATCAAATAAAGGACCAGACAGGACAACAGACACATGTGTCTTTGTGTCGTTCAACTCTAAGAAAAACTGCAAGCATTTACCGACCTTTTATGAACATTTGAAAACATTTTCATTATTATAATCATCATATCTCTAGCAATTTCCAAGAAATTACATCCTCAGCAATACCGATACATACTATTATCATCGCCGTCTACATCATTGACTTTACAAAGCGAAGACGAATGAACGATGTTAAGCGAGGTATGGGAGGGTTCAGAAAGCGATGGTGACGTTGACCTTCTGTGGCGAATTTCGGGAAAATCGAGAGTTTATTGAACTGCTTTATCTCACTCTTTCGCTCGTCTAGTGGCCAGTGACTGCTTGGGTCGTGAACTAATGTTGGTTCCACTATTCTCCATATTCCATTCAATATATCAAAAACTTATCTTGAGAAAGGACAATTGTTTTAAATTTATTGGCAACAAAACTCGCAAAAGGAAGAATAATGATAACGAAGTAGTGAACATTCGACGTCATTTCGGGCAGACAGTAATCCAATGGTTTGGTTCCAGACGGTCGTCCGTTATTCAAATTCTCGGGCAGCGGGAAGGACGGCAAGATCGCGAAACAACGGACGATTTTAAATCTTTATTGTGAGAATTTACACAAGCATACATTTGGGAAGTTTAAATTATTATTTTTTACATTCCATATTATTGGAATGGAAATCATATTCGATTGAATGTTATGATGTTGGCGCTTCAGAGAGTTAGCAACAACGCTGTTCTGCCCATATATGGTCATCGCAGGCTCCGTCTTCTCTTTGCAGATCCTTACACGGAGTCATAAAGAAAAGTCCGAAAGAGAGACGGCTGGGATGCAGAAACTCAAGGAAATTAGATGATGACAAATGAGTTAGCAAATGCTCTTCCAATATCAGTCTGATGAACGAGCGGATGACGCACCATTGATATTATGAGGATTGGTGGGAGGGGCGTTAGGAAAGTATGAATAAGCTAAAACCGAACATCGCCACTCCCATACGAAAAACCCAGAACGTGGGAAGAGTTGTAAAAAGGAAAAAATGAGTTCCAATGGAAAGGAATGAACCGTTAGGGATATATGGAGACGAAAGAAATTTAAGCACACAATCGTTACTCGATTATTTCTCGGGTTTATTATCAACATTGGTTTTAATTCGAATTTAATAACTTATAATTCAGACGAAAGAGTATAATCGGCTTTATCGGTTACGAGTATGCACTACCGAGAGAGAGAGGGGGGGAGAGAGTATAAAAAATACAACTTACTTGAGCACATCTGCATAAGGACACGACGTCCAAGTATGAAAAAATGCGTAGAAGGATTTCCTTTGGCAGTTGCTTTATGGGTTCATCATCCGAATCTGGTGGACTGAGGAATGTTTGCTGCATTGATAAAGAGAAGCGAATTAATAATAAAATGATATGTAGGTATATAATAGATGTAGGTAATAATAGAAATGAGTGCTAGTGAATCTTTCCGTTTTTGCCTTTTTTACTTTTACTTATACCTTTACTGGTGTACTGATCTCGTTTCATAATAACATATGTAATTTCTATTGTGTTCTATTGTGTATATATGTTGAAAAGTCAACTTAAGATGATGTGTAATTATGAAACAAATTTTCGAGTCAAGTCAAATTGCCATGTATCATTTGAAGTTTTTGACAGAAAATAAAACAGCTTACGCGTAAATAATGATGGGCATCTTTCTTCTAAAACGTCCAAACGCGAGTAATTTATTGTTTTATGTTCGGCTGTTCGATCTTTGAAAAAATCACTACGTTTTCACTACGTCTACTGCCCTACTTTATCTTACTTCTGCCAACCTCACATTACCTTTTGAGTAAATGGGTAACATTTTTTCAATGTTCAAAGTTAAATACCATTTATCCATTTGGGTAAATATTTTTAGTATTTACAAGATATGCGTATTTACCGGGTATATGCCCATCATTACACAAGAATGTCAGAAAGAGAGAGAGAGAGAGTGTGTAAAAGGGAATTAGCATTCGAGGCGACGATCGAGAGAAATATACCTTGATCAATGAAAAAACGGAAAGCGGTCAGGAAGAAGGCGAACAAAGGAATCTCGACGTTGCAGATTTTGTTTCGTATCTGAGGAGTATAGACACTATCTGGCGATTAAATATATAACATATGTGAAAAACAACAGCAAAACTAATAACAATAATAGCAACAAACCAAAACAACAATAGGATAAGGGGAGATAAACGGATAGAGAGAGAGCGAGGGAGAACGCAATCAGTAATAAAAAGAAAAGTCAACAACAATAAAAGTCATCAAGCACACAGCAGCTAAGGGTACAAAATTAATGTGAGCGGAGGAGGGCATTCACTTCAAAAGATTACACAAAATTATTTTCCAATTGTATTCAGAGAGTTCTGGGTCTGTTCGAATTTCGATGGCAAGCATGATGAAGATGATTATTCGATGATTCGTAAAAATATCAAAGTTCATATTTACAGATGCGGCTAATTCCTCCACCTCCTCGTTCTGTTCGCCCGCCGCCTTCTCCTCGACGGACTCCTCCGCTTCCATCTTTATTACTGCCATGGCCGTTCCAGGCGTAGCGCGATCTCCGCCGCTTAAGGCGTTGACGGCTCCCGCCTTTAGCAGATTATTCGTTGCTGCTCCGACGACGTCACCCGGAGCACTGCCGCCATCACCTCCAACCACCAGGGCGCCGGTTGCCGAGATCGACGATGTGTACGAAGACGATGGCGATGGCGAAGAACCCGATGTCGACGCCGATGAAGACTGCGACGATGATGAAATGTTGGCGGCCGACATGGCTGAACGCCAAACGAGCAGGGACTTGTTGGAGTGGCCATTGTTGTTGCAGCCGTTACTGCCGCTGTATTGATGGCCTAAGTTCAGGCTAAGATTTAAATTATTCTTGGAGTTGTTGTTGTTAATGACGCTAGCAAAGGCGCTGACTACCGACGCAGCGGCACCATTGGCTGAAGCTGCTGCGCCGCTGAAATCGGCGCTGTTGCTACTGCTCGAGCTGCCGCAGAGTAGCTCGGCGCTACCGTTGACATCACGTACAACTTCGTCGGCGCCCACTGCTATACCCACGACATCGCTGCTATCGAAGTGCGAATTGATAAACATATTTTTCAATGGTACCCTGCAGCTCACTCAATCTTCCTGTTTTGTGTTCCTGCTGATGCTAGCACCAACACTTCTCTTAGTTGTGTTCTCTTTTTTATTTTAGTTTAGATGTATATAAGTTGTATTATTAATTTTGTTTCCTATTCTTATTTTGATCACGAATGTTTCACTTTCTTTGCCACCGACATGCCGAAAGAAGAGTAGTGATGTTTGAGATCTTGTTTACTGGAGCAGAGGCAACAGCAGGTGAGATGGCGACGATACGAATGTCGACAGCAATCCCAACATGTGCAAAAGCGGTTTAAGAGATTGTCTTGGTTAAATACTTGTTGTTCTTGTTTTTCTATTTGGAATAATAATTTTTAAGTTAACAATAACACCGATATTATCGATATTCACTTGCGAAGTGCTCTGCTGTTCACACGCACATGACGTCGCTGCCTGCAATTTCAGAGAACTACTTAAGTGAGTGAGGGCGGACGCGCGACAAAAAAGCCTGAGGCCCCGATCGGATTGAAAAAAAAATCACACTCAAAAATTTCGTCACCCACTCACACGCGTATATTTGATTGAATACGATTGTCAGACGTCGAGTGAACGGACGATTAACGATGATCACGACGACGATAACAAGAACAAATTACAAATTACTAAAAGAGAACATATATAGATATTTCATTCTGATGTTGTTTACATGTTGTTGTTCTTGTTGTTTATCAAATCATTGTTCAAATCATGCATGGTTGGGCTTTTCATTATTTTTTAATTCTCATGATTGACATTTTTCCAATTATTGAGCTCGAGCATGAGCTTTTCCGTATTCTTCTTTGCAACGATAAACGTATTACTCATATCTTTTCTAAATGCATAGACGATATGCGCGATATATGTTTCTGACCAAAGGCAAGCGCCTTCAACACCTTTCAACTGCTAGATGACAAATCTTCGTCCGAGAGAAAGAAACCAAATGAAATTTCATGTATATGTGGGTAATGTATATTTTTTACTGAAATATGGATGAGTTTTAAAATAGCCACAGTGAAAAATGATGCGTAGAAGACGACGTGAAGAATGCTTTCTCAAAAAAGAAAATAAAAATAATATAACAAAAAAAAAAACCGCGCTAAAAATAAACGATAGGAAAGAAGAAAATACAAATTCCTCCGACAAAGAGACGCAACACACAAAAGAAAAATTAACTTATTCGTCGAATCAGACCTCGAAAACTATGACCAGAATGCGGTAGGCGGGCACATTTCGTTATGGAAGACTCCTCGCGGGAATGATGGGGTACGGAGAAGACTGTTCCACACAGAGAAGCAACCCAGTAAAATCAGAGAGTCAATTCCGAGGCATTGAGATGTTATTCTAAAAAAGTCCAAAACCAACAATAAAAACAAAACCAAATGAAGTTGCCTCATAACGTACGTAAAGTAACGCATTGAGATAATTGTTTCATGACTAGAAATTGAGCAACAATCTACACATATAAAAGAATAACTCATGGTGAGTGACAGATCTACGCACATCCCAAACCCCCAGTTCTAGAACCATGAAGCTTGGTTAGTAGTGTAGACGTGCACTAATAACGGATTTTGTACAAATTGTTGGAAATGTTCTAGTTTAAGCATATTTTGAGGAAAATCTTTAATCTTTATAAATACGAAATTAAAAAACCTAAATACGAGTTATTTTGAAAATTTTTTAATCGTCGATAACTCCGTAAATACTCGTTTTTCGAGAAACTAACTTTTAGAAATGTTCATAATTCCGGCAAATTTTGACGAGTCTAATTTTCAGAAATTTTCATAAGCGGGTTAGTTTTATATATTTGTGAAGAAGCCTCCAAAATTACTTAAATCTCTTTTGAAATAGCTTGAACTTATCCAACCAACAAAACCCACTAAACTTGACAGATTAGTGTGAGACAATGAACTGGAAAGTTTCTGAAAGCACACATCACTTCCAAGGCATAAAGCTGAAGCGCTCAATGAACTCATGCAGCAAGATAATCGGAGCCCTTCAACGATGAGCTGGCGGACGACGTTTCGGCAGCTCAATAGTCATTGGCTCCATTCGCATTTGCCGCTCCCGCTTCTTCTGCTGCGTTTTTATGGTATTTCTGCTACCCGTGGTTTCAATCGCTCATTCACTCGGTTCAGTTCATTCACTTCTCTCGCCCGTACGTCTGTCAGTCGATCCATCCATCCGTACGTCCGTTGTTCTGTTCTGCGCTCTGCAAGCACGAAAGCAATTGCAACAAAAGTTTATTAGCCTCGTTCTGAGGAGATTGAACTTGATAAGTGGAGTTGTGGTGTGGAGAGCGCGAGAGGGACTTACGTTGCTGTTTGATGGTCAGTCGGTCGAACGGTTTCTTTGTCTGACGCGAATTCTGGGTGTGGGCGGTTTCGTTTGTTTTAATACTTAGCTGCAATTGTAATAGCATTCATCACTAGGAATTCCTAGCCTCAACAAGAAACACCAACAATTTTTCAAAAGAAAAACCACAAATATCACGATGGCAACACGACAACGGGATAAAAAAGAGAGACTGGAAGAGGAAAAACATTAGTCATCGATTAAAAAGAAGAAGAAACGAGTTGATTTTAAAATCATATTGAAGTTGTCGTCAAAAGAAGCACTGCAGAGATGGATTAAGCAAGTAGAAGAACTTTGGCTTGAATATCAATTTTCTTGACAATCTTATAATATCGAATGAAAACAACTGACATTGAATAATAAAAAGAACGGCATGCTCAAATAGAAATGACTTCGATACATAAAAAAATAATCTCAGCAATAACGACACTCCGAACGTGCCATAAACAACGCATTCCTAAAATATATCAGTACCGTCAACTAAATTCCAACTCTCTCTCCCAGAATTTACAAAATTTTCCTGATATAAGTTAAAGTAAAATCAAAACAAAAAAATATATTACTTATTATCATAAAAACAAAGCCAAATAAAAATGTGTTTCACCGTTCCCTTTTTAAAAAATATAATTAACATTAATACAAATATTTTTTTACTAGAACTCAATCGAAAATTTTCCATGGCTTTAGATGTTCTTGTTTGTAAGCCGCAGGACAGGCTATTTAAGTGATTGTTATGGTCTCAAATCGTCATAAGGTGTTATGAGCTACGGAGGTCGTAGAATGTTCTCACATTTCTTGATAAATTCATGTTTTCAATTGTGTCATTTATTTTCCACAATTCCATACATTTTTAATTAAATTTATTAAATGTCAATATTTCATTGTAATTTCGAATTCACATTGAATTCGACTGAAATTGGGCACATGCCAGATGACTCGGGATAAAATTTCTGAAAGTATCTCTAATAGTTGTGAAATATTTGTGTGAATAAATGCATTCGTGTATATAATGACAGAGTGGGAGAGAGCACATAGAAGAAGAAATAAATGGACCTCGGACACACATGTTTTTATTTCACTCGAATTGAATCCTTATGAAAGTGCAATTAAAGGAAGCCCCTTATATTTAATTGATCCTCATGCTCTTATCAAACTTCTCACATTCTGATAACTGCAACTTAATAAAAGAAAAAACACAAATATGGATTCCATTGAATGGAGATAATTTTTCACAAAAGCCAAGCAAATCGGTAGAAGAACGGAAACTCTCAGAACGACTGAACTCAAAGGACTAACTTCACTCCATCCATATTTTTGTTACATGCTTGGATAGAGAGAGACAAACAAAATTAAGTATAGTGTGCATTTTTCAATTTCAATACATTGCTTGAACCGATTTTAGCGTCGCAGGTGAATGGAACTCGAAAAATAAATGAATGATGCGAAATACAAAGCGGAGCAGATCCCCAGCAAGGGGTGTTGGAGGTCTTAGAAGGGACTTCAACTAGCGAGAAACAGTCGTGCTTCATGGAAGCCAGCGGAGACAGTGGTGGACATGCATGCGATGTAAACTTGAAAAATATACAAACACACAAGCACACCACGATGAAACCCATAGATACCTCAGGCCCGCTGCACTGAGCAAAAGCAGGGACATTTAAAATTATTTCTCTTCGTCAGTATTCTATATTGAATTGAAAAGAAGAAATTTTAAGAGAACAGCAATCTAGTAAAACTAGCAAGAGCGGGAGCGAGTAAGATTTTTGTTCTTTTTTAATGCAACTTTCAGGGAGTGCAACAAAACAGAAAGAGTAATGAAATACAAGTAAACAATATAAGCACTTTGCAATTGTATCTGCAAATGCGTATACGTATGGAGTGTTGTGTTGTAGAGCTGCAAAGTGATTCGAAACAGCTGGAAGAGGCTAAGACGTAAGGGAATGGAAAGAGAACGCAGTGAAAGAGGAAGAGAAAGGAAAGAGAGCACCAGTGATATAGAGACGAAGAGGCTTGAGACAAAATCAAGTCATTCGTCGTAGGAACCGGACGTTCACAAGTTTTAAATTTAAAGAAATTTAAAAACAGAAGTAATAATGATAATTTTTGGAAACAAGGAATGTAAGGAACGGCACCTGAGTCTGCCGTATGCATCTATGTCAGGGCTGGCATATTTTGCAAAACCCAATAAAACCCGGGTGGTTTTTTTTGGTTTTTACCCACTTAAAAAAACACGAATTTTTTGGGTTTTATTAGGTTTTTTTTGTTTTTAATTCATAAATACTAGAATTTTAGAATGTATCACATTACATTTTTGAGATTATAGGATATAATTTTCTTAGATGAGATAGGTGCACAAAAAGAGTTATTTTTTCCGGTTTTCAATAACATTTTTTGGTCAATCTTCTTAAAATTTCAGCCTAATTGGTTTTTCCATTACGTACACAGAATTCTGTCTATTAAAAATTTGCATTTTTATCAAAGTGAATGAAATGATTCCTTTTAACCATTAACATTGTTCCCCAAATCTTTAAGTCACTTAATAATATCTAATAAAAGCAAATAGTAATCTCTAAGTAAATTTTGTTAAACAAATGCACAAAAATCGTGTGTTGTCCATACATAGACGTTAGTCCTTCACCGGAGGCTCATACTTAGAAACATATCCGATTGGAATTATGTAGTTTTATGTCATTGATTTATGAAGAATTTACAGAATTATTATAAATAATATTGAAATTAATATTAATTTTATATTATTTTATTTATTTTTTTTGTACAAATAATAAAAAAAAAACACAAAAAGATAAAACCCAAAAAAACCCGACCCACCGGGCTTTTTTAAAAAAAGTTCCAGCCCTGATCTATGTATACACTTGCTTCAGCTTTTGTTGTTATACTCTATATACTCTGTTATACTAAATCTAGAATTGGCACACAACCGAATCAGATCGAGAATTTCATAACATAAAGGCGAGCGGCAGTGGTGCGCCAACGAGCGCCACAAATTTAATGATTTTTTACCATTTTCTCTCTTCACCCCGTTCAATTGTTGTGGCACTACGCCACACGAAATCAATACTTCGGAGTTGAGTCGAGGCAGAGAGTGCCATTTCCATTCGCAACAATTTTTATACTTCAAAAATATATATAACAATAACAATATAACAATAAAAAAATTATACTTCAACGTCCACACTGAAAAAAAAACATATATAACGAATATTATGTATCGTTCGTTTTGAAAACTAGTACAAAACAGCTGATGAGTACAATGTAAAAATGTACCTATGAGATAGTCGACATAAATTGAGAGAGAGCTCAATTTATGTCCTGGCGTACGAACGCCCCATAAACGATGGAAAGATGAAAGAAAAAGTTAGACTCGATTTTCTATCGATTTGAAGGGATTAACTTACAATTTACTTAATTGCTTCTGGTTTTCGCCCACTTCACCTAAAAAGTTTCAGATTTAAAACCTCAGAATATTACACAAGTTGACATTTTTAATAAATAACTACATACACAAATATTCACAGTGGATTTTGCAAATTTTCTCAAATTTTACAATATTTTTTGCACTGGTAGAGATCTCAATGAATCAAACAGTTTTTTTCATAACGACGTCCCAACAGATATTGAAAACAAATAACTGCAAAAACTCTCAGATATCGCGGAGGTTGCCAACATCATTTGGTTGTTGTGGCTGAGTTCTTCTTCTTTTTCTTTATTTTAGTTTTTTGTACCTTTCATGCTTTCGTTTTTAGTGCTCTGCAATTTTATGATATTTCTCGCTGATTCTGAGCTTGGCTCTCATTTTGCAGAGCCAGAAGCCAATAAGATGCATACATAGCAAAAAAGCACAATTGAACTACTACTAACCACGGGTACTAGTACTAAAACAACAAACAAGTCTCTCTCTCTCAGCTGGTTATCGTACTCTTCACCGAACAGGAGTGAGATAGAAAGGGAATGGGCAAGAAAGAAGCATGAAAGGCTGCAAATTACAACATGGTTTGGACCTGGGGAAACGAATATGGTATTGACCGTTCCAAGACCCAAGTTTGCGTAGTAAAAGTTAGACTGAGGAGTAAACCAAAAAGGTAGCAATCATATTTTAAATTCTATAAAAGGGTTGAACTACTGTAACCAGAGATGCCATATTAGATGTATTCAATTTTAAACATAAAACTTTAAAAATCATTGCAGAGTCCAAAGCATCTGAGTTTACAGCAACTTGTGATGGACGATACTTTACTCCCTCTCTTCACAGTGCAATCGTGTTTATCTACTTCATCTTCCACTGTTTCACTTTTTATCCTTATTATTTGTATTTAGAACTAAACTTTAATGAATAAATAATGGTCTGCATTTAACTTCTATAGAGGACTTCTCCGAAAAAGCGTGCAAACTAGGAAACCTCTTGAGCTAGAAACTTCCTGAGGCAGTTCATGTTAATGCCCTTCTCAAATTTACGCAGGGCTGCAAAAACTCGGGTTTAAAAAAAAGACCGATGGGTCGGGTTTTTTTTTCGGTTTTATTGGGTTTTTTGGGCTTTATTGGGTTTATATTTTTCGTGTTTTTTCTACTTATTTGCACAAAAGTGTAAATTGATTAAAAGTAATATTAATTTAGTTAATATTTTACATTAAATAAATATATACTAATGTAAATTATTCATAAATCAGCAAAATACAAATACATAACTCTAATCGGGTATGTTTCCATGTAAGAGCCTACATATTTTTAAAACATGACATTTATGCATTTTTTTTTAAACAAAATTTACTTTCAGATTAACAGTTCACTTTCATGAGATATTATTAAATGAGATAAAGATTTTAGAAACAAAGTCGATGTCAATCAATCATTTCATTAATTTTGACAAAAATGCAAATTTTCATACAGACTTCTGGTCTGTGCACGTTATGAAAAAACCAATAGCTAAAATTTTCTAGAAATTTTGCAAAAAAAATACTCTTTTTGTGAACCTATTTCATCCAAGAAAATTATATCTAATAATCTCAAAAATGTAATGTGATATAAACTAAAATTTTGGTTTTTATGAACTAAAAATAAAAAAACCAAATAAAACCCAAAAATTGTGTTTTTTTAGAGGGTAAAACCCAAAAAAACCCACCCGGTGGGCAAAATATGCCAGCCCTGAATTTACGGGATTCGGAAGCAATGTCAAAATGAACTATTTGTTTTAGTAGAAGACAGACTTCCTGCCTGTGACCAGGTGGCACCTTCAACAACTTCCTACACTGTCAACTCAATCGAACGATAACATAGGGCAGCAGGATGAAGGAGAGCATGAAAGAGTATGCTGAATGAATGAGAGAGCGAGATAGTGACTATCGTTGGGTTGGAAGGGGTTTATTTGTAAATAAGAGAGGATGAAAAATATACATTTTCATGAAAATAATATACAGCTGTTGAAACGGTTTTCTTAGGATGCAAATGCTGATGTCTGTGAACGTAACGTAAAGAAAAAGTAAGATGGAATGGAATCTGTATACTATATTCTTGAGATATACTCAGTGCTACTTACGTCGAAATTTCGATTTCTTCCGGAATTTGTCATCGTGCAGTGAAAAATATTCCAGCTGTCTTTGAAAACTTGACTTTTTGTATTCGCGGAATGTTTGTTTTTGTTTCTATTCCGGATATTTTCTGTTCCGTCTAATGAAGAAAATTTTGTAATATACGATTTTTACACTTCTTTCTCCAAGTAGTGGTCTTGGATCTTCTCACTCACACACACACACACACATTCGCTTGCACTACGTTCGCTCGCTAAGCCAAAGAAAGAATATTTACAAAATGCGTATTTTTTCACGAAATTTTTTCTTTTTCTCTTCTCCTAGCACCTCGCTAATGGGTTTGTGCTTCCTCTTCTCCTTTCTCGTTATAAATAATTCATCAGCACGAAACCAAAACAAAAATTGCACGTAATCAAAACTGATACGGAAACTAACTGCGTTTCATTCACATTCAGCCTGCGAATTTCCAGAAACAGAACTGATTCGATGGCGATTTAATTTATTATTTATTACTGCCCTTCGTCTCATCGACGAATCACATATTTTAGCTTTTTCGACTTTTACGTGGGTATCGTTTTCGGCGTACGATTAATAATTTTTAATAAAAACCCCTTCTTTTTATTGTGCTATTTTCATAATATAATTGTTCTCAAGTGCATCGCAAACAGAAATAAAGTAGAAGAAAATTCTGCAAATTGAGAGAGAAACACCGACCGACAAAGACGAGCGACAACAGATAAAGCGAGTTGAAGCGAGCAAAGTCGTGGCCTGCTACGCTCCACGGCAGGGCTGCCATCGAAGCTCCAAAACGCACTCGCAATTAGTTTCCGGGGGGAAATGATATCCATACCAGTAATTGCTATCGAATGCTGAAACACTGCCAATGGCATGAATGCGATTTTGATGATAATCCCGACTTCCAAATTAACTATTTCTACTGCACTCCATTTTTATATACTTCAGATGCCCCAGGTCTTACTCGCTTTAAACTAATTTATGCATGCATGCAAGCAGGCGCTGTTCTTTCTAAATTGAATATTCTTCAATCAAAAGTTGAAAGAAATCAGCAAATTAAATTGAAAACGGAGAAACAGGGAAGGTGGAAAAATACCGAAACGACGTTATTTGTTTTCTGTTTACTTTTTTTTTTTTTTTTTTTTTTTTTAATTTAAGTTTATCATCACCATCACCAATTATTTTTATTTATATTCAAATATTTGATAGGAGAAATATTAGGAATAGTGAAAAGCCTTGGCACTGGCGGGATTTGAACCCACGACCGCAGTTTTTCTGGCACAGCACACTACCACTGTGCCACTGACGGCCCCTTGTTTACTTTTTATCATTCTTCTTCCCCATTTTCGCTTTATTTGCTTTTGTTGTGAGCAGGGTTGCTCAATGCGGAAGAGAAAGTACTGGATTCCTACCAATATTTTTTTAACATTGTGAAGGCAGTTTAGAACTTTCGAGTGAAGTTCGGGCAAGAACAAGTGAATTGAAATTGAATGAACCGAGTATTCACTCTAAAAGTGTCATATTCGAGGGCAAAAAAACAGGTCAGCGGAATCGAAATCGTTCCTTTTAAATATTGTTCAATATATATTGCCGATTTCATACACGACAAATATGAAGTGTTTTCTGTTCGAATCACTACTGTTCTGTTCGTTTTTTGCCCATCATACAATTTTAGAATTCTGCTTCGGGAATCCGGGCCCTACTACGATTTTTGCCTTTATTCACTACTATTCCTGTTTCTCATGCTCCGAACCCTGCCCAACAGATAAAAGGAAAACTTCACTTGGTTCACTAGCTGCTGCTGACACATTCCACAAATACTTTTGCTACGGTGTTGGAGTTTCTGATTGCTGCCTTTCTTTTATAAATCTACTTAATTGCTGAAAATGGTGAGTAACACTAATCGCCATTAAAAGGACAACACACTGATGAGAGTACATTTTGATTATAGGCAAACTACACAGAGGACCAATTAGCTGGTAAGTGATGATGCAAATGGCAGAGGAGTCTTTGAACATAAGTAGGTTCATGAATAAGTGCAAGTGCAGGCCGTTGCGAGTCCAGAAAGACTTAAATAATCTATCTGAAGCGAACTGAAATTACTGAGTGTGGAATTATTCGGGTAATGACTCAAATCGTTCCGTTGAAATTGACTACCAGTCAGTCGCTCCTTCAATTTTGGAAGTGGATGACTCATTTCATAAGTAAACTTCAACGTACAGAACGACGGGCGGCAGACGTCACCATAACCACTTCAACTCTTTCTTTCAACTCATCCAACGCTCTTTCACCAAGCGAATTTCATAATTTCAAAAGTGCCAACGCATACGATACTAAAATCAGAATCAGCCTCAATTGTAGACATGTTTTTTCTTAGTCTGATTACAAACGGGTATATTTTTATCAAAGTTTCATTGAGATTGATTATGGTTTATTGCCGCCGTTGTTTTGGTTTCCGTTGGAGACAACAGTGGACGATCTCCGCTGTGCCAGTAATAATAGTTACTTGATATTCGTCTCAGGTATTTATACGTTAGCGCTGTCGTGTTTTCAATACCATTCTAATATTCGTCTCATTTCTGAATACATCTAAAGGTTACACAATGCCCGGCGTTGACAACCACTACATATACCGTACCTTTGAATTATTTGGATGTTGTTTCATTCTTATGGTCAACGCCAATGACAACTTTACATACACAGGGTCTCACAAACCTATACCAGACAGTACTCTAAAGGAAAAACTCAATTTTGGTTTTTAATGCCATTTCATATACTGTCCGTATAGAAAAAATGGTTTAATTGTTTCCTAATATCTGTGGGTATTGTACCCATTGCATTGTACTGTCTCCTTGGGCATATTGCAATAAGAACAGTTAATCCTTAAATGGTAAAAACTTCATTTTGAAATTCAATAGCAAAGCTGTTCTCTTGTTTCTCTTGCGAACTTATGTTCTCTACACAGGCTATTCACATGCACACCAAACGTGTTTTTACAACCTTATTTGGTTTTAAAATGTTGTTTATATATTGATTCTCATTGGAATAACAACTAGTTGCGAAGCATACTCTCTCCAAAATTTTCTCATTGATCAACAAACTTTTATGAAAACTTGTTTTTCGATATGCAATAATACTTTAAGAAAACTACGTCAGTATTCCGAAAATAATGCAATATCTGTAATCGAAAATGAACTCATTTAGAAAGTTTCAATTTGTTATCAGCAAACGCTTGCCACTTCTAAATTTATCAGTAAATCGACTTAAGTCTTATAGTATATCGTTTTATATGAAGGAATAGTTTCACTTCGCGTCAAAGCATTGGTGAGTTATCATCACCATTGCATAATTGGATTATCGTTATTGTGTCGAAAAATTCAATCAGCAAATTGTTTTCTCGAACTATAATGAAACCTATGGCTTGAACGATTCGGTGTGAGAAGATTCTATCGAACTGTCCAAACTGGGATAGGGTAAATAGACATTCCAGTTAAGATGGATAGAAATGAGTATATTTTGGCCATTTATTTAGACTGCAGTTACTTGCAGCAATGTTTCATTGGTACACTCTATTCTAATGCCACATTACATCATGCTACACCGCAAGTTGTGGTGCTGCTTTGGTTAGTTGTCATTGAAACTAGACGAATAGAGAATGAATTTGAGTCTGATTTTCAGGTTTCTAGCTCAGTCTGAAGTCTGACTATTTTTCAGTTGTTTAGTATATTGCGGATCGGTCGGGTGTTTTGCTAACGCATCATTCACGCTATTCACTACCCTGTTTTCGGTGAATTCACTATATGTTTTCAAGCTATTTTTAATTGGATCTCGATATTTTATTTTAACAACTCGACGCCATGTACATGTATCAAGAGCCACCGACTAGAAATGCATTTACAACCGTCGAAGGTTGTTGTTTAGTGCAGAATTTATTAAAACTATCGTTCGTTATCTTTTAAATATATACCTAATTGATTGATTGTTTTATTCCAGAATTCCAAGAAGCTTTCAATCTCTTCGACAACCGCGGTGATGGCAAAATTCAGCTGAGTCAGGTTGGTGAATGTTTACGCGCACTGGGTCAGAATCCCACCGAGTCGGATGTGAAGAAGTGTACGCATCAATTAAAACCCGATGAACGCATCTCCTTCGAGGTCTTCTTACCGATTTATCAGGCGATATCAAAGGCTCGTTCTGGCGATACCGCTGACGACTTTATCGAGGGCTTACGCCATTTTGACAAGGATGCGAGTGGCTTCATCTCGACTGCTGAGTTGAGACATTTGTTAACCACTTTGGGTGAGAAACTCACCGATGAGGAGGTGGAACAATTGTTAGCCAATCAAGAGGATTCACAAGGAAATGTTAATTACGAGGAATTTGTGCGAATGGTTATGAATGGTTAACTGTTAAATGATTAAAATCGCTACTACATATATACAGTTTCATATCATAATTTGATAGTACTCTTCTGTATTAATTCACCATCTGTTTAATTCAACACCACCAATAGTTAAAGAAAAAAAATTTAATTTTAAACTGATAGTATTCGTTGTCCAACAGTAATCGTTTAAATTGAAAACTGTAACACTTAATTGTATTATTAGTTAATTTATATCAATCGCAATTTTCCCATTTGAAATTGCAGCTTTTCTTTCATTTTGATAATAATATTCTAAGCCATGTTTTTTTTTTCATTACTAATATTAGACGATTGTTGTTGTGTATGACTTTGCACATATGATTTAATTTTATAACATTTTGGAATTGTTTCAAAACTGAAAAAATTTTGCAAATACAAAGTTTTCTATTAAAATATTGCATATGATTTATCGAAATTTGTCCCTCTGCTTTCATTGCTTCCTTAGTTTAGAGCAACTGGTGTTTTTTTTTTAGCCCAAAAGGAAAATTTATCCCAAGGGCTTGTATGACGACGCTAGTTTAGAATGGATCTCTAATTTGTTGTTTGGTTGGGCACCGATTTTGGGAATTATAGACGATGGGCATACGAGTTTTATTTGCCTAGGGTCCTACTTTAGCCATCGTATGATGTAGAAGTTCTTCTTCCCTACTCGGAGTAGCGACAAACCGTTCTTCAGGACATGAATCCCTTCCGATATAACCTCTGCAATGTTCTGGACACGTTTTTGATTCACATAAAACCCGCCGGCGGTGATGATGCGAACTGCGTCCTCTGGAAAAAATACATCATGGGTTACATTTGAATTCAATATTTGTGTGCCAAAAACGTACTTTCTGTAGGGAAACAATTTGCCTTCATCGCCAGTTGCAGAATAGACATGCCTGGTTCTGGTAGAATCTCTACAACTGTGGCACCGGAAAACGTTTGTTTGACATCTTCATATCTTAGTTCCCCGAGTCCCTCAACGTTGCCCTTGTAGAGAGCATCCGTTACGCGCTCCGCATGTTTGAGCCCATTTTCTGCAATAAATCATTGAATCTCAAGGAAATCTGTTACCTTTAACTCACCTCCATGAACCAATAAAGTCACGTCCTCTGCGAGTATTGTTTGCGCCTTTCGTCTCTCTGGCTCCTTGCGATGTTCCACCATTAGTTGCTCAATTTCGGCCAGTGGAATGAAGGTGAACAGCTTCAATAGTTTCTCCACCTCTGAATCGGCCATGCGAATGAAGAACTGATATAAGGCAAACTCCGATGTCTTTTTACTGTCCAGCCAAACAGCATTTCCTGCCGATTTGCCAAACTTATCGCCCTCCTCGTTGGTCACAATCGGCAAGGTCAAGCCAAAGACTTCTTTGCCCTCCACACGGCTGATCAGCTCGTGGCCCGACATCAGATTCCCCATCTGGTCGGAGCCCCCCATTTGGAAACGACAGTCGTATTTCTGGAGCAGATGCAGCCAATCGTAGGCTTGGAATATCTGGTACGTGAACTCTGTGAAACTCATGCCGGTCTCAGACTCTAGCCTCGATTGCACCGAGGAACGCGAGAGCATTGAGCCCATGCGAAAGTGCCGACCCATATTAGCAATGAAATCGATTAGATTCAGATTCGAGTACCAATCGGCGTTGTTGACCACTCTGTAATGGAGCTCACAATAGTATAAACTCTTAAATATTCATCAAATCAACCTCAAGTCGGGCAGCTTTGATCTGTGCCTCTTGTCATCCCACAGGCAGTCCTGGTGGTTCTTAAAGACTCGTCTTAACTGTGCTTCGATCGCAGACAAGTTTTGCTCGATAATCGATTCGCCTATCTGGTTGCGCTCAGTTTTGCGTCCGCTGGGATCGCCGATCAGGCCCGTAGCACCACCTACCTTTGATCATATGATTCACACTGGACTGTTCACGGAATCCGCAGGAACTTACCAAGGCAATGGGGTTGTGCCCGGCACGTTGGCAGTGCAAGAGGCCCATGATGACCAAGAGATTGCCGACGTGCAGGCTGTCTGCTGTGGGATCGAAGCCGGCGTAGATGGTCTGAGGAGTCCTGTTGAACAGTTTCGTCATCTGTGGACTGCGGAAGAAAGGTCGTATTAACTCGGTTCACTGCAGACACGAGTAGGAACTCACCCTGCGATGTCGGGGAAGAAATCCTGGAAGAACCCTCGCTCCGAGAGCTCCAATATATTGCGTTGCTTAAATGCTCGGTGAATAGTGCAAAGACTTGGCCGGGATATTAAGAGGCCTTGGCGGCGCAACATCTTTCGTTGAAATTATTTCCAAGCGAATCAGTGAATTGTCATCAATCCGACTTCAATGATGTCGGTGTAATATTATATTTATTAGAGGTAGAGTAGAAATCATCTAAACTTAAAGAGTAATTATTGTTTATTTACTGTTTCCAGTTGCAGGTAGGTTAGGTGTTAAAGTGGGGTTAAGTAAAAGAACATCTGTTCGCAATCGGAACGAGTAAGAACACTCGTTCGCTTGAGGTTAGATTCAGGGAAGGTACAGCTCTTCTATTTCTTTTGATTTCTTTCGATTTTTGTCTATTTTTCCTTGTTTTGGAATGACGAACTGAAGACGTGTTTAATAAACAAACCAGCCTTAACTCTTCCAAAACGATTTCTAGAATATACAAAATTTGTGAAATTTGTAAATAAACATTTCGGCGGGCCAAAAAAGGTAAATAAACTACGTTCTTCGACGTCCGCCTCACTCACACGCACCCACTCACTTTGTTCTCACTCGCTGAACACTAGTTTTTGGATTAAGCAGTTCGGTCGGCCATTCCTCAATATTTATGTAATGATGTTTCGGCTCCGCTCGTCCCTATTGCGAGTTGTAGCAAAAGACATAAGGAATAATGTGATCAGAAGCAGTGGACTCAAAGCAACCAGTGTCGACGACTCCTCCAGCCATTCGGCACCGTCGAGCGCCGGCGGGGCTGCCGCTGGGGCCGGGGTGCAGGCCACGCAGGCGAACGAAAAGCTGCCCGCTCGCGAGCCGCTGGCCAAGAACTTCTTCGTAGGTGTGGTGGACAAAGAGTTGCTTGCCTTCCCGGAGGTCATTGCGCGTGACGACATGAGCGCTCTGCAGAATGATGTGCTGCCGCTGAAGAACTTCTTTGCGGAGTCTGTGGACGCACTTGCGGTCGATTCCACTCGTACCATCCCGCAGGATGTGGTCGACGGAGTGCGCGAGTTGGGTTTGTATGGAGTCAACGCACCGCGGGAATTCGACGGCAAGGGCTGGCAATGGAGTCAGTCGCTCATAGCGAGCTCGGAGGAGGCCAAGTGCCCCGATGTCGCCCTCACGCTGCTCTCTCACCGAGTGGTCATCGACGTGATCAACGAGCTGGGGTCGAATGACCAGAAACAGCGATTCCTCGGAAAATTAGCAAAAGGTATCATGAAATAGATAGTCGCAAGAATATTGTTCCAATTTTATTTCTCATTGTAGGATCATTGGTGGGCACCGAAGCCATCTACGAGTATAAACTGCCGGAATATGATTTCTTCAACACGAAGGCATATTTCGATTCGGACACTCGTATGTGGGAACTGAATGGTGAAAAGGCGTTCGTGGTCACTGGGCCCTTGCCTACGGGCAGCTCGCCGCTCTTTCTTGTCATTGCCCAGACACAGCGGCCGAACCTCAGAGGCGACGCCAGTCGAGGCACCACTGTCTTCTTGGTCGATTCATCGAGCGAAGGCGTCAAAGTCGGCGACCAGTGTTTGTCCTTGGGCCTGCGAGGCATCCGCTCGTCCCATGTGAGTTTCGAAGGAGTTCGAGTACCGGAGAGTTGTGTTCTGGGCGACGCACACCAAGGCAACCAGTTGGCAGAGCGCCTACTGCGTTCGAGTCGCCTGCGCCAGTCGGTCATAGGGTTGGCTCAGGCCAAGGATGCGGTTCAGGAAATGGCACATCATTTCCTGAACATCAAGCAGTGCGGCAATTCTTTGTCGTGAGTTTACTTATAGTATTTCAACCGACTTTCTTTCTAATATTATCTTTCCAGGGACATGGAGATGAACCAGGTGCACATGTCGAAGGCTATGTGCGCCACCTATGCCATGGAAAGCATGCTCTTTATGACATCCGGCCTGATAGATGAATTCAATGACCAGGACGTGGCGCTGGAAGCCGCAATCACAAAGGTGAGTTGTGCCTTAATTTCCCTTTTCGAATGATTCCATTTAACTATTGTATTTTTTCCAAAGTACTTCACGTTGACGCAACTATTCAAAATCTCCTCTAAATGCATGGAATTCCTTGGCCCCAAATCGCTGCTTCCGGGAACAAAAACCGACATGTATTTCCGCAACGCCGCCCAAATGATCTGCACCGGCGAGTCCATGGATACCCTGCGCCTGTTCATAGCCCTCTCCGGCTTGCAGCATGCGGGAGTAGGCGAAATTGCACACTCCTGCCATTCAATATTTTGACCTTTCTCTTCACTTCAGATGAGCATGAACGACAACGTCCGAAAGAGTCGCAACCCTCTCTTTCACCCTGGACATATCCTGAGCAAATTCCTGCAGGCCTCTAACATCGAGCACCCTCGAACAAAGATGCGCCTGAACGAAAGCGTCCATCCGTCGCTGGAGCCGGCGGCGCAGTGCGTCGAGCACTCGGTGGCGCGCCTCCACATGTGCGTCGAGTTGTTGCTCACGCGCTATGGCAACGCAGTGGTGGAGCGGCACAACGAGATGCTGCGTTTGACGGAGATGGTCTCTACCATTTACGCGATGTTTGCCAGCGTTTCGCGGGCCTCGCGCTCCTACTGCATCGGCCTGCATCTGGCCGACCACGAGTTGCTGGCGGCGACGGCGTTCAGTTCTCACGGACGCGATCTGGTTAAGACATTGGCCACGGAGATCTTAGGCGGACACTATGTGAACAACGACAACAACTGGCTGCGCCTAGGCAAGCAAGTAGTAAAGAGCAAGGGCTGCTTCGCGGTCCATCCGCTTACGTACAACTTCTAGAGATGCTTTGGGCTCTTCTTGATACATAATGTGACTTTTGCCGAGACCTATTGTGAAAATATATGAGATCGTTATATTTTAAGAAGAATCGTGGAAATCTCCACTATCACCATCATCATCTGTGGTGCTTGTCTTTATCGCCAGGGTCATTCAGTTCGGGCGTGTTTGGAAAGGACAATGCAAACCTGTTGTGGTGCTAATCGATAAGAGCGCTTCCAAGCGATGAGTCTCACCGATGGCGATGTGCGATTAAACTGGTAATCGATTTCCACTTGGGTTGATTCGAAGACTAGCAGAGGGCGGTGCCAATTTCCTGGGAGACCCTGAGGTCACCGAGTGCGAGTGATGGTCTCGAGGACCACAATTTTAGAGAACAATCTTCGCATATCGCACTTGAAAATCGACTGGGGCAGAAGAGAGCCGATGACAAACGAAGCCATTGCAGTGGTTTGTGGTAGGGACGGGAATAAAATGGGGGAGAAGAGGAAGAAAACCAGAATTGCACGAACAAGAAGAATCGGGCGAAAGAATGGCGCGCAGTTCGCCGAGGGCAGGAGGAGCTGACTGCTACGGCGAGAGCTCTGGACATTGTGAGGACGGTGTTCGAAACACTTCAAAGAAGAGAAGAACCAACCAAAAACTAAAATCCCAATAATTAGCTGTAATAGAGGAAAAAATCGAAATAAGTTGGACAATGGCGTCAGTCGTGTAGAGCGCTGCATTGCGGTCGAAATTTCCTGTCGTTTGAGTGGTCGGATGTTGTGAAAGTATGAATTGTCTCGGAGTTGGTGTAACCTCTAGGATGTGCAATGAGCCGACGGCTCCCCACACGTCAAGCTCGTCCGTGGCTGTCGTTGTTGCTGTAATGGACGGAGCTTCGTCTTCGTCGCGTTTTTCTGCAATTGTGACTGTACCCAGTGTTAGTGGAGCACTTTTAATTTGCTCGCTCTCGCTCTGCCGGAGTGTGTCTGGAGAGAGGAGCGCACCGTCGACACCGACAGCGTCGTGCGTTGTCGTTGGGGCGCCTTTTCTTATCGTGATTGGAGAACAGTTTTTGCTTTTTGGTGTGCACTCACTCACTCTCTCTCTCTCTCGATAATTTGGAATGGCATTTGGCGTCCGTTCGTATACAGCGCAGATTTGATAAAACAACTACAATAACGTACCAACACCACAATCAAACAAAACAACAGCACTGACGGCACACACTAGAAAACAAACGAACAGCAAGACAATAGCTGGCGAAGAACAGCAAGAACGAACCGACATCCCCACAGGCCCCACTCTCTTCGACGCACAAACCCAAGCGAATTCTCCCTCGCAACTCGCATTTTTCATCGCCTGCGAGACTTACAATGGGCGCCTTCTTCACGCACCTGCGACCCAGCCACGGCTCCTTCCGCTACGGGAAAAATCGATGAAACGGCGCTGACTTTCTCGCCTGAGGCGACTTGTTACATCGCCCGCCTCGCCGACCTTCGCCATCGATCTACGAAGTGGGGCCCTCTTGGCCACTTGGCCCTGGGAGTCCTCCCCTAGTGAAGGAATTCAACGGACGTCTGTTTTTTTATTTGGGACTGGGGCGATTTCCCCGGCCCCAGGTGGCGACCGCGGCGATTCTCTCCCACCCTGGGATGTCAGACATCTCTGCGGCTCGATGGCCGGCTCCCCGGAATCTAAAGGAGGCCATTCGGCTCAGTCGAGCCTTCGCAGAGGAGAGGACAGCGCAGGGTCTTCCGTGGTGCGAAATGGAAGGAAAATCGATTTTTCTGCTTTATTGTCGGCTCCGCTTTCGCTGCCGCTGATTGCGCCAACACTTGTCCGGCGTCACCAACTCCGACCTCAAGTTCGCCCCAACTCTTCGTGGACGTCGCTCGTACGTTGCGTTGTGAATTATGTAGTTTCTATTATTGCCGCTCTGTTTGATTGTGTTAGCATTGTTGCGAAATCGCAAATATAAGTGGACCGCGTAATTCTCCCGTTGCTGCCGACGGCACTCGAAGTGAGAATCGTCGTCACGCAACCTGAAGAAGAGCACGAAAAAGACAAGAATAGAAGCAGGGAAGGAGACGGGGAGATTGGAGGACACAGCTATACACTCAGTTGGAACGAAAGCCAGTGACCACCGACGACCTGAGTGGACATCGGTTCAGGTGTGCGCGTGGAAGAGATGACGATCCGTTTGTTATTGGCAGAGGGTAGGTTAAGGTGAGCTAGCTCTGCTGTCACGCATAGGCGAAGGGATAGTTTGTGGTGGCTCTGGGTGGCGGGGGCTCTGAAGATGAAGATAACTTGGCCTGATCGCTGTCCTCCCTCTCCAATCGCGAATCGGAAAATGTGTATCTTCCCTCGCAGTTACGACGACGATTGCCTCCGTGAGAGTGAGAGCGGGTGTGCGGCTCCTTTGGCAGAGGGAGGAGGTGGTGAGTGGATCCCCTGGCGTACAGTAGAGGGATAGTTCAGACAACTGTCGGGCATGGAATCGCTCCATCTTCGGGAGGAAGGGTAGAGGACCGGGGCTCTGAACAGATTGCACGGCATCGCCACCGATATTGAATGCTCCCGTACTCTTGAATAGCCCACGCCGCTCCATTGTCCGTTTCATTCGAAAACACGACACCTCTCTCCTCCACCACCAGACCGACAAATACTGCGATTCCGACGAATGATTTGCGAAAAACGAAAACCACACAAACTTCTTCACTCATCCCGGAGCGCGGTTCCGGTTTCTGCCGGCCACTCTCACTTCGCTCTCTGAGGCGTGTTCGATCACCGGTCGGTGCTGTTATTATGTGACCCGACGACTAAGCGCCGACCACGATTGAAGCGGGCAGTCGTCTCTGCCGCAGTCGATTCTCTCTCTCAATCGTTTGCGAGTCGGAAAATCGTGGCGTGTGGAAAATAAAATGTGAAAAAATTATACACACAAGAACAAAACACAAACAACAGGAATCGGTAAAGTTGAATCATAAACAAGTGAACAAATAATAATTCCTATCAATCAAGTTTGGCGATCTGTGATTTTCGAACATTTGAACTGTCGAACCACGGAATTTTGCACATCAAACGCTAAACATTTTTGCAATCGCTGCCGCTGCGAGGCGTCTTGCACTAAGTCGGGGTCGAGAGTGGAGAAAAGTAGTCGTCATTGTCGCCGTTATTGTTGTTGTTGCAGTAATGAAGTTGGTTGTCGTTGTGGATGTCGGCGAATGAACTGGTGTGTGTGAAGGAAGCGTTGGGTGTGAGGAGAAAGAACGATGAAGCAGGGAAAAAATCCTCGTAATCCTGCGCTGCGTTGGGATGTGTTGTTATGGTTGTATTGCAAGAGTTGTATTTGTTGCTGTAATAAATTGAGATTCACTCTTGGAGCAGAGCTCAACGCTCGCTGCACTCACACGACTCACCTTGCCTCTGGTTGGGTATCTCTGTCGATCACAATCACAGTGGAAAAATAATAAAAACCAAAATTAAATGAAGTAAAAATTCAATTGAACTCGGATTGTGAGAGAAGCGACCGATAGGTAGAGCAGGGGGTTGAGCGATGCGATGAGAGGGTTGTGTGATTGCGGAGGAGAGAGTGAAAGGTGAGTTGTGCGAGCCGAACAGTGCCTTTCGTGCGCTCCTCGGCGAGGTGGTGTTGAATTGCGAGAGCGAGCGAGCGGCCGGTTAGGTTATGTGCGAGCAGGAGGTGGGGTGGAACGATGCAATGAACACTGAAAAGGAAAAACGCTGCCAAATCGAAGTGAAGTGCAAAGTGAAGAAAACACGACGACAATAACAGAAACAACAACAACGGGAGCAACAACGGCAATGACGGTGGCTTTGTCGGCGGCAGCGACGCCAACGACTACGGCTACGGCGGCGGTGGAAACGACTGTGACAACGAAATGGTGAAAAATTTTCGTGTGTATCCAGAGAAGCGAGCGAAAAAGCGAGAGACCAACAATTTTTCACTTGTTTAGTTTTCGCAGCGACAAATAGACGACGGATTTTGGAAATCGTGTAATTAATAAACATCTTCTTTGCTCCCACACGATTTATTAATCGCAGACGACTGCAGGGAAAGAGGCCCGCTTAAACAGTTATGATAAAAAAAGAAGAAAATAAATAAAAGTCCATGCAAGTTGCGCCGTATTACTGAAATAAGAGAAAAAATTAAATTAGTGTGAAGTGAAACGAGTGAAGTGATTCGACCCTGTTGTGAGCGTCAAATTCTCTGAGTCTGCATTTACAAGACCGGCCTTCCTTCAATAGGTGAGTACGACTTCGCAGCCAAAGGGCGAATTGAAGAGCAAGGAATCAGCGGCAGGAAGGAATTGTTAATTCCTTAATTTTCTCCGTCCCCCAAGTTCGTTGAACAGGCTTTCCGAGTCCATTGAACTCTTGAGAGCAACTCCATTCGAACTGACTGAAGTAGTTTTTGGGGGAGGGAAAATCTTTCACAGAATCCCAGTTTTGCTCTTCCTTTCAAATGGCTAACCCGCCAAGTCTTTGAAACGCGACGAGTTACGCACCGAAGCCCTGATTGTCGTTCTGCTTCGGATTGGAGAACAGAGCGGAGGGCTTCCAGGGACGGCGAAACCATCGCCACAGCCGTGTTGCTCGTGAAATTTTACTCTGAAATGTGGTGCAATACGTCGGGACAGCGCTGCGCTCGAAGGGAGATCTCGCGGCGACAACGAGTTCTCCTCGGGCATGGAGTGGGGCATGGGGGTGGAGGAGGGTGAGCCCTTGCTCGGCGGCGCAGCAACAAACGGCGGCGAGCGGGGGAAATAATGATAGAGCACAAAATGCGGAAAATACAAATATTCGAGCCCGAAACTCAACCCGACTCGACTCGAATACCCCCACCACCTCTGCCAATTACCCCTCCTGCGGGCCGATTCGCTGCCATTCCACGTCGTGTCGAAGACGGAGCGACCTCCGTCGTCCGTCTGTCCGTCGCTCCAACGAGTGCGCGAATGAGCGATTCCACTTCCGTCGCAAAGGCGGGGACACACCGTCCACCTCGTTCGTTGTCCTCTTCACCCAACCCCTCGTCGCGTCACCGTCACCACCGCCGTCCCAATCATCGTCGCTGGAACAGCGCGGTCGATCGTTTGCTTCGGGTGCTGGGGCGGCAGGCTGTGAAGGGCTGGGGAGCGAGTTTCGGGTGGAAGCGCGAGTTCAGTTGAGTTGAGTTGAGTTTGGTGAGTTTCATTTTATGGCTTTTATTCGCTTTTCTTCGTGGCTTCTCTTGTTTTCGCTTTGCTTCTTATTGTTTCTTCCCTTGTTGTTGTTTCCGTGAATATGTTCCATCATCAACATCATCCGCGTACATTATTTTATGCGCCTGCAACGAGTTCGCCACGGAGGTTGGCTTCTTTTGTTGTTTTCCCTCTCCCCGTAGTGCTGTTCGCATTATTATTGTTGTTGTTGATGGCAGTGGCGGTCGATAACTGGCTCGGGGAGGAGTTGCCTCCATTTCTGACTCTGTCTCTGTCTCTGCCCCCGTTCGTTTCGCTCCTTTCCTCCCTTTTCGCAGTTGTCGCTGTCGCTTTGGTTTTCTTTCTCGTTTTCTTGCTATTATTATTGATGGTTTCTGCATTCTGTTGTAGTTTTTGGTGGTTCTTCTTTTCTCTTCTTGATCCAGCAACGAATCATTAAAGTTCACCTCTCTCTGGACACTCGTTCTGATTCCCGCATTCAGGTCTCATCTTTTTTATCCTCTGGTGAGCGCAGGAGACTTTTGGAGAGGGAGTGAGGGAGACGGCAGAGTGGGAGAGAGACAGGAGCGCGAGCGGAATTCAAAATTTAACGAACTTGCTGAAGGCAAATCGCAGCCGAGCGACCGTCGGGTAGGAGGGAGGAAGCAAGAAAGGAAGAAAGAATACGAACGAAGGCTGGAGCGGAGCCATCGAGAAATACTTGCAGTGGCCGAGTGCCGTCGGAGGATTAATTAAAAACCGAGTCGCCATTCGATCGCGCTCTTGTCCACTCAATCGAGGCTAACCGGGCGAGATTGAACTGGACCCAGTCCAGCAGCAGCCGCCGGATCGTTTTGGAAGAAAACAGAGCCCAGCAGTCGTTGGAATCGGACACTCAAACTGCAATTGAAAGTTCGCGCAACAACAGAACTATGACGACAACGAAACAATCCGGACAATGCATATCTGTTGTATAAGCGACGTCGCCTTCGGTGTAGGCAGCGTCGTCGCATTCCAACCAAATTTATTGCTCACGCCGCGCTGGCCGTCGCCTCGTGAAGAGGACCGTGCATCGATCTGTCGGCCGGTCCGTCCCTGGGGCTGCTCTGTGTCCGTCGCTTGCAGTCTGCCCACTACAGGCGTGGACGAAGGGACCCGTGCATGTATCTATTAGATATGGAGTTGCATGCCATCAGTCAACGTCCGCCGAAGCCCCTCGCCCCAGCCCCAGCTGGATCCGTGTTGATGTTCGAACCGAACCGAGGCGATGCACATCTTGCGATGGGGTGCGGGCGATGCCAAATCCATTTCGGTGCCATCCATTCTGCCTCCCGGAAGCAGCCACAACAAGGAATGGCCAAAAACACCAACAGTCGCACTTGGCTTCGCCCAACTGGAGAGCAATCTGCAGCAGCAGAGCGTTCGAAGCTTCATTTGGGCCATCACGTTTGCAGCAAGGCGATTGCGCTCCTTCTTGCCCCTGCTCGTCCTGCACCGCAGCGCCTCACATTGTATTCGATTTGATGCGACGCCAACGACGATGTATCGAATCGTATGGCAGCGCTGCTTGCTATTCGGCTCGCTTTGTTTTAGAAATTGTTGTTGGTCATCCCCACCTGGACGACTACTTTGTGCCTCATTCGGTCGTCCGCCTTCGGTAGTAGGGGTCTGGTGACAACGCCACCAGATACCCATACGCGGTGCTTCGTGTGGCATGGGGTCTTGGTAACTTCTTGGTAGCATTTAGAATATGATTGGATTCAAAATTGCGTACGATCTGTAAGACTGGGTCAAAATCGGTCTAGGCGGAAGGAGATCAGCTGAGAAGGAACCACCTGTCGTTGTCGAACTGACGAACACAGATGCACACCAGTCTGCCTACTGGCCACCAACTTTTCACCAAAATTCAACATTTTCACCAAATTTCAACATTTTTACCCCATAATTTCGCCAATCATCATTTTCGCCAAAATTCAACATTGTCATTAATATTCCACCAAAATTAAGAATTTTCACAAAAATTCAACATTTTCACAAAATTTAACATTTTCACCAAAATTCAACATTTTCACCAAAATTCAACATTTTTACCAAAAATCAACATTTTTACCAAAAATCAACATTTTTACCAAAAATCAACATTTTCACCATTTCACAATATTCAATATTTCCACCAAATTATAAAATTTTCACAAAAATTCAACATTTTCACCAGAAATCAACATTTTCATCAAATTTCAACATTTTCACCAATATTCAATATTTCCACCAAATTATAACATTTTTACCAATATTCAACATTTTCGCCAAAATTCAACATTTCACCAAATTTCAATATTTTCACCAATATTCCACCAAAATATAAAATTTTCACAAAAATTGAACATTTTCACCAGAAATCAACATTTTCACCAAAAATCAACATTTTCACCAAATTTCAACATTTTTACCAAAATTCAACATTTGCTCAAAAATTCATTTTCATCAAAATTCAAAATTTTTACCAAACTCTACATTTACAGTAAATTCAATTTTATCACCAAAATGCATCATTATCACCAAGGGGGAAGAACATATATAATCCGAGCACATTCTTCTTGAAATCCGGCGGTCGTGTCCGGATCTCTGCTCGTCGTCGCCAATGTCGGGCTCCTCGGTTAGGGAGTATCGACTCCCTAAAAGACGTTGTATTGTTGTACTTTCAGTATAGGCCAGTGGGAAGGCTTTGTTGTTTGTATCCGAAAGGTAGGTCCGACCGCGGACTTTTCCCTGTGGGGGGCGACTGCTGTTCTAATTTCGCCTTCGCAGTGTCCCGAGCAGTTTTCCTGTTTACTGGCTGCATCCAGATGAATTCCTGCTCTGCCCATCTCGTGTGTTGTCCTCCTCGTTTATTGTGCTTTCCCGGCCCGATGCCGCTAAGTCAGCGCTCGCCTCCCACGAATGCGAAGACACAATGTCTCTTCGGGCCCTGTGCACGCCCTGCCCGCATGCTACGGGCGCCTCGCTTCCTTTATCGCAGATACCTCCTGTAAGTCGTTCTGTTGCGCTTTCCACTCCCGCCAGCCCCGCTGTTCCGCACCGCCCTCCTGGTTCTCCTTCTTCAGCAGTTGCCAATTCACTTAGCTGAACGCTGTGTCAAGTGTCCGCTCCGCCTGTCCCTCCCTGGCTCCTCCACGCACGTGGTGTTCGGAAGTGTCCTCCTGCCTGCCTCGCCAACCAAAAAAAGAAGCCGCCGCGCTCTCTCTCTCCTCCTTGGGCCCTCCGGAGGCGCACTCGAAGATGTGCTCCGTGTGTATCTGCGAACTGCAGATGGCGCTGCCACAGCCCTAGCCTCGGTCTCGGTCGCTCTCTGTTTTTGCTGTTCGTTTGTGTATTTGTTGCGTGTGGTTGTAACTTTTAGATGTATGTCTAAAGTAGAATTTCAAATCACAAATGTACAGCATCAGCTCCAGCGTCGACCAGGAATAGATGGGGCGACATGGGGTTGCCTGCGACAATAGCAAAACAGCAACAGCAATAACAACGAGATGAGCATTAAGACAACAAGGGGCTCCAAAGGCGACAAGCCAAAACTACACCAATGCCCTGCGTACCCTCGCTTCCTGTATATCGCTCGGCCTTCCCTTCTTCTGCTGCTCTCGTCCCCGGCCCACCCCTCCCGTTCTCTCGGCTGGAAGCTATTAAGCCAAGGAATCCCACCTCGCACACTTCTGACGACGTTCTCGCAAATGACGTGCTCCTCGGCGGCCAGGAGGAGGCGGTGAGTGGTGGAGGCCCAGAAGGAGGGACGAGGTAAAAGAGTGCGTCTCCGACTCCAGCTCGGTCCTCGTCCGTCGTGGCCGAGGGGGTGGCGCAAGGGCGAGGATACAAATGAAATTGAAGAAATCAGCAGGAGTGGGGAAGCAACTGCGTTGATGTGTTTCTGCGTCGTCGTTCGGGCGTTTTCGCTCTTTCCCGAGTTCACTCGCGGTCCGCCAATTGTCTGTCGGGAGAACGGACAGGCGGACGGCGAGCGGAAGGTGCGAATGAAACGACGGTTTCTGCGTGGCCGGAGGAACCGAACGACTGAGATGAAGCGCTGAGTTCTGCGAAGAAACCTCTTCCGACTTTTGGGTCGAGGGAGGGCGGCAACAAGACAACAAGGGAGGCAATCGACTTCGCCGGCAGGCAGAGACCAACGAAGAGCTCTTCGATAGCAGGCCTCAGGTCCTTCACTTGAAGGAGGACTCCATGCAGTGCAGTGGGGCCCGCGCGTGTCGCCAGGCTGCCCGTGCGTTGTCCACACATGCCACCCAGCGCCCACGCATACACACTAGTCCACACACACAAACCCGCCCAATTTCACGGCGAAAGCGATGCAAACAGATTAAAAACTTGGGCAATACGAGAAATCGCATAAAATAATGCTACGAGCGCGCTGGCGAACCCTCCTCTCCATCGTCCTGCCTCCTCCCCTCCTCCGGTTCTTGGGAGTTCGGCCAACCGATCCCACCGACCAACAGAGCGGCCATGGGACTCAACTGCGTCCGACTCAACTTCGACCTCAGTCCGTGGACTGAGCGACCACACGACGCCCGCCCGCTTCTCGCCTCGCTGCCGCAGGCCGTGCAGGGAAGAGGAATGAATGTAATGTTCGACATTCGCGCGGCGCGGACCCGGTGGTGGTGTCTCTGCTGGCAGACCAACCACTGCGCCTCCGCCTCAGTCGTCTTCGCCTCAGCGCCGACGCTCGCCGCTGCACCGACGATAATTACAACACCGGCAACGACAACAGCCGCAGCCTGACAAGTAAAGCATGATGCCTGGCCACAGACCCTTCCCTCGCTCGGGTCCACTCCCTGCCTCCCTGCGCCCAGGGGGCTTCTTCGCGAGCTGCGCCGTGCTCCGTTTTACAGCGGACCGACCGACCCAGAGCAGGGCTCTTGTTCTTCTGTTCTTCTTCCGCGGTGTTCCCGCTGCCGATGATCTGCTCGACTGTCATCTCGCGGCGGTCTCCTTCGCGTCCAGAGCTACACTTGGAAAGCACGATCTCGCCTGTCGGTCGCCGCTTGGCCCACGTAGGCGTCGTCGTCTCATTCAAATTTCCGGACGACGCTGCGGCAGCGGGGTTTAGTATTCGCACGCTCCGCCGAAACGACTGTCCATCTCCCAAAGCCCCACTCCCTTGCCGACGCTCGCTCACCCGCCCCCCCCCCGCACACCTTCGGCGGCGTCTCTCTTCACTCGGCGTAAGGCGAAGGCTTCCAACTTTCCTCATCGCCTTCTTTTGTCGCCACCGCGGAGGTCTTTTTTTCTCGCAAAAACAACAGCTACAACAACAGTTCCATCTGAGGCGAAAACGTAGAAGTTGATGTTGCTGACTGGCGCTGACGACATCGGAACACAATAATAACAACAACAACAACAACAATTGGCAGCAACAACAATGTCGCTCGTCGGGTCGGTTGTTCTTTGCTCTGTTTTGCTTATTGTTACTCCATCCCCTGCCCCACCCCCCGCCCCCGCACTCCGCCCCTCCCCTCATTCGTTCACTCAGTTCGCTTCTCTTCGACTATCTGCCAGTGGTTGGGCCCATCTTGTTGTTGCTGCTGCTCTCGTCGTCATCGTCGTTGCCGCTCTCGCACGGCTGCTGCTCGCGCTCTGTCTCTGGTTCGGTCGGCTCTGGTCCCTGCCCACCCCGCACACTTAGTCGAGTTCTCCGCGCCGCGCCTCCGCGCCCCGCCCGACCCCAGCCACGGCCATGCTTCTGCTCTACGACTGTGACTCCGGCTTCAGCTCTGGCGCTGCCTCCGTCGCTGCTGCTTTTCTGTTGTTGTCTCTGGTGCTGGCTGCGGGTCTGGTCTGGCTTCTGCTTCGCTCGCCGCGTCGGAGTTCAGTCAGTTTGATTCGGCGGCTCGTGCTGTAAGCAAGGAATTAGAATTTAGTCCTCGCGTTCGCCGCTCGCTCGCATCGTTGTTGTTTCCACACACTCAGGAACACACTCGTACTCTCGCTCTCTCGCGCTCTCTGTGTGCTTCCTCCGTGGGTTCGGCTGTGTGCGTGAGCCTCGCTCCTGCGACAGTCGTCGGTCGTCTCCTCCGCCGCGCCGTGTCCTTCCTGGCGTCGCTCGCAGGCCCCCGTGTGCCGTTGGCTCGCTTTCGCCGTGCGTGCGTCGCTGCCCTACGTTCCTCTTAATGCCCCTGTAATTTTTCTCGCATTCTCGTCGGCGCGACGAACAAAGGATTAACGCGAGTTCGCCCCGTAACCACTACAACTGCAACTACAGCGACAATAATAACAACAGCAATAACAACTACTTCGAGTGTTGCTTCGTTCGTGTGTGACAGCGGACGCAGCAGTGGCGACAGTTGCGCCGATTGCCGAAGGAACGAAGGAGGAGCGAACGGTCGGCTCGAGGTCCGGGTGTCGCAGCGGTTGACGACGGTGCTTTTTATGTGTATCTTTCGGATTCATTTGTGTATTTGCTGCAGCCGCTAGATCGCTGCTCGCCCGTCGCTCGCTCGGCGGCAGCTGTGTATATTTTTGGCCAAATCAATAAATCGGAGCGCATGCAAACCCATGTTCAATTGGACTCGATTGTAACGCTAGGAATCGAGTCGAAATCAGTGTTCAGTGCGGAAAACCAACAAAGTGTCGTTCGTATCCCTCGGACGCGAATGATACTCGAACGGAATCGGAATCGAAGCCGCACCGCCAGTGGATTAGATCCCAGCGTCTGTAAAGAGCAGGTAATCCCCGCGAAAGACTCGCGACATCGCCGACTTGACTACCCGTGTCCCTCGAGAGGGCCGTCGATGGCGTTCCATGGCTCGTCGGGCGCCCCAACGCGTCTCCCCAAAGGAGTATTGAGCTCTGGGTATGCCAACAAGCGTCGCCTCTGCCTCGGCGCGTCTCCGGCCATGTGGAGCCACTGCCTCCAGTCGTTCGGTGAAAGAAGTCGCAGGCTCCGCGTCTCCCCGTTCCCTCTGGGCTCGTCTCCGACGCGTTCCTTTCGCGACGAACGACCGAAGACACCCGTCTGAGGGACGTTTCTCACGAGTCGTGCGAGTTGCGGGGAGTTCGCACGTCGGACCCGTGGACTCCGCGCTCCTCGGCGCGCCTCGGAGGCTTTGTTCAGACTGCGCTAATTGCGAGTCGCGGTCCGGTCGGTCTCGCTCCACGGCGATGGCGATAGCGATGGCGATGACGAACGGACAGCGTCGGCCGATTGGCAGGCTGGTGTGTTGCCGTTCTTCTCGTTACTGTCGTCGCCGCCGTCGTCGTTCTTGTTCTTGTTGTTGTTGTTGTTATTGAATCGAGGCAAACTGTACATTTCACATTATTTCTTCATTTCGTGGGACGTCGTGCCGTCGTCGTCTCGCGTGCCTCGCGCCGTCTGCGGAGCATTACTCATTCGAGGCTGTGTTGGCTCAGATCGATTCGCTTCCATTCGACAGAGCAGCAGCAGCAGCAGCGCGCCCGACAACGACTCCAGCAACAATAACACAGCACGTACAGCGGCAACAACAGTAACACGACAGAGAAAAAACCCGCAGAACTCGCACAAAATGATAAATCTCGGCATCGACGGCCGCCGCCGCCACCCCGCTGTTCCTTGAGCCGCGCAGTCTCTTCGAGACAGATACACACTCATCGCACTCGCGGTTCTTCCCCCTTCCACCCCACCGAGACAGGTTCCCGAACTCTTAATTTGTCGGCCAGGCGGGCTGAGGAACCCGAATCCGGCGCGCCACGAAGCCGGGCTCCGCGAATGCACTTCCCGGTGGGTGCGTGGTCGCGAAGGACAGGCAGAGGGCTTTCCGAGTGGGCTGGGCCCCTGTGCCGAACGCGCTCATGTCAGGGAGTTCTGCGGCTGAAGTGGGAGCAATCGTCTGCTGGAAAGGAAAGGATCTTCCACGCTCTCGTGGCACTCGTGTGTTTCCTGAAGTCCAAGCGATCGGAAGCAGCCGCAGCGACAAATGCTGTGGCCAACGCTCTTCCCGTGGGCGCTCCGTCCTTGTCTGGTCACCTTCAGCCGCGGCCCACCTCCAGGGGCGCGTTCCTGTTGCTCGCACCAAGAAATGACGAAGAGGCCTACAACAACAGTACCTCTTCGTCATTCTCATTTCTACTGCGGGTTTTGTTATTATTGTACTCGTAGGGCGCTTCCCTTTCTTCTCCGAAGCCTCACATTTATTGAATGCGTGTGACTCTGATGTTGTAGTGGTTGCCAGTATGTTTTGGGAAGCTTGTTCTTTTTTCCCCTCCCAATTTGTGTTGTGGCCGTTTGATTTTGATTTTTCCTTTCTTATTTTTGTTTGCTTTAATTTCGGTTGCTCCCGCTCCCACTGCCGGTGGCTTTTGTTATTGTTGTCTGGCTGCTTTATGGTTGTTTTTGTACCTCGAACGTTATGACTTTTTATAGGATGATTTTTAGATTTGTCCGCCAAAGATACATGACCGCGGCGATCATCATCACACTGGTGATGATTGTCTTCACACTACTTCAAGCTGCTTCGATTCCTCCGACGTCTACCTTCTCTCGCTCTCGCCCCCTGCCCCCGGCTCTGACTCGTTTCGTTCTTGCTTTCGCTTGAAGGTTCCACCTACCAACTCATTGTTTTGCTCTATCGCATTCTTGTTTTCATTGTTGTCTGTATGTCCAACAGACGTCTGTGTGTATTACGGACTGAATGACTGACTGGCCATCCATCCATCTGTGGGTCCGTCATCGGCATTTGTGGAATAATTGGAGTTCGTGTGACCGTTGGAGGAGGCCAACGACGAGAGCCTACGACGTCGCAGTGGTTTCTCTTGTTCTTCTTGTCCATGTTGCTTTATTAAATAATGTATCCCGTATACACTCTGATAAACGGGCATTGTTGTTTGTTGCTTTCGTTCAACTGCGAATCGGATTTGAATCGAGTCGAATGGAATCGAATAGCGTCGACTCGCCTCGACTCAGTTCGAGTCTTGTCATGTTGGGTTGTATTGGGTTGTGTTAATGTGCTCAGTTGAGTTGTGCTCGGCCTGTGCTCAGCAATCGATAACTCGACGCGTTCACTCGTATTGCGGCTCCGCCGACGCCCTCGCTCCCCGTCGAATGGCGCTCACACGCGCACTCGCTTCGAATCATTGCGTACCGCGCGGAATTATCCAGAGTTCGTTTGTATTTATTATGGCCGTTCGGTGCCCGATCCCGAGCCCGAGACAGGTCCGGCCCTGCCCTGCCCCTGCTCCCGCAACTCACCGTTTATGGTGGCATAAGAAATGGCCGTCTACTTCGCAGATACACATTTGCGACGACGTCGAGCTGCTCTGCTCTAGTCGGCGCCATGTTCGAGCAAGTGGTCCAGGCGTGTGTGCGGTAATTGATCCGCCCGAGCCTCCTCGACCTGGGATGAAGACGGCCTCTGACCCGCTCGAGTCGTTCTGGACCAAGCCAGAGTCTGCGAAAGAAAGGCCCCCGCACAAGGAAACGCCGTAAATTTCAGTACAAAACACTTTGTATCTAACATAAAATGGGTGCCAAAGCGAACCGAACTTGGGTTGAAAGTGCTATAGTAGTTCACGCTGAACAGTAAAATTAAACTTGTGGGAGAAACAGCAACGTAAAGAGAGCACTTTAGAAATTAAGGTTGTGACACCTTTCCGGACAATGCCTTCCTGAAGTCTTCTGAGCTTTCTTGGATAGGAAGCGACCCTATACCCGTGAGACACATTTACATCTAGCGCAGTTCAATGCCTCATGGCCGCCGTCCGCGTGGCCTCTCGCCGTCCATCGTCCGACATCTTTCCACGAACCGTCGCCGCACCCACCCGGCAATAACAACTGCCTCCAAGCGGCGAAGTCCCCGCCACCTCCTGCCCGTGTGGTGAACGTCGGGCCTGCGGGTCGGCAGCCCGTCACAGCGCCGTCCCTCCTTTCGACAAGACATGTAAATTACAGAAGAAACGCAGCGATCGCAATCGAGTCGTAGATCCTAAGCAAGCCGGGCGGCGGACGAATGACTGCGGCGACGAAGTAGAGAGAGAATGGCGAGACGCGCGGTTCGCTGAAGCGTGCACAAGCACGGGGGGCCAGCGGTGGAGGAAGTCGACACGATATCGCAATCAGAAGCATTGAAGTCGAGCAGATCTTCGCATATGACGAGGGACTGCACTAACGACGGAGGAGGGAGACGTCGCCTGAGAGGCAGAAACGTACTTACAGAAGCAGAGATGCAATCGAGGGCCGGCCTGGGAGCAGGGCAGGGGGAGGGCGTCCAAAACGAATGCGGTTTTCTGTGGGGATCGCTTGTTTGCGCGTCGTTGGCAGGAGGTCAGTATTTCGGGAGCGATGGACACCCCAAGAGGACACCCCGTAGGACCGGGGTCGCTTTTGGGAGCGTATATATCTTGGAGACTTCGAATCCGCCAATGCGAAGGCCATCTTCACATCAACCCCAACTGCCTGTACGCACCCAAGACCTTTGTCTTCGACTCTGCAGTTTGAGTTTGTTTCGCCCTTCATCTGATGGCAGAAGGCGAACGAGTCGCGAAAGCAAATAATAAGGGGTCCTACAACAGCAACAACAATTGCGAAAACAATTAAATTCACTCGCTCATCAAATAGTTGGCATTTGGGTTGGGGCTTTAAAACCTACATAGACACAAAGCAATAAAAACAGCGAAATTATAACAACTGAAACACCGAGAATCGCGACGACACCGGCGAGACTTTGTATGTTTGAAAACGAGGCGACACGAATCGGAAGCGGGTGCGAAAGATAGCGGGTGTGGCCAAAACAGAGGAGGGCGCGAGCGGCGAACAAACAAATGCGCAATATTTCCATGTCCGACCCGTTGTTGTTCGAGTCGTCCGCCGGACATCTGTACGCGGATGCCGTTCGTCCGCCCGTCTGACGGTGCCACCCGACGTCCTCTTGAAAATCAATTAAGCGATTCCCGCTCTCTCCCCACTCGGCACTAACCGATTCCCCTTGCCTTTCAGAGTTCCGTTGCGAGGCGCGCGCATCGTCAGCAGTCGTATCGCCAACGTTGACGCCAGCGCCGTCGGCCGAGGGATCGCCTCCATCGCAGCAACCCCTCGGATGAATGGGCGAGAGCGATGGATATTTTAATTAGCAGCGACGCGTCCTCGTCCTCAGATTCAGCTTCGGTCGAACCGAACCTTCGGCTGCTGGTAAGTGTTTACATAATGTTCGATGCCGCAACTCCCCTGGCTATTTCTGATGATTTGGAACTTTCTTCGTGGGTGGGGCGTTGAGAGAGAGGCCGCCTCTGCTCAAGTGGTGGTGGTGGTGGTTGTGGCTTTTGTGGAATTACATATTTTATTGTCGAGTTATGTGCCTCACTTTTCCTTCGCCTGCCTTCGCCCCTCTTCTCCTACTCAACTTGTTCTCATCGCCACTTCCCGGTTCTCTTCGCTTCACGTACTTTTAATTTAATTCCTTGTTCTCTTATTGATGGCTTCTTTCCTCTGTCCGTATCCAGGTCATGCAGCACATGTCACCTGTCCGTCCGACTGTCGACAACCCTCCGTGTGGGTCGTACAAGAGATGGTTGACTTCTGCTCCCTTCCGTCATTGCCTTAATGTTGTTGATGCGTTCTCCTGTGCTTTCTTGTTATCGATCTAGCCCGATCTCTTTCTCCCTCCGTTGGTGTATATATCACTTTACATGCCTTGTTTCCATATTCCCATTTCGCTACAAAGATGCCGAATACTCTCTGGCGTTCCTTCTCCTCTCTGCCTCATTATATTCTGTCCGTTCTCTGCTCCACGATGTCTTCTTCGCTGAATGCATCCGCCTTCCCGTCTCGCCACGAATCCCCTGAATTGAAGAATCTTTAATCCCATCAACAGCGCCTTCTTCAAGAGTCTCGAGTGACTCGAGTAGACTCTGCGATACTGAAACTCTGACTTAAAGTCTCATCGACCGAGTGCGAAATTATTGCTGTTGGTATCTTTGGTGTTGTTGCTATTATTAGTTGCCTAGGTCAAGTTCAAGTGCGTTCTGTCAGCAGCGAAGCCATTGCGATTATACGCAAACACACGCACACACAAGGATACACACCGATTGTCGCTGAATACATACATCTGTGTGCATGTACATGTTGGCTACACTGTACATACATATATGTACTGAATGGGGGCTGCAGGTGTTAGTTTTCAAAAGCTGGAAAAGCGTAGTGCTTTTTTATTGTTTTTGTGGCTGTTATCGCGATTACTGTTGCTGTTGTTGTGGCTTCTGCTCGCTCCAGATTTTAAAAACCTGCGAAAAATATTGTGAATTAATTCGGAAGTCGCCACAAAAGGCACGAGTGCGACCTATCAGTCGGTTTAAACTTATAAATAGTTTCAAGGGCCCTGGGTCCGGTTTTGAGAGAGGGCATCGCGAAGGTCGCCGTGGTGGAAAACGTTCCTGATGCACTTCAGTACTCCATCCCGTCCACGTGGCCTTCGTATGACCTTCTGAAATCGAGGTAACTCCACGTCCTGCTCCCTTCCCTCTCACCTCTTTGCATTTCCTGCCTCCTCGCACGATACCTGGGCGGTTGGCCTGCACCGGATCGCTGTGCGGCGGATGGAGGGATGGCAGATTGATGGATTGTCCTGAGCCGATCGCACTGATCGGCATTAGGTAGCTCTCGTCGGCAGGGAGCTACAGCAGCCACAGCCACAGCAACGGCAGCATTCGCGTCCATCAATCGAAGCCCGGCCTAATCGTCGTTCAAAGCGAGCACTCTGCTTCTGCGTCGTCCTTCTTTGTTGTTCTAGCTGCTGGGTTCATGCGAAGGCTTCGTCGCGCTTACTTTAACGACAACAATTACTTCTGACTCCGAAATGGAGAGACGTCCGTCCGCGTCGCCGCTCTCTATCCTTCGCATTCTTGTTCGTCCGTTCTTGTCGTCTTGCCGCTCTTCGCTCTTCGCCCTTCGTCCGGCTCTTCCACTCAATCGTCTTCGCATTATCCCCGTCCGCGTTGTCCTCGCCGTCGCCGTCGTCATTGTTGTTATTTGTGTGTTATTGCCGTTGCTGGCTGCATGTGAATTCCTGTATGTATCCGCGAGTGCTTTTGCTGCTCTCCGTCGCTCTCGCACTCTCCCTCTGGTCCCTACTGTGCGTTCTTCAGTGTGTTCGCAGCTCGATGTCAGTTTTATTCCACCTTTTATTCTCTGCGGCTGCCCCCCGAGCACTCGTTCACTCCTCCGTCCATCCATCCGTCCGTCTGTCGGTCGGACTTTTGACGTGTGTTGCCTGCTTCGCCGTTCTACTTGTTTTGTGTGGGTTTTCTCGTAGTCGTCCTCGACGTTGTAGTTGTAGTTGCTGTTTCCTGCAATTGTTGTTGCTTAGAGTTTGCGCTGCTAATGTCGCCGTCGCTTTGATGCCACCTCTCTCGCTCCGATCTGTGGAACGTGTCCAAGTAGCAGATGTACGAAATTTTCGGTTCACATTGTTGTTTGTGTTTTAACGTGGTTCTTGTTCTGGGTTTGTCCTTAGTGTTTTTGTTGTGTTCTTCTCGTTGGATTTATTTCTTGTTTCCCGCTGCCGGCACCTCATTTCACACACACACGCACACATTTGTCCCTGGCCATTCGTCCTCCGTCGTCCACACCCGACCCGTGCCGATGTGCTGGTCTCCATTTTGCGCTTCGTTGTGGCCGTACGTCCTTCTCTTTCTCTCCATCTCTCATTCCTGCCCACCTCCTGGCCACCAGTTTTTCTGTATTTTGCCCCAACAACTTCACCTAGAACAACAACTTCTTGGTCCGTGGCACAACGTTCGGCGATCTCCGTCCTCCATGTTGACTTCGTCGCCCATCCTGACCCTTTGGCCCCCTGCCCGTTCTCGCCGGGGACGCTTCTCGTCCCTTGTCGTCCGGGTGCTGGGGTTCGTAATTCGCTGGCTTCTTTGGTGCTCTGTGAGATCCTTCGTTGAAGGGGAACCTGGATAATTGTTGTTCCTGTAGTGGGAGTTGTTGTTCTAATTGTCGTTGTTGTTACTGATTTCATTAAAAGAACGCGAAGTGAGCATTATTTCATTCGCTTCTTTTTGTTTTCTTGTCATTTGCCAACCCGATGCAAATGGCGAAAGGAAAGAAAGAGAGAGCGCGACCCGACTTTCGACACGCACCCACCCACCGCGTCTCCTTCTCGCCCAATGCCTCGGCCGCCCCCGGCAGGACTCGTGCCCCTTAACGTTATCACCGCTTCTGCTCGAACCAACACAGGCGCAAACACAACGCGCCACAGGACGACTCGAATCGACTCTCGTCAGTCTGCCACCGCCTGCCCGACCCTCGGGCGTCGCGCTCGCTGTGCTCTGCTGCCGTCCCGCTCGTTCGCTCGGGCTGCGAGCATAGGAGAAATTTGTCCGCAGCTCCGCTCACAATCGACCCACCCAGACGTTCGTTCCTCCGTGCTCGTGTTCGGTCTCCTCGTCCGTCGTTTGTGCGCTGCTCCTGCGTCCGTCCGTCCGCTCGTGTGTCACTTGCCACTCCGCCCCAGGTTGGTTCGAGTCCTTCACCCTGCGCGCTCCTCCGTCCCGGCCGAGACCATCGTTCCTCCATTTCTGATAATAATTCATGTTCAGTGCGGAGGTGTCGAGTGCGGGTCGGGCGCGGGGCCGGCGCCTCGACCCACCGCCACGCCTGTCGAAACGGCGCAGGGGTCCGAAGGGCTTGGCACACACTCGCACATTTGTGCGCACAAGGACATGAATCCGAGCATGGAGTCGACCCTCCGACACAGTCACAATCGCATTCGAAATTGGTTGCGGATACATTTGTATCTGTGTCGGCTGTCGTGAGGGGTGTGGGTGGGTGGCTCACTTCTGTATCTGCAACTGCAGTTTCAGTGCCGTTGCACGTCTGTATTTTGTATTTGTATTGGTTCCGCCCTCGTGCTGGTCCTCCCTCACGCCCCCCTCCTCCGCCCGCTTCATTTGGGCTTGTGTCGTGTTCCGTCGTCGCTGCTGTCGTTCGTGCAATTTTAATAACATCGCCCCGCATATCATATGGAGCACCCGGGGAGCAGGACCTCTCTTGCTCCTCTCCTCTTGTCTCGCCGCCCTCCGCACCCCACCCATTTGCATATGTATGTGAAAATGTCGCACGTTTGGTTTTCGTTGTAGTCGTTGCTTATTTTCTTGTTGTTGTCTGTGTTTCCCTTCCTATTGTTGAGGGCTTTGTTCTTGTTGTAACTGTTATTACTCTTCGTCCTGGAAAGGTTGCCGCTGTTGCTCGTCGTCGTGGGCGGCGGCCGATCGGGGCGGAATGCGGCGGTAGTGCTGTTGTTCGCTCTGGAAATTGGATTTATATTTGACACTTTGTCGGTGCATGGTTGTGTTTGTGTGTGAGTGAGTGAGCAAGTATGTGTGAGCTGGGAGCAATGTTCAGCGCTCGCAGTAAATACAAAAACAACATGTGCGAATTCGTGTTCATTATTATTTTGCGGATTCGGCGCTGATGTATACGCCCGGGCGGGGAGGGGCGTGGCATGCAGCCGATGCCCCTCCTTGTACCCGCGGAGCTCCTCATCGGACCCTGTTCGTTAAAGATGTCGAGATGATGTTGATTGAAAGAATTCGGAAGAGCGCTCCTGGCTTGCTACCCATTGATTTTCCCCAGGAGAAGGCTCCTCTAAGATCTGAGGACCGTCGCCACCGAGGCGGCCTATCTGCAGCAGCAGCAGCGTCATCGCTAGTAGACACTGCAACGGCGCGCCGGTGCAGTGAAGCGAGTCGAGAAATGTATCATAATTCCTTCTCGGCTCCTCTTCGTCGTCTCTTCTCTCCCCCTCTCTTCCTCGTTCCGATCTCCCACTCCTCCCTGCGGTTGTCGCTGCTGATTTCGGCATTTTCTCGTCCTACCCGTCCCCCAATGTGTGGATGCGACTGCGTATCAAGAGCCAGGGGGGCCGCGAATGAGGACGCAAGGGGCTCCCCGAACTTCGGCTGGAAACAGGGCCCCAGGAGGCGTGGCAGCGGTAAGCGATCGTGGCGTGCGGGGATTATGTTCGCGAAGAAGGTGAGGACGGGCGCAACGGACGATAACGATAAACGAAGCTGGTGTCGACACCTGCGGCCACACATTCGAATCCGAACCCCGCCGCCTGCACTCGCCCGTCGTCATTTCCTTCTGCGCTCATTTGCATTTGTTTGCTCTTCAATTTACCTTGGAAGTCTTGCAGTCGTTGCTCTGCTCCCCCCGCCCTTCGTCCCGAGCTCTTGCGAGTCCGCGTTGACGTTGTTGTGCTTCTGCAGCCCTGGCCGCCCTGGCCGTGGAGAGGTTCCCGTGTGTGGCACGGCTGCAGAGGACGCGAGAGTGGTTCGTTTGTCGTTCGGTTCTCCTGTCGCTGGCTCAGTGTCGTAAGCTCCGAGCTCACGCACACTTACACACTGTCCGTTCCCTGCCCAGCCGGTCCTTGGTGAAGTCGCAGCCGCACTCCGAAGTCGTTGCGAGACGCGCAGTCGAAGTCGTTGACCACTCGCGCCACTGGGAGCCCACATAATGAGAGCGGCGGCAGCCACCAGAGACATTCCTTTCCCTCCGTCCGGGCCGAGCGGAGGAGTCTCATAAATAAAAGCAGTCGCGAATGCGGCCGCCGCCGACCCGACTCCAACTCGGCTTGGGCATCAAGTCGAGCGCGAACGAGTTGGCGGCACGTAAGGCAAGGCAACAGAAGAAGCCTCGACTCTGGCGACTTCGACGGAACTTCAAAGTCTTGAGCGAAGATCTATCGAGGCCCACCGTTGTTGCTGCCATGGCTGCTGCTGGGAGCCGTCCTCGGCCGCTGCTGCCGAGCATCTGAGGCGGACGCACGATGTCTCGCAGTCGTTTCTCGCTCGCTGTCCGTCCGAGAGATCTACCTGTCTGTTTGAGGGAGCACCGATCGCTTTGCCTCCCCCGCTCGCCTGCGCCAGCCCATTGTATTTCGTCTATTTGTCTGTCCGCATCCGAAAGTCCGTCTCGCTGGCTGTCTTTCTGTCCGTCCGAGTGCCTCCCTGCCTGCCTGCCTGTTGTTGTAATTATAATTTTTCGTGGAGCAATCACATAATTTCACACTCTACTTCTTTTGTTATTGCCTCTCGCCGATCTCGTTGTTGCTATTGCTGTTGCCGTCGGTGCCACTGTGTTTGTTGAAGCGGCCGCTATTGCGTCGAGCCCCAACTCTCCCTCCCGCTCTCGCCCTGACCATCTCCGTGTTCGTTGATCTCTGAACTACTCCGGCTCGACTCGGCCCTTAGGAAGCTACATCTGTGTCTGCCCGATACACCCGAGCGTCTGCGGACCGTATCGCAAGCCCGTAGCGCAAGCCTCACTCATGGCCCCCATCTCCGATGTCTTCTGGTTTCCCTGTTTCTGCGCGCCTTCCTCTGAGTCCGATTCTTGGGCTGTTGATGATGCCCTGGCTCCTCTTCTTCGTCCCCTCCTGCTCCATCCGACTGCGGTCGTCGTTCGTTCGTTCGCCTGTTCTCTTCTCATTCGTTATTTCGTTTATTACATGGCTTTGTTGTTGTTGTTGTTGTTATTGTGCGTCTCATTTATTTGCTTGTACTTTTCCTCATGATCATCGTTGTGGTCATTGTTGTTGTTATTGTTCATTTCATTATTACGTTCCGTGTCGTCGTTGCTGCTTTCGTACATTAACAAACAGAAAGCGACTCTGACTCCGCGATCCTCTTTGTCCCTCTCACTCTGGTTGCTTCGATCGTCTTGAAACGTCGACTTCTCCTGCCTGCTGCTGTTGTTGTTGCAATTGTTATTTCTACTTCCTCTCTTGTTGTTGTGGAATTGGTGCGGCGGAGTCGTCGAATGGCGGATTTGGCCGCCGTTGACGACTGCGACGGCAATGCCAACGGTTGCCGCGCCGCAGCGTCCGCCGCTTGGTTCCTCGGTTTTATTGTCGTTCACCGGCCGCGTTCCCCACCCTCGCCGCGCCCAGACTCCTCGCTTGGCTCTCGCGGCTACTCCTCTCGACGCCAGCAGTGCGCGGCTCTAAGGTTGTTGACTTTTTAGGTCTATTGGTAGATGCATGTCTTGTGCTCCCGCGGCCGCCGTCTCGGCAGGGGCGATTGCTGCAACTAAAAAGTCGCAATCGTCGCTCGATTCGTTGGAAAGCGCTGTGATTGGGATTAAAGGCATCTGCATCTCAATCGCCCTGTCGTGTTAGCCTCTCATGCGCCTAACGAGAGAGCTGCTCTCGTCGTATTCGCCACAACTCGCTCTCACCCCAATATGAAGATCGAGCGATATCCGCGATTCCGCCAGTTGCTGATGGCCCAATGTTAATTATCGTTTGTTTCGGTTCAAGTGTCCGCATACTTTTGCGGTTGTGTCTGTGGGTCCGAGGTACTTTGTAACTGCGTTCGAGAAGCTTCTCTTTTATTTTCCATCGCAGTGGCCACTTCGTATCGTTGGCGAGGTGACAATCTGCTCATGGGTTTCTTTATGAATGCTTAATGGCATTGAATAGATGAATGAATGTGGTGTTTTTCGCTTTTCTTCTCGCTCCTCCACCCGCGGGCTGCCAGCGGCGTTGGTCAGACGCCTCTTGTCTGATTAGTACGCCTCGCGCCGGACTGCTTTCGGCCAGAAGCTGTCGGAGTTTGTCGAAGCAATTCGAGTGAGGAGAGAACGAAAAAGGAAACCAACCACGAACAGCCCTCGACTATCGTAAACAATTCCATGCGATTACCGCTTGCGAATATGTTCTTCTTCTATTTGGCCATGTTTTTCGTTTTGTTTTTGCGATAAGCAGAAAGACCCGAACTCGCACTCGGCCCTGCACGCGAATTGAATTGCGTACTACTTGGTCCGGTCGACTAGGCCTGTGGAACCCCAACTAGATGTCATTTGTATCGCACAGATAAGTGTGTATCGATGATGGATGTGTCTCTGGCGGCGCTGTTGCGGAATATGTATCCGCACCCGGGCGCAAAGACGGAGAAGTCTCACGACGCCATTCGAGAAGCACGGCGTGGTGGGATGTGTAGCAAGGGTTGGGTGTGTGTGTGCGGCAATCAGATGCTAGATACATAATCAATTGAAGACAATCCGGCGGAAGGCGAGAGTGTTGAGGACGCTCGTTCGTTGTTCGTTCGGTCGCTGCGAGAGATGACGAACCGAATGCAAAGAGCGATGAACGACGGACAGAGGACAGAAGGCAGTCAGACGGCCCGACGGACGAACGGATTCAGGGCGACCCAAGCGATGAATCGTCTACCGACAACAACAATCAACATCGACCAGCTACAAAAACAAAAACGCCGACCTAGCGACTGAGCGAGCGGCCGAACAACAAACACACGTCGCCGTCGACAGAGCTCGCCCCGAACGACGCCATCTTGAAAGACAACTGCCGGCCGGGAACAGCAGCCGTCGCTGGGAAAGAGAGGGCGCGAGCCAGCCGTTCGACTGGCGGACGGAGGGACAGACAGACAGACAGACCGACGCAGCGCCGACGTCGCTGCTCTCGATTACTTCGATGCCGTGCGATGGGAGCCGACGAATTGAATCGAACAACGACGGAGTCGTCGAACCGATCGCCAGGCCGACAGCTGTCCGTCGGTCGGTTCGAGGGAGGAGGGGAAGAAAGAGCGAGCACTGGGTCGGTCGCTGCCGCTGTCGTTGTCACGGCGGCGTTTAGGTATCCGTCAGAAACGTCGCCGAGTTGACGTATCTCCGCTGCTCCGTCCAGGTTCGAGATCTGTGCGCGTGTGATTGCGCGCCCTCGGGATCCGGGTTCCAGAAAAAGTAAAACCTAGTGCGTGAAATACAAGAACGTTGGGTGGGATATTTGTTTGGAAAGTTAAAAATTGAACCTGCGTCGCCGGTGAAAGAAACGCGAGAGACGCATACAGTGAAGTTGGGAAAAGTGCAGCCGAGTGTGAATCCCTGATAACAAGTTCCTCCGACCGCGCGCGCCACACGCGAATTAGGAATTTGTTTAAAAACAATAATTTATTTAATAGCTTATTTAACTGAACTCTGGATGAGAGACGGGCGAGCGGAAGAGAGAGAAAAAGTTATGAATGAAAAGAGTGAGTAGCTCGTACGAGAGTGTTTGCTGCACATCTCGCTTGCTCGCTCCTTCTCGCGCGGCGAGTACGAAAGTAATCGAAAATTCCGCGAACTCGATTTTGAAATGTGAGCAGATGTGCGTGGAGAGGCAACAAACACGCATTCACACAGTCGCACGACGACAAGTGTATGAGTGTGCGTGTTGTATATATGGATTTTGTGTTTGTGTGTGCATGCGGGCAGTTGTTGTTTTTTCACTCGTTTGTTTTGCTTTCGTTTGTTTTGTCCAACGCATACACACACACTATGTATCGGCGAAGAGAAAAATGGAGGGCAAAAAACTCTTCATCATGTCCTTCTGTACTCGCCATCATCGCTCATTGATACTTGTCCAAATTGGTCTAAAATTCGGACAGAAATTGGTCGTTTTTGTTTATCCTCCTGCCTCATTCTGTTCGCGGCGAATTCGACGAACGTCAAAAACATGACAAAATAAACAAAACAACTGTCAGAGCATGCGCACTCGTCTCTCTCTCTCTCTCTCTCGTCTCTTTCTCTCACTACTTATACGTGTAGGACATGCAGGTTGTCGCAACCTGTTTGTTTGCAACATGTTTGTGCGCAACATATTTGCGAAGCGTGCGCCTGCAACATTTTTATTCGAATCGAACCCGATGTTTATGCTTCCTCTCCCCTTTTGCAGAAAACACAGCAGCGGACGCAGATATGATGATGATTTGATATAAAGCAGCAATCGTTACAGCCAAGAAGAACAAAACAATGTACTTGAATAGTTAAAATGGCATCTTCAATCAAATAAAATACAACCACAACTGGAGAAAACATAATAAGAAAAAGTCAAGTCACCACCAAATTGGATCGCAAGTAAAGGAAGGTAGGAAGGAAGTACAACAACATCACAGGAATACGAATCCAGAAGTCGTACGACGTCAGCCTTCGTTCGTCTTTGCCCCTCCCCTGTCTCTTCTGAGTCAACAGACCAAGAGAGCGAGAAAGGAATAGGTGAACTTTGTCATTGAGCAACCGTTAGAAAAGCTTTCAAAATTAAACGCAACAACAAGAAGAAGTCCCAGAATCCTCCAATGAAAAACATGGATAAAAACGGCGGTGACGGCGGAGATGGCAAATCCGGCGGTGGAGGAGGCAGCGGAAAGGCAGGTGGCGGAGCCGGAGCGCACGACCCCGCCTCCCTCTTAGATGCGGCCTCGCTGTTCGGTAAGTCGTCCCTGCACTTCACAGCAAGCACTCAGTGACTAACGCTATTCGTCCTCTCTCTCTGACCTTGCAGCCTATTGGGGACGCGATCCCGCTGCAGCCGCTGCCGCAGCCTCCAACCCGCTCTTCAGTTCGCAGTTCAACGCTGCCGCTGCCGCCGGGCTCGGACTTTTGCCGAACCCGGGGGCGGCGGCTGCCGCCAACGACCGCTATTCGATGGCAGCGGCGGCAGCAGCCGCCGCCGGACACCACCACCAGAACACGATGGCTGTGGCCGCCTCCCAGGCAGCAAGTCTCGCAGGTCTGCATCCAGCAAGTGAGTCCGCACAGGTGGCGAGTAGGTGGGCGACAATCGGGTGGGGACCGATCGGCCGATGTTTGGGAGATCGTGGTGGAGGAACGCAGCGTCACCTCCATGGAGTGGAACAGCAGACGCACTCGTTTCCCCCCGAGTGCCGTTTGAAGAAAACGCTCCTAGAAAAAGGCATAGGCAACTGTTCTACCGTCTTATGGTCCTTGGCGTTGTTCGGCTGAGGGCCATCGAGGATCGCGCCAAACATTTTAAACCAACGCTTCAGACCAAGTTCCTTGAAATGCCGCCCTATTGCTGCGAGTGCCAGGAATAAATACTTGAGTGTTCGCCATTTAATAGTAGTATTTTTGGAATATAGTTTACATTCAATCAGTTTTAGATTTTTAATTTAATAATTCTAATATTTCGCAACTTTTAGACCAAAAAAACTAAACTAACTAAAACTACTTGAAAATACAATACTCCAAAAATACTACTATTAAGGAACTTTGGGGTGTATTAATTTTTGTGACCATGAGTTTAGGAGAGAGTGGGATGCTGATATTGTTTACTCTTCCACAGGTTGGTGGTCGATGGCGCAGCTCGCTGCTCAGGACTACTTCAGCAGGCTGCAGGCGTCCGGACTCTCGCCCTTTCCGCACCCTGATCTAGCCGCCGCGTTCGGGCCGTCCGCTCTGGGCCTGGCGGGCGCTGGCGGGGGTGGGGCCGCCGGTGGCGCCGGCGCACCTGGTGCTGGTGGCTCTGGGATGGGCGCCGGCAGCGGAGGCAACAACACCGGCGCCGGAGGCTCTTCCTCCGGCAGTAAGTCGAGCAAAAGTCGCAAAGAGAAGCGTCAGCAGCAACAGCAGCAGCAACAACAACAACAAAATCTAGCCAACAGCCTGAACGCCGCAGCTGCAGCAGCGGCAGCGGCAAGTGGAAATCCGGCCGCGGCGTTGGCCGGCATGCACGGCCTGGTGGGAGCAGGCACCACCATCACGCCTTCCTCTGGCATGGGTTCCGGGGGTGGCAGTGGTGGCGGAGGCTCGTCTTCGTACAAGGTACGCTTGCGTGTTTTTGCGCCTGCCGATCTTTCAGTTGTATTCAATTTATGTATTCCACCTTTGCAGAACTCCTCGTCCGGCTACGGCAAATCGTCAATGGCGTCGTCGTTACCAGCAAACACCGCATCCGCCTACGACCCCGTTACCCTGCACAAGGAGCTCCTAGCCATGCAGGCGGTAGCTGCTGCTGCATCCTCGGGCGCCGGGAGCTCCTCGTCATCGAAGAAGTCGTCGCATCACTCGCAGGCGCACTCCGGCGGTGGAGGTGGTTTGGGTGGGGTCGGAGGCATGTCCTCTTCGAGCGGCGGCGGCAACCCCTCGAACAAGTCGTCCTCGTCCGTCGGCGCAATGCATCACTTGAGTAGCAGCATGGGTGGAAGCATGGGCAGCGGAGGCGGCGGCAGTGGGGGAGTAGGCGGCTCGAACAACTCGGGCGGTCACCACAGCTCCATGATGTCGTCGCACGGGTCTCTCGCGGGCTCCGGTGGACACATGGGTGGCATGGGAACCGGTGCCGGCGGAGGCGGCAATCCGGGGAAGGACCGCGATAAAAACAACGCCTCGCTGAACGCCCTCAACTCGCTGTCGCAACTCGGCTCGCTCGGACTGAGTCCGCAGCAGAGCGTGCAGGCAGCCATGAACGCCTTCGCCGCGAGCAACTCGGCAGCGGCAGCCGCTGCAGCGGCCAGTGCTGGAGGCGGGAAGGGCAAGGACTACATGCCGTCGGGCATCCTGAGGTTAGTACCACACACTCTCTACTTCCTGCGGGTGGGTCCAGCGGTGTCCTGTGGAGCATTTAGTGGAATTCCCGGTTGATTGTGGGAGAAGGGGGATGACGCAGATCGTTTGTTGAATTCATCATTGCTGGACTTTGTTTTCGTTTCTTTTCCGTTCGAACTTATAAAACAATCCTCTCTCTTGGGACATTTACGCGCACACTCGCAATTACTTCACGTCCACTCGTAGTGCTGCACTGGAAGGAAAGTAAGAGTCTTCTTTAACAAATTGATTACATGATAAGTTGATATGTTGATGTTGTATGGAATGCCACTTTCTGTCGTCTTCTTCTCAAACTTCTCATTTGAATCGTAATTGGTCTATAGAGAACGAAATTCGAACCCAGATTAATGTTCTGATTGGCCTTTTCCAAATTCTAGTTTAAGGCTTTCATCATTTCGCCGTTCATTCTCTGTGTGTCCTCGTCCACTGTAGCTTGCGTTAATAATCTATATTCCTTTTCTCTCTCCCACTCGAACCTCTAGCGAACATCCATCGTTGCTGGGAGTCCGCCTGCCGCCCGACACGGAAATTATCAAGTACACGTCGTCCATCGTGGGCCCCAAAATTCCCGGTACAACCACTCGTGGTCGCAAAAAGACCATTTCTGAAGAACAACAGCAACAACAAACGACAAATCCCCTTTCCTCTCTGCTTGCATTTCCAGGCCTCAGCCCCGCAAAAAGGGCTAGACTCGAAATGGAGTATGCGGCGATGGCTGCGGCAGCCAACGCAGCGCAACAGCAGCACCAACAGCCGGGCGGAGGAGGCAGTGGTTCTGTCCCCGTCTCGTCGTCGGCTGCCACTGCACTAGGCCACTTGGGTGGCGGCTCGGCCCAGAGTGGGATGCCGTCTGGGGCCGGAGTGCGCGGAGGTGGAGGATGCGGCGGTGGCATGGCTGGCGACCTCTCTACGGGCGCCTCCTCTGCCGGCAGCCGCGATACCTCGTCGGATCGCGTGGAAGTTATTAAACTTCCACCGACGATCACCTCCAATGGGGCCTACAACCTCTCCAACAAAAACAAGGATCAAGTGCACGACCTGACCGGCGACCACGGCACCGGTGGAGGCGTCAACCTCAGCATGAAGAGCTCCAGCGGTGCCCCGATTCCTGGCAGCGCCGCCGCGCCCATCACCATCGATGACTTCGATGCTCCGTTGAACTTGTCCATGAAGCCGGATAAATCAACGACCTCGTCGTCGGCGGCGTCGACGGCTAGTAATGAGTACGGCCAACCTGTGGCCTCCGGCGGCTCGGGCTCGGGCAACACTCAGTCCGGCGCAGCAGGTGCTTCCAACAGCCTCCAGAGTCTGAGCTCGATCACGGCAGCTCTGGGCTCGGGCAGTACGTCCTCCACCGGCGGCAGCGGAGGAGCTAGCGGCGGCGTGGGTGCTGGTGCCGCTGCAGGTGTAGGTGGAGGCGGCAATTCCAGTGATCGCTCGCAGCAGCCACCCTTCAAAGAGGGACGTCCGCGGAATCTCGGCCGCGGGGTGTCGAAGCCGAAGAAAAACACAGTGGCTTCATTGCTCGCGCAGTCGCGCGCCGTGGGCCTGAAGCCGATGCTGGCCACGCAGCAACTGCTGCAGCAGGGCGCGGACTTCGTAAGTGGCGGAGATGGCGGCGGAGGAGGATCCGCCTTAGAGAGGTTGTTGCTAACAATTGATGAGCCTTTCCAGGAGAAGATACGTCAGGCACTTAGCGAGGCGAACGCCCAAATGGAGGTTTCCACCGACTCCGAGAGCATCGCGGCTGAGAGCGGCATGTCAGAGTCCGAAGGCGAGGACGCGCACATCATAAATATAACGGAACTGCGCGTGCCCCTGGACCTGGGCTGGAAGCGTGAGACCATCATCAAGGGACTTACCAAGGCTGGCCAGATAAGAGGTGATGTAGCCTACTATGCGCCCGGCAGCACGGTGCCGCTCAAAACCATTGGACAAATTTTTTCTGTGAGTTTGTGGACGTTTTTTATGATTTTCCGACCTGTCTCCACTGTACTGCTGCGAGCACTGAAATAATTTTCCTTTGTTGTTCCTTCTATTCTTGCCACCTGTAGTACCTGGAGAAGAATCCTTCGAAGTTGACGCGCGACAACTTCAGCTTCTCCTCGCGCGCCATTGTCGGATCATTCCTGCAGCCGGCGCCGCCACCGTACGCCAATGACGGCGAGTACATCCGCATGTCCGACATCGATGTGGCCAAGCGGCTCGAGGATCTGAAGATCTTCACCCGCCAGACGCTAAATGTGGAGCAGCGTATTGAGATTGCGAAGCAGCAACAGGCCATCCGAGACGCCAAGAAGTTACAGAAGGAAGAGATGGCGCGAAACAAGGAGAAGGCGCGCCAGGAGAAGAACGAGAAGCTCGAACAACAGCGCAAGGAGAAGGAACTCAAAAACCAACAGGCCATCGAGGTTCGAAAATTTCTCCTACATTAATAGAATTGGAACACAAATTTATGTTTTGTTTCTGCCTTCAGGCGCGCAAGAAACGTCAAGAGGAACTTGATCGAATTAAGCAGGAGGAACTGATCAAGAAGCAACAGGTGAGCGATATTGGTTAATCTCACAATTCATAAACTAAGCACACCAAGGCACGAATTCGTAAATATTTAGAAATTAAACTAAATTCCCACAGAATTATTATGCAAACGTACTGATTACACAATGTGAATATGTTTGTTGTTCTTCTTGTTCTCAGGAAAAAGAAAAGAAACGTCAAGAAGCAATTTTAGCTAAGGAACAGGTACATCTACCTCTTCTACCTCTAATCGTTAATCATAACCACATTAGACATTTAATTAGAGACATTTATTTTGTAAATATATTTTTGTGCAAACGAATACAATGCTAGTCTGAGCCGGTCTTTGTTCTTTTATTAATATATGTTTTCTTAGTTGATGTTAACTACCGTGTCCTTGAAAAATATTCATTTATTTCTTGCCTCTCGAACCTGGTCCCCAGAATCCAGGGTTCGCTTGAGTTTACCTCATCGTGTTAAATAATTGTTCCATCTCGATTCTCATATTATTTGCTCATGGCTCTGTTACTCGTTGTATTTAGTTTATTCTTGATACCACTGGGATAGCGTCAGATGTGTGCCATTGTCATTTTAATTGGAATGAAATTATTTAATCAAATTTAATTACTGTTATTACCAATGCCCATTCCAAAATATATCTTTATGAATATCACTCACGAACAGCTTTATCAACAGGAACTTAACAAACAGAAAGAGATGCTCTTAGCCGCGGAAATGGTGAGATATCTTTTGGAACCTCCCATTTGGAATTTTACAAACAAATATTTCTTTTGTTCTTTATCCCACTCAAAAGGAGCGCGAACGCCGTCGGCAACACATGAACCTGATCCGTCAGTTGGACATCCGTCGCAAGTTTGAAGAACGCGAAAAGAGAAAGCATCAGATGATACTCGATCGCCTGATACTGCGCGAGAAGCGCATGGCTGCGCGCAAACGCGACGCCGAGATTCTGGCCCAAATAAGGTGAGGTGCTGAATAACCATGAACACTAATCAGAACTTTTGTCCCAAATAACACGTTCTCTAAAATTGACTAACGATAATTTGAATTTACAGAAAACCGCAAGAAGACTCTGAGATCGCTCATGAGTTCACGATCCCCGAGCTAGATCGCATTGCGGGTAATCGTCTGCCCGGACAGGCCATGGCCGACTTGCTCATGGTATTTGAGTTCTTGCACAACTTCGGTGAAACTCTTGGATTCGGTAAGTTGTCCTGACTTGGTCAACGCCTCAGCAAATATGAATAATCATTATTTGATTTCCACAGACATGGAATCGCTGCCCACTCTGCAGAATTTGCACGACGCCCTCGTTAGCGACAGTACTGTTGACGCCGAAGAGGAGTTGATATCTGTGATGACACACCTGCTTGTGTGTGCTATCGAGGACCCCGGGATTCCTAACCCTGGACGCCACACCACCCTGCTCGGACAATCGCTGCGCAACGCGGATATCACCAACTCCAATATGTCGGAGATCTTACGTATATATCTGTACGCAACAGCGACTGGTGAAATCCGCCAAATGTTCGGAGTAACCATGGACCGTGAACGCGAGCGCCGAATTCCCGACCATCATCAGGTGGACGCGGACTCGGCCACGCACTCTGGCAAGAATCAGGAGTACTACAAACTACTGCATGAGAACGACACCTGGAAGCTTTCGCACTCACTGAAGGACCGTCCGTTTGTGTCGCTGAATCCTACGCGCAAGGCCCAAATACTCGCCCATCTCTGCAACGACCTGCTGATGAACAAGGCCGTGCTGAAACAAATTGAGAACAGCCTGGAGACGTGTGCGCAGATGCGCAAGGAGAAGTACATGACTGACATGAAGGTGCGCAAGTATAGGGCGCTGCACATGCGCAAGTCGCGAATTGAGGCCTATGAAAAGGCACAGGCTGAGCGCGAGGCGGCCATGATGGCGGCTGTGGCTCAGCAGAAGCTCGACGCTGAACGACTGGAGAAGGAGGCCGCCATAGAGAAGGAGACACTGGATGCGCCCAAGAATGAGGATGACGCCAAATGCAATGAGACGAACAACAACAGCAAGGACGAAACCACAGAGAAGATGGACGTTGACGAGGAAGAAACTCTCCGTAACCACATCGATAATGTTGATCTGATGGAGAAGGAGTGCAGCAGCAGCAACAAGGATAGCGGAGCATCTGGCAGTGACACCGTCAACTCTCTCGTACCACCAATATCGCAATCATCGGATGGCAAGTTCGACACAAGTCCTTCCAAGAGCTCCACCGGTGATTCGACTCCGATAAAACCAGCGAAACTGGAGGATATATCCGCAGTGGCCGCCACGGCAGCAGCCTACCAGAATGGCAGCACCCCAGGCGCCGCTTCGTTGCCCCCAGCCGACTTAAGCGCCCTAATGCCGAAAAACAAGAGTATCGCTCGCTCTACCATCAACGACGACGCATCCACCGACGTAGGCATGGACGAAGATCTCAGCGATTTGGAATCGGAGATCACCAACGTCGAGGAGGATGAGGACAATCGTTTGAGCGCCGACGAGTTGCAGAAGAAACTGGACAAAATCATCAGGTCCTCGCTGAACTGCAAGGAGGCCTTGGAAAAGAGCACCAACCAGCTGCGCGCCGTCTGCTTCGGCCAAGACCGCTTCTGGCGTCGGTACTGGAAGCTGCCCAAGGCCGGGGGAATCTTCATCGAAGCCCTGGAGTCGGCGCAAAACGAAATTTGCGAATACAATGAGGTATTGGAGGACGAATATGAGTCCGCCAATAAGAAACCGGAGGAAGACAACAGCGAAGTCAGCGATGTTGTGGATGGAGTGAAGGAAACTACCGATCCGACTCCCATTGTGGACGCGGAGCCCGTGGAGAATAGGCAAATAAACGACGGTTCTGAGCATCAAGTGATCGACGATGACGACGACGACGATGTGGTTGAGACGAACAAAGTAGAGCCGGAAATCGTAGATCTGGGCGACGACGATGATGACGACCTGCCACCCCCAGCGCCGGCCGCACTTCCGGTGCCACCGAAGACAGAACAGATGGATGTGGACAGCAGCGAGGTAAAGGAAATCGTTGCGGACCACGCACCAAGATTAATTGCCACGAAAAGCGATTTCGAAGCCGAGATGAAGATTCCCTTTGTTTCACCCTTCCAGGCGAATTCCCACGACCAAAACAACTGTGATAAGCTCCCTGCGGGCATGATGCCCAACGCCACTCAAATCCGCATCGAGGACTTGAAGAAGGAGGACGACTGCATCATCGTATCGGCGACGAACCCGCCGGCCAACAGCGACGATTTCTTGCTGAAGGCGCAGCAACAGCAGCAACCGCAGCAAATGCTGTTGAATGCCAGCGAGAAGTGGTTCTCAATACTCAACCGCGAGGTGCCGTTGACCTCCACGGAGCTGCAGGCCGACAGCAGTTCCTCCGAGTTCCAGATCACATTCTCCAATCTCACGTGCAGCTCGCAGATGCAGATCCAGGGCCATCGCTGGGACATTGCCAACAACGTGCAGTACTTCACGATCCCCATAGACGACTGCAAGGTGGACCTCACGAAGCTGACAAACGAATGCGTTCTCTCATTATCGGGTTTGGACGAAAAGGCGATCGAGCAGAAACTGCGCGAGTTCGAAGAGAAACTTCTAACGGCTTCAAAAAACGGTTTGGAGTCTCCTCGTCAACGGATGAAAAGTGAAGATGCTGAAATGGAAAACAACTTCGAGGGCGGTGATGAGGAGAAGAAAGTTGCTATGTTGGTGAAGAACGAAGAGCACGAGCAGAAGTTTTTTCCCTTCGTTAACGAAACCAAGGAGGACAGCGGGGGAGGGCCTCTGGCTGGACTAGCCGGCGGGGGAGCAGGTTCTGGAGGCGAGGACCGAAAGCCACTGCGACTCGAGCTGAAGTTGGACGACGCCTCCGGCATATCGTTCCACAATATAGCCAACATGTCGCTGAACAACATCCACACATTCATTCAGTGCGATTTCACCACCCCCCTCTCGATGACCCCCGACGAGCACAGGATGCTGGAGCAGGTCAAACGGGAGGGGTTTCCCCCGCAGTTGAAGGGCACTTTTGTCGCGAAGCAACACCGCTACGGCTGGTGGAAACTCGACTCGATGGACAAGTTGCGGCAGGTGATCGGCAGCCTCGACTCGAAGGGAGTGCGTGAGCGCGAACTGCAGGAGAATTTGATGCGCTTCCTCTCGCAGGACGTCAGCGTTGGGTTGTCTTACAAACTGTGTGCGCCCGAGTACGATTACGAGATGAACGAGGGCACCGTGCTGCCACCAGCGGTTGTGAAGTCTGACAAGCCCAACGACTGGAACCCGAAGATCGCGAAACGCGTGGAGCTAGCGCTACTCGAGCAGCTGGAGGCGCTCGAGGACAAGATTGCCAGCGCCTCAATGCAGTTGAAGAATTGGCAGCTGCCGCCACGCATTGAGAACGAGATCAACCTAGACCAGGAGGAGGATATCACTGAGGAAGACTTCGTGACCATCATCCCTATGATAAGAGAGCGTATCATCGACCTGGAGGCGAACATTGAGCGGCGTTACCTGAAGCCGCCGCTTGGCTCCCAGACCGGCGACGCTCACCTCGCTGTCATCGCGCAGAACCAGCATTCGAGTAGCCAGACGCAGAACTCGGCCTCAGCTGCTGCGTTTCTGCTGCAGATGCAGCAACAGGCGGCCGCAGCCGCTGCGGCGCAACAACAGCAGCAACAGCTGATCAACCAGCAGCAGCAGCAGACCCAGAACGCCATAAATGCGTCGGCCTTCAACGAGCGAGCCATGGCGATTGCGGCGGCCAACGCGGCAGCGGCCCAGGCCGCTTCAAATGCTGCCGTTGCGGCGGCGGCAGAAGCCGGCTGCGACAACAACTCGGGCGGCGATTCGCCCGCCAGCAACTGCGACAGCGAGAAGGAGGAGAAGGCGGAGCACATCCCGAAGGGCTTGGTGTCTTGGCGGGACGCCGTGGCGCGGTCGCACACCACTGCCCAGCTGGCGATGGCGCTGTACGTTCTGGAGTCATGTGTGGCCTGGGACAAGAGCATCATGAAGGCGGTAAGTCGGCGAGATCGAATTCACATTACTCTCTGCGAGACCTAGATCTCACAACACATACACACAGTTTCTCTCGCTCTCGATTACAATCTGAATGTATCTCGTACCATATTCATATCCGTATCCATATCGTATCATATCGTATCCTAGAGAGTATGTTTTCTTAACTCTGACTCACCAATAGTTGCCGTTGACTCGTTTACGTTGTCGTTACGTTATCGTTGTTGTTGTTCATTCATGTTGTTGTTCTTTCATAAAGTGCAATTTATGTAATATTCTTTTATTTATATCCCACTTTTATCACTATCTTGGACCTCCTCTTTATTTCGTTTTATTTTGATTTACATTTGCCATCCTCGTGATTACTTTTTGCTATTGTTGCTGTAGCCTAGTACTAACAACCCTACTCTGTAGTCTTCAGTCCTTGTATTGGGGGTCGAATCCGCAAAGGCAGCATTGAATTCATTGGGTGCCATATGAACTCGAGCTCCCAGAGAAACCCTTCGTAAGATCAGCACGAGAAAAGCCTTCTCGGGATTCCTGTTGTGTACCGAGAAAGGTAGACAACACGTGCGCACATTGCATCTGTGGCATTCACCGCCTGTATTTGCGAGGGTCCCCTATTGTTTGCTTACTGCTACTACATGTTCTGTTACTGGGAGTATGTTGAAGTATGGGTGTGCAATATGGATAATACAGGAAATTATGTACCGAATGTGGAAGAGATTCCTATGCATTTCTCCCATTATGCGTTATTCCGCAACAAAATTAATATATTTTAAGAAACGCTTATCAAAAATGTTTGAGATTAATAGTAGCTTTGGAAAACTAGATATTAACCCTCGAATTGTATTGACTTCTTCTATTAACTTCTAGCATAGACATAGGCTCCTAACTGCTCTCTCCACTTGTACTGTAAGGTTTCTCCCCACATTCTACCTCTCTCTATCTGCCCCTAACAACACCCACTCATCCGAAAGAGAGAACGGCAGCCGATTCTCTCACTACTGCATTGAGTTCAAAATTTTAATAATAATCGAAATTTCGTCGCCTAACTTTTGTCGTTCGTTTTATGAATATACATTTGTATAATTTTGAGAAAAATATGAGAACCTAACCCAACTGTATGTATGTATTTTTCCGAGATCTCTCTTTGGACTCGATCGATCGTTCCATCACCTGATCGACGATTGCTGTCTTCGTTTGTTAACGTCGTTTACTACTACTTTTTATGTTTTGTTTTTTGTTAATTTTTGTACAAAGTAAATTTTTCAAACAATTAAATTTAGAATAAAATATTTTAATAATGTTAAATACCGAAAGACAACAAAAAACCAAAAACAAAAAATTAAATAAATTTTTGAAAATTTCGTTTTACTAATTGATTTTTTTCTTTTTCATTTTTCTTTCCTTTTTCGAAAACAAAAATTGTTGTTGTTATAACAATTGTGCGTTACATAAAACTATTCCAACAAAACGAAACAACTAAAAATACATATATATATAAATATATTATATGCGATATATAATGATCATGATAATAATAAAATGCCTGCCTGCCGAATTTGAAAATTCGTAACTTTTGCACGTTGTTGTTGCATTTTCTTCTGAACTTAAAATTATTGAAATTTTGAAACTATTAAACCACACACACTAATGACACACACACACAAACTAAAACAAATACACAACCGAACAATACGCATACTCACCATCCCACTGCCTCCCGCTTCACCGCCTGCGTTTGTGAACCCCGCCTGGTGTCTGTCGGTGGTGGCGACTCCTGGTTGTTTACTTTGTCTGCTTGCCCTGCAAAACGGTACCCACAAACCGACACTCACATAACTACTTACACGCACATTCGCACATTACCACCCACTCACTCACACACGCATCCCACACACACACCTCATCCGATCCCGCTCCACCGTTCGCATCGCTCGAACATGCACTTTCGAACATAGCAAAAACAGAAAAAGTCGAAGAAAGAGAAGAAGTCAAAAACGAAAACTAGAACAAAAACGAAGACGAAGACGAAAGCGAAGAACAGCGAGTCGAGTTCGAGTTCTACCAAGAAGTTGGTGAAAAAGCTAAACAGTAGTACCACGGGCATGCCCACACCCTCGCTTACCCCAGCTAAGACGACGGCCACGTCCCCGACGCAGACACAGACATCGACGCCCAGGAGCAAGAGCTCGCAGAAGAAGAAGAAGAGCAACAAGTCTAAATCCAAGTCTAAATCGAAGTCCAAGTCGAAGTTCAAGTCCAAATCGAGATCGAGGCCGCGATACATGGAAAGCGACGAGAGCGATGACGACGACGAAGACACCGAAGAAGATGAGGAGGAGGACGGACCAGAAACGGATGAGGACCAGACGAGGAAGCATCTCGAAGACGAAGAGCAGGAGGATGTCCAGGGCGATGGGGAGAACACACAGCGGACGAGCGATTCGGTGACGTCGACACCGCACTCGGCCAATTCCACCTACGCCAACGATTCGGCGGTGGATGCGGATCCCGAACCGATCATCCCCAGCGACTGCGACTACGACGACGAGACCGAAGACGAGTCTATCGACAACGACGACGAGAACGACGAGAGCTTCCAGCCGCGCACCCCGCGCTCCCGCAAGAAACCAACGAAGACGAAGAGGAAGCCACCGATCTACTCATCCAAGAAGAGGCCGAGGACGACCACCAATGGCAGCTATCGCGCCGAAGAGGGCAACGACAACGACTGCTGCGAGAACGGCGGCGGAGAAGGTGTTGGCGATGACGGCGTTGGTTCGTCGAAGCTGACGGCTGCGCTGGTGAGGGTCTGTGCAGGTGGTACTACGGCTTCGGCAACGACGATTAAGATCAATTTGAAAGCGCAAAGTGCAAATGAAATAACAACAACAACAGCAACAACAATAACAACAACAATAAAAACAGCTAAACCTCTCCTAGGTCGAAGGTCAACCTCAAGTACTACAACCTCCTCAAAATATTCAAATTCCTTACAGAATTGCCAGTTCTGCACGTCTGGCGAGAACGAGGATAAGCTGCTGCTCTGCGACGGCTGCGACAAAGGCTACCACACCTACTGCTTCAAGCCGAAGATGGACAACATCCCCGACGGCGACTGGTGAGTACGGGGTTCTCCGGCCCGTCCGGTCATCTCCCCGGGCCGACAGGGGTGCTTTTGCTATCGGTTCTCCTTTTGGTCAGGGTGATCGAGGGGCCCTGGGCTCGTCGCACAAAATGCATCCATCAAATTCGTGTTCCATGTTATGTCGGTCCACAACACACCAAACCACCCCACCCCACCCTACTCCATTCAACCTCATTCACAACACCGAATCCGATCTGCTTCAGTTTTGTTCCGCTCGCGCGATAGTCGCCTAGTCAGATATGTAGAAGGGTTCCTGCGGTTCCCGGGTTCCCTGTGCGACACCAGTGTCGCTGACCGACTCCAGTCCTAATGCTTCGCCCATCCATTCCAGGTACTGCTATGAGTGCGTGAACAAAGCGACCAACGAGCGCAAGTGCATCGTATGCGGTGGCCACCGTCCCTCGCCCGTGGGCAAGATGATCTACTGCGACCTGTGTCCGCGCGCCTACCACGCCGACTGCTACATTCCGCCGCTGCTGAAGGTGCCGCGTGGCAAGTGGTACTGCCACGGGTGCATCTCGAAGGCGCCGCCGCCGAAGAAGCGCACCAGCAGCAAGCCACGCCGGGAGCGCGACTCCTCGTCATCGAAGAAGCGCGATAGACACGCCAGCGGAGGCGCCAACAGCTCGGGCCTCTACGGTGTCGACCACCACGGCTCCTCCTCTGACCACCACCTGCACAACTCCTCGCAGCAGTCGCTCAATTCGTCTCACGATGAGTCGATGACTTCGCTGCCGGCCCCGTTGAGGTGAGTGTTGTGATGCTAGCCTTGCCCTTGTTGCCCTCCACAGTGAAGATGTGCCTCTCTTCCGCTTCAGTCCCGCACACTCGATTGCTTCCACCTCGTTCGACGACCACCACAACAACTCCGTCGACCTGCCGCGTTTCCAGACGCATGTGTCTAACCGCCCCACCAGTCCGCTGACCAACAACGACTACGTCGACAGCAGCATGGAGGCAACCTCCTTGAATCAGTCCGTTGGTCTGACGATACCGCTCGTCGCGGCGACGCTTCCCACGCACGTCTTTTGCGCAGCCACCGCCGTCGGCAATAACGGCAATGGCCCCTCCACCATGCCGCCCGTAACTTTGGCGCAAACGCAGGCCCAACTGCAATTGCAACTGCAGCAGTCCCTGCCACAGCAGATGCCGCCGAGCTTCGCCAACATAGCTGCGCACCAGGCGTATCCCTCGCCGGCGCTAGGCTCTCCGCAAGCGTCGCCCCCGACGTCCGTTGCGCCGCTGGTCATGAGTCCTCTGCACCTGCAGCAACCGCCATTACAGCAGCAGGCTCCACCCCAACCGCCTGTGATGCAAATGCTGCCCACGACGATGATGAGCTCGCCGGCTTCCTCGTCGCCACTGCACGTGACGCTGCCGTCGCCGCGAGCCACCACGCCCACCAGCATACACTTTCCGCCGTCGCCGCAGCCCCAGCTGTCGCAGCCGCCGCCCCCTTCGCTGACCCCACCAGCCACGGGGCCGCCGCCGCCACTCAACATCCAGGCGGTGCAGGAGGCCAAGGAGAAGCTCAAGCAGGAGAAGAAGGAGAAGCACGCCACCAAGAAACTGATGAAGGAGTTGGCCGTGTGCAAGACGGTGCTCGGCGAGATGGAGGTGAGTGACTGCGACAAAGAGGACGGTCCAAAGAGAGTTGACTTGCGAGATTTCCTCCTCACCTGAACTCACCGACTCCTTTCCGATGAAATGCGAGAGTAACTCTTGTCTTCCTCCCTCCCCCTTGCAGCTACACGAGGACTCTTGGCCCTTTCTGTTGCCAGTAAACACGAAGCAATTCCCCACTTACCGCAAGATAATCAAGAGCCCTATGGATCTGTCCACGATCAAGAAGCGTCTGCAGGACTTGACGTACGTTGAACCATTAATAGATTCTACCGTTCATCTCACCCATCTCTCCACCTATTTACAGGTACAAATGCCGCGAGGACTTCTGTGTGGACGTGCGTCAGATCTTCGACAACTGCGAGATGTTCAACGAGGACGACTCGCCTGTGGGAAAAGCGGGCCATGGCATGCGCAAGTTCTTTGAGGTTCGATGGGCCGAACTGACTGACAAACACTCATGATATCAAATGCACCACCTCAAGTATTCTAATGACTAAGTGCACCCGGTACACTAGGCCGGACTGGACGGACTGGAGAACATCGAGGAGGACGTACAGACATTCGCACAGACTTGTATTAATTTTTATTGGGTATTAGACCTAGCGATACACACATACATTCAAACTTCTAGAGATAGCGTGAATATAAATCTCAATATGCATAATCATCAAATCCGGCTACAATAACTGAAACATAACAATATTGTTAATGCAGAATTAATGAAGAGGAAGGACTAGAAGAAGATGTTCAATGTATAATTCAGAAGACTAAGATCTAACAAACAATAAAGTTTGAGAAGATTCATTCAAAATTTAAAATTAAAGATATTCATACAGCTAAAAGTAATAATCACAAAAATTAATTTCGAAGCATAAAGTCAATATATTGGTTTAGAGGAAACGACGAAGAAGAGAGGGAAGGAACCGCATACGAAGAAGACGCTGTTTATTTCTAAGCTAATGTAATTAAAGTTAAGCTATAAGAGATTCACGAGAACAACACTAAGCCTAAAATATGAACAAAAACCACATCAACTAATGATATACGTTTTGTATATAATTAAACTTAATTTGATTTTTAAATTATATAAGATGATTAAAACACTACTATTTTAATGAGCAACAAAAACAACAACTACACACAAGTATTTTATGATAATTTTCTAATGAAATTGGAACAAAGGCAGCTCCTGTGTGCTACTTTTTCGCTCAAATTACTCCTAGTTTTTTTGTATACACGATACAACAATGACAAAAGAGAGCTAGAAAAAATAGAGAAAAAAACACAAGTAAATAAAACTAGCAGTTTAGCTAGTTGGGTAAAAAAGTAGGGGTTTTTAGTATTTTTGATGAGATATTTTTGCGTTTTTACTTTGCAGTATTTTACGACGATTTATTTGTATTCTTATATAATTATTACTAAATTTTTGTAATTATAAAAATATTTAATTGTAAACCATAAGCAGCAAGGATTCCTTTTGTTTGTTTCGAACTTTCTTTGTTAAGCACTAATTCTAACGTTTAAGCAAGTGACTCTGTACTTAGTTCTTAATGTGTCTACTGTAAGCAGAATATCGTGTCCAGCATTCACATATTTTATAGATCTTACTCTATAGTCTTACGTAAGTTGGAGCTTGGAGTAATAATAGTAAATAGTTTTCATAACTTGTTCACATTTTATTTTTTACAAAATGAACTTGATGTCTTGACATTAAAGTTTTACTTAATTGATTATGTTATGCCAATAAGTTATTATTATTATTAACAATATTTTTATTTGTACGTAGGTATATTTGAAATTAATTTTTGTATTTTCCGCAAGCAATCACTTCGCTTCCCTCCAACAGAAGCACTAGCTCCTCACAGGGCCAGAAGGAGTGAATGTCTAAATGCCTAGAATAGCAAGCAAACGTAGCGACGTTCAGTGATTGGAAATAAATACAAGAATAAAAGCAAAATATATATTTGTATTGCTACACAAAATTCCGAAAATGTGCATTTTATTTGAAGTCCCTTCGCACCGCATACACAATATAAAAGGGGCTATCGATAAACTATTGTTCCTTGTTTCCGAAACGATCAAAATTTAAGGACGACTTTCGCGTCAACTATTTATAATAGATAACTTTCGATAAGTATATAGAGGAAATGAAAAGAAAAACTAAATTCAAAATTAGGTGTTAGCAGTTAATCGCAAAAATTAAGCATTAAATAATCACGAGTAAAGCGAAACAATAAGAATCAATATTTGTGAACTTTCGAAGTTACACTATTTACAAGTACAATGTAACAGTGAAAGGAATTTGAATTTTCGGAATGTTTTCAAGAGGCAATTGGGAAAGAGAAGCCGTTCCAAAAAATGCGCAAACACTTTGCGACACAAAAGTCCCTTTTCAGTCCATCTACTAGCCACTTAATTTCGATGCCCTTGGTTCTCGTATGACTTAAATTTTTTGTTTTTCTTCACGATGTACACAAGAACTCTTTTATTAGCCGCCAACAAAACCAGTCGAAGGACACAAATTATGAAATCTCAAAGAAATAGTATTTTAACGACTTGAACGGGGGCTTATGTGAACGATTTTATATTTATAACTAAATGAGCCATAATAAGAAGATAAAAAACCAGCGAAAAAGATGAAGATAATGATACCGGAGGATGTAGAAGAGTAGTTAGTTGTCTTACTAAGTAGTTTAGTAGTAGGAATTTATTAGCGAAAGAAATGAAAATTAAATATAATAAAAAAAGTAAACAACTGTGAGAGTAAATAATTAATTATAATTGTTATTAAGCTATGATGGATCTTTTATGTAAAACAAGCGGAAAGCATTTTACATCAAAACATGATGTCGAATGAAATGTGTATATAAATGAACTAAACGAGGGGAGTGTGTGATTCTGTGTAATCGCACATAATCGCTAATATCCTCTCTGGAAACGCTAAAGTACTTTGTATATCCATATACCTACCTATCTATCTCTTTCTACGGCGTCTAAATTCGTCATGTCTGTAGAAAGCATCCATTATAACAATATTTAGAAATTCAAATTAAAGCAGTATTTCCGAAAATTTGTAAAAATAGAGAAATCGAAATAAATAAACTGAATCAATGTAAACCCCGATAGATTAACCTATCATGGTTATTATGAATACGGTTATTTATTATTAAAAGATTATTAATATGGAGGAATTCAAAATTAACAACTGAAGTAAAGAAACATTGAACAATATGTTATAATTATTAAAAAAGGTAGAAGTAAAACATAAACATAAAATATACTGAATAAAACAATAAATATGTATGCAAACGATTCAGCCGTTTTATTACATAGGGTATTTCGTAGTGCTCTCCGGTCTGGGCAAGTACACCAGGCCAGGATTTGTGAAATGGTTTCTGGGCAAATTAATACCTTTGTTATACAACGCTACGATTCTACTAGCTGAATAAATCCGAATTAATTTATTTACACATATTACACATATACATAGTATGAATTTAACATACAAGCAGTACTTTTGTATCAAAATCAATGATCCGAAGCAAGTCGGTGGACAGTGGCCTTCTGTAAATGTGATCGACTGGTGCCACCACCCGCCAGATACTCTTGAGTACGAACTCGAGTTCTTATTCATCTCGTGCTCATCTAACTCACTACTGTTGACTAAGCATTTTAGTAACTTCAACTTGACGATCTTGTACGATCACTCGGACTTGGCCTGGGTTTCTACAATGCCCGAGATGACACCACCCAGGGAGCCACTGGCTCGGTGAGTACGGATTTTGCTAAAATCGACAATATCATATTTTTTAATTAAATTGTGTTGTGGCGCATGGGCGACCCGAGGTAAAAGAACAACAAATATTGCTTTACTGATCATGAGTTAACGTCTTAATCTTGATTCAGGGCGAAATTCATGCAATTTTCCGTGGAAAACTTAAATCGTTCATAGCTCCTTAAATACGCGTTTTTTGGCAAAAAGGACAATAATTCGTGACGACCTATAAATTTTCGAAAATTTCATAATTCATGCAATTTTTCTTGGAAATATTAAATCGTTCATAGCTCCTTAAACACGTGTTATTTCGCAAAAAGGACGATAATTCGTGACGACCTATAAATTTTCGAAAATTTCATAATTCATGCAATTTTTCTTGGAAATATTAAATCGTTCAAAGCTCCTATAACACGTGTTATTTCGCAAAAAGGACGATAATTCGTGACGACCTTAAATTTTAGAAAATTTCATAATTCATGCAATTTTTCTTGGAAATCTTAAATCGTTCATAGCTCCTTAAATACGCGTTATTTGGCAAAAAGGACGATAATTCGTGACGACCTATAAATTTTCGAAAATTTCATAATTCATGCAATTTTTCTTGGAAATATTAAATCGTTCATAGCTCCTTAAACACGTGTTATTTCGCAAAAATGACGATAATTCGTGACGACCTATAAATTTTAGAAAATTTCATAATTCATGCAATTTTTCGTGGAAATCTTAAATCGTTCATAGCTCCTTAAATACGCGTTATTTCGCAAAAAGGACGATAATTCGTGACGACCTATAAATTTTCGAAAAATTCATAATTCATGCTTTTCTTGGAAATCTTAAATCGTTCATAGCTCCTTAAATACGCGTTTTTTGGCAAAAAGGACAATAATTCGTGACGACCTATAAATTTTCGAAAATTTCATAATTCATGCAATTTTTCTTGGAAATATTAAATCGTTCATAGCTCCTTAAACATGTGTTATTTCGCAAAAAGGACGATAATTCGTGACGACCTATGAATTTTCGAAAATTTCATAATTCATGCAATTTTTCTTGGAAATATTAAATCGTTCATAGCTCCTTAAACACGTGTTATTTCGCAAAAAGGACGATAATTCGTGACGACCTATAAATTTTCGAAAATTGCATAATTCATGCAATTTTACTTGGAAATCTTAAATCGTTCATAGCTCCTTAAACACGCGTTATTTCGCAAAAAGGACGATTATTCGTGGGCCGCAAAATAAATTAAAGAACTGAATAAAATAAAAATAAATAAATGTTGTTCTATTGCGCATATTATGAGTGTTGTTCTTAATCAGTGCTCGACAGTCATCAGCGCTCTCCATATGAGCTTGATGACTTAGCTGGGTCGTCGAAGTCAATCAACCACCTCAGTTGTACACGCTAAGAGTAGAAAGAAAAACGAAATAATCCAGTGAAGGTTTAGAAAGTGGGAAAAGTAACGAGTTGTTTTGTTACCGGAGCGGAGATTTTGGATATATGATGGAATTGTTCGTGCTGCCATCTGTGAATGGCACCGGTAACTGCTGACTGGTGGTTGCACGTGCTGATTATCGACTCGAGCGCTTGGGTTCATATCTTCAATATAAACAGGTTGATGGTGTTATTTCGTTTTCAATGCTGGTTGTTTGTTAGGTCGCGTTCACACCAAACCGGCGACGGAAGATCTTTAATCGTCCATAACTCCGTAAATACGGGTGCCGACCTCTGTTCACACCGAAAAGCATTCCGCCGCGAATCCGCAAAAACCGTTCACCGTGATGGCCTAATAGAAGACAAGGAGATGATAAAGAAGAAGGAACTCTCTCTATGAATTAATACATCCTAAATTCCCTCAATCGTTCTCACGGGATCTATATCTGTCATGATCTGTATTCGCAATAAAAATATAAATATAAAATATAAATCTTCGTCTTCATTCGGACACCGATGGTCAACAGCGGGCTCCTGACAAATTAATCTCATCTATCAGCAAGCAATTCTCAGAGTCCCAGTTGACTAATTTTACCGCCATCAAACACAATGCCAACAAATAAAACCCTCACCGACAGTGGCGATCACGTTCAATATTGACGACTGCGGTAATTTATGATTCGATCACAGTTTGGGATGGAAATCGGTTGAAAATCCCATAGGTACGAAGATCGGTAAGCGCGTCCGATGAATCCTCGATATCCTCGGGTAGCCGACAGACTGATCATCATCATAGCGATCACCGGGAGGGAACCAGTTTCAAATTGCTTTATTGAACTCAGCATTACCACCAACCGCAACAACAAAGGAGATCAACAACACCAGTGATCGACAAAAACAAGGAGATCATTGAAACTGTATCATTTGAAGAAACACCTCTCTCCGATCACTCACTCACTCGTCTTTATGAAACAATTATGTACTCAGCAGACCCATACTTTGCGATCCGCACTCATTCAGATGGCCCCACCAGCCGGAGACAGAAGGGCCAACCATCTCCTCCTCCATCCACCGACCAATCGATCGCTTCTTGCAATGATTATGAACGAGCGTATGCGAAATTGCTATGCGGAGCACCAACTTTGCCGGCGAATGCATAATAATGATCGACAGTGAGCGTCTGGGAGACTGGGGGATGTCGGCTACAATACAACAATAATCACATGCTTGGCAATCGACGAATTACGGTCGAGGAGTAGGTAATCGCAGTTGTAATTGTTGTTTGCGTTGCAATCGATGCAAATCGAACGCATCATCAAAACAACAATGACAACAACAGCAATAAGAACCGAACACACAATAAGTTATAAACACATTGACATCAGCGGTGAGTTTTTGATGCGCTTTCGCTTTTGCCCCAGAACCGAGACCTCGATAATTGCTAATAACAGTCTTTGGAGCAGTTGGCAATCATCATCAAGATGGAACGCTCTCGCATGGAGAACTCCGCCCTGCACCGACCGCCATAGGAATAACCCAGGGGAGGAGGATCTCGTGGGTCCCACAATAGTAGAGACAAATAGCCTTTGGTCATTCCTATCCCCTTTGTTTCAACTTCTTTGAGCTCGGGGTTCTGGCTGCACCCTTCCCTCCACCATTTCCGAGCTGCGAGATCCTGCTCAGATCGGCCCATCGATGAGAAGAACGCATCTCGTACATCGGAGCCGGAGTTAATGGATATCCACGAAAACGACACGGACCACACGATCACCTTCCTCTTCCTTCTCACACATGGAAGTGCTTTAAGCTCGGTGTGTATGTTAATCGGCGAAGGTCCATTAGGCGACAAAGAAGTCTGGGAATGAGAATCGGAGCCTTGCGGGAACTCGATACACCTTTAAAGCCCACTGATTTATTTAATTGCCAACGACGCTTCGTCGCTTCGGTTGCTGCGAACTTGTTCTTGTTGTTGTGGTAGCTGGCTGTGTTGGTCGGAGTCATCGTCATATGCATCATTATCAAAACATCATCGAAGATGACCAAATTAACCGTGCTCACGACCGCCCGAACGACAGCGAGAGGGACCAACCAACCGCGACCAAATTCGAAGCGGTGTCTGCTTTTGTACCTGAGTCCGAGGCCGAGTCAGGGCCGGATTCCATATCCAGGCCATGGAGTCGGACATAAAACTTGGGCTTATTTGTAGACGGACGGACGTCACTCGTTGGGTGCACCGGGAGCGATAACAGGAACGGGTTTAGGAGCAGAAACCGGAGATCTAAAAAATGGAGTTCGATTGGTTCGGTTCGATTCGGTTGCTTCAAAACATGACCATGTTCGCATATCGTTGGTCCCTCGATTGGTCGGTCGTGAGACGGATGAGGTGTGGCGGTGGGAGAACAGAACATTTTCGAGATTATTGGAGAGTGTTTTGTATCTTGTGTTGCCAACTTTTTAATAAAGATAAAAGCCGGAGATCAAGGGTTTTATTTGGTTGACAATAATTAACCAATTCTGGTCGTAAGGTATTATTGTATTATTAAATTAGCTAGTATTATTTAATTTCGCACGAAAATTCATTTAATTCGATCATTCGAGACTGTTCACACCGTACGTATGAACGAACTTGAAACGAAACAACTTTTTATGATTTGAATAAAGTGAAAATTCTCTAGAGAAAATGTTTTTAATGAAAATGGTGAATGAGATTTTTTATACGATTTTTTTACACGGTTTTTACGATTTGACACGATTTTTCTTGCATGAACGCGGCCTTAGACGACGAGAATAGGTCATGATTTCCGTTGGATTGTTGTAGTCGCAATTGTTAATAGAGTTCTCTATGGGCGCATTCCCAGACAACCGAAAAGCATGCACATGGTTAAACGGCCCAACCCCCTTTCCTCCCATACGGCCGCCTCCAGGAGGAGCGCGGTTCAGCGAAGGGCGAGTTCGAATCTGTGTTGTTTTGCCACAGGTTGTGCTGACCATTTTAATAAGCCACGCTTGCAGTGTTCTCTACGTCGGTTCGGCTTCTCCGAGAATCGTTCACAGCAACAACAACAAGAAGAAAAGGCCAAATACCAACAACAAAAAGGAGATAAAGCTAAATACCAATCGATTGCCGAGCCTCTTGCTATTGCCATCGTGGACGTTAATATTGCTGTTGTTGTTTATTCCACTTCTTTCAAACTGACAATTTTGTCCTTGGCCGTCGGCCATGGAACAGCCTCAATGTTGCTCGGGTTGTGGACCCCTCCGGCCGTCGAATGATCCGAGGATTCGCAATTTCGCCGAAACGTTCGATATGAAGAAGACGATGGGATGAAGTTGCTCGCGAAGAGACTCTCGTCAATCGAGGGTCTGCCGGCTGTGTCGACTGTGGTTTAAAGTCTGCGTAGACGGTTGGCCGATTTCCTGAATGTCGCATCCAGCACCTCTTCACTTCGGTTACAGCTTTTGGAAGGACCCTAGGTCCCCTCTGTGCCGCCATACTCCATGTTTAGCATTCAACGACGAAACTAGTGCTTCCGAAATCGTCGCATTAGTTGCAAGTTGTCTTTGCTGTGGTTTTCCTTCTCCTCCGTGATATAGGAACATTGCGCAATAGAACGAGACGTCCCACTACGAATGAATTGAATGGAGTCTTTTCTGGGTCGCGATGGAGATCTGAGTTCCTTGCAGGCCACAGTAGGAGACTCCGTGCGACATGGCAAGAACACCGACTGATCACCAGTTCACTCTCGCTATTGCGGATGGCAGCCGATGTCAACGTCCGAACTGTCGTCGTCTCTATTATCGCCGGGCATTGATCTCAGCTGCTGAGCTTGGACGTGGTCCTGGTAAGCCGAGGAGGCGGAGGCCATGCACGAGCTGAGTTAATATACATACGATGGCCTTTATTTAAGAGCTTTCTTGTTAAGATACCTTTATCGGAGAGAGGGAGGGACCGAGAACATGATCGTTCGAGGACACTAGGATTGAAATATCGCTGCACGGCATACGACTCAAGCATAATCTCAGCACGCGGATATGTTGGAACGTGGCTTCGTTGGTTCTGCCTCGGTCCCTCCTTTTTCCTCGCACTCTGCTTGTCTGCTCCATTCTGGACTCTCACCGATCGTCCCTTGATTTGCATATTTAAATTGCTGCCCAGTTGCTCTTCCACTGAAATGAAATCATCAACTCTACCCCAGGGCCATCTTCCCCATACAGGCATAGGCGAGGAGGTACACGAGGAGGAGAGGCAAGGCAGGCGGGAGGCGGTCGTCTGGCTCTGCGTCGATTGGTAAATTTATGTGTCAGCTTTAATTTCAGAGGATCTGATTAGCCGAAGGGCTGCCCGTCCTGGAGCCACATGCGAGCCACGGTCGAACCTGGCAGAAGGTCTGCTTCTTCCTCTTCCCCCCTCCCGCTCTCATACGTTCGCCATTGCCATTGCCATTCTGTGGCGAACGCCATATTGAAACGACCCCTCCTCTAGTGATATGTTGATATTTACGGACACACGTTGGGCCCAGCGAACGTTGGGGCAAACACTCCTGTCCGCCGAGGATTTGGACGAGTGGCTCCAGAGTCGAAGCGGGGCTGCAAATGGAGCGGTCTGCACATTGAGTTGCTGCCGTTGGGAGACCCGTGGCCAGTGTTACCGATGTTCCCTCTGGCAACCCAGTTCGATCGCTAGTGGTGCCTGATCGCACGCCAGCTCTGTGGTGATCGAGTGGCGATCGCTGTGTAATTATACCGTCTTTTCGACGTTTTTCTCTGCGATCTTTTAAATACCCGCGGCAGACTTTTTTCGGTTAATTCCTTCGCCTGCACTGATCGCTAAATCTTCTTCTTCTTTTGGTGATCGCCTTCGTCTCGTCCTCAATTTGACGATGACGAAGAGCCACAGTCAAGATCGGTTCTCGGAGGATCGAACAAATGACAGCCTGGCCTCGGAATGACAGCCAGTCCAATTTGGTGTTTTTGGTCTCGGGTTTTGTTGTTGTTACTTGGTGGGTAGCGTGAGATGTTGCTGCTGGCAGGCTGCCTGCAACTCGTTTGCAGGCTCATTATGAACAGCGTCTCTGGGGCCATTTGTCGGTGCGATTACTCGGAGCGATAACTGCCGAGCCGATGGTCCTTAATTAACACGCAATTGGCGCATTTCTGTTTCTGGCCCCACCTCTTCCCCCACCCCGATACGAGTTCGGCCTCAAAGAGCCGGCTTACTGCCCGAGCGGATGGGTAAGTGCATGGCTAAGGCCAATGCAAGGCAAAATTGACTCGCTTGCTCTGCGTCTGCGCAACATCGTCAATGCGTGACTGCCGGTTGGCCCTGAGAGCTGCTCTCTCCCGCTGTTCAGGCGCGATAAATTCGATTTTTAGAATCATCGCCATTGCCACCACCTCGAGCTCCACGTCACCCGGTACGGCATTCCACTCTTTAGTCTTGCTGTTAATTGAAGCACAGCCTCTATGCTAAACCGACGAGGTCTCTAAAACTCTGAAGTAGCAGACCCCTTTGTTCATTAAGGACACATCTCATATATATGATGTGGGGGTCAGGCAGTAGTGTTTCAGTCCTTTCTATATAAATCGCTTCCTATGGCCCCTTGTGCCAGCTTATTTTCGCAAACGGTAACAGTGGCTGATTTTATTGTTGCCGTTACTTTAGTTATAGAATGCTATCTGTTGAGCGAAGTGTTGCCAGCTGTTGCGAGACAAAACTTTTTCATATTAATTTTTGCCAGTCGGTGTGGTTGTTTTTGTTGCTGCTTCTGCCGTTGGACTTGCCTTATCGATTATAAATTGCAATAATTACACAAGTGGCAAGTGGAAGCGACGATTGCTTACAAGGAATTTCGAGAAACCGTTGCTGATCGAAAAAGTTGTCCTCTCCAATATGGACATCGTTTAATAATTGATTATCCATGGAACGCAACAGTGTTGTTGGTGTGATGCTGAAGCGGTAGCTTCCTCACTCACGTTTGGGTAAGCCCGAAGATGTTCAATAGAAAGTTTCAATATTCAACACCTCCAATAGTAAACTGTTTTTGTGAAGGGGTCGTTTCTGTTCTGCTCTACTCGATGGCATCAGAGATGTCTGAAGGAGGGACGAAAAGAATGATGGGGACCCTCAAGGGGAAGCGGAAGATCGCCATCTTTAATGGCAGATATAATTAATGACACAAATGTATGTCGTTATTGGTGGATAGGACAGTATCTGTGGAACAATGAAGTTCATTTATTGTCGGTACTGTGGTTGTTCGTGCTCCAGTTTAGTTGTTTTGGTTCAGATTTCGTTCCCGCCACTGTGGAGATCGCAATTCCCGAGAAAGACATTAACATGTTCCGGTAGTTGCGCCTGCGTCTGGAATCGACTTCGCCGAGGAGGCTGGCGGAGGCTGAAACGACGATGACTAAAGAAGAAGAAAGGCACCGACGGCCCCGCCACTTACGCGGATCAGTGCAGGAAACAAATTCATTTTTGTTGTGGTTGTGGTGCCTTCGCTCGGTTCGACACGATCTGCTTTATGTATTTTATATGTTCTATGTGCGTGTTTCGTGTAGCAGGAGAATCCCGGTGAGTTTCTTCGTAGAGAAGATGACATCTATTTGCATGGTGGCGCTGGAGGACATTCGACTTCGTTTGCAGCATTCCGATGTTGAAATGCGAGACAATGCATCTCACTGGAGAAAGTACCTTTGATGCCTCGATCTCCTCCGTCACCCCATGCGCTCCAATACCAATCAAGATAAGGTATTTATTAATTAAAAAGACGATCCGTCGCCGTGGCTTCGCTCCCCTTCCTCAGGTTGACAAATCGCCGTGGACGTCATAAAAAGAAGATAACCCAAGGCTCGGAATACAATTAACGGCCAGGGTACAGACCGTCCAAAGGCGACTTAAACTTTTAATGTCCCACATTCACCCTATGAGGTGCTCTCTCTCAATCTTTCTGTTCGCCCACTGTGTTTTTATGACCTCACCGCAGTTCCCGAGACCCAGCGGATGCCCAACGAAATGTCATTAAAAATGCATTTAATTCGATCGCTTCCCATTCGTATGGGAGGGTCACCTAGAAGCAGAACACGGCTGGGACTGGAACTCAATCCCGAGCGTTGCTAATTAAAAACTTAATGCTTGATTTCGTTTGAAAACATTAAAATGGCCTCCGACGAGTCCATAGCCCAGGTCTCGCTCCCCTCCCTCGCTCTCCCCACGCAGCGGTCATGTGCCGCCATATTGGCTGGGATTGCGAGCATCCTCTCGCATTGCGGGCCACTGCAGCAACGATGGCCGCGGCCGCGATTAGTGCTGAACATGGAAGCTTCGCTCGTTATGCGCTTTTAATTGTTACCTTCGAGGCCTGCCTTCCTCCGTGGTCCGGCCCGCGCTCCCCGCCCCTATGGCTCCAGGCCACCAGTCATTAGGTCGAGATGGGATCGATGTGAGCGATGCGTGTGCATGAGTCGAACCCATCAACGCGCCAGACGAGGTAGATGCCAAGATTCTGATGGATGGCTGCACTGATGGAAGGAAGGTTGCAGGATGGCGAAGGCGGGTCCCGATAGGGACCGAGGGACGGGATACACAAAATGGCGTTGGGGCCCTCAGGGGTATCAAGCGGTATCAAGCGGTTGGAGACGGTTGCTCACATTCGGGGGAGCACTGAGTCCGATTGCAGATCAAGTCAATAAAAATGCTGCCGAAGATGCTGAACTAAGAAGCCTTTGAGATGGTGCTTATGAACAATACACCTCCTTCCATCTTTTACTTCGTTTTCATTCACTTATGTTGAGATTTAACAAAAATCTTTTCTGTAGTTTGATTTCAATCGGTATCTGGTCGAACTCATCCGAAGTTCCCCAAGAGTTCAGTTCCAGAAACGTGAAGCATGGCCATTAAAATACAATCCGATAGAATATCTCCGCCTGTCTGTCAGTTTGTCAGTTGGGGACCAATTCAAACCAAACATGGGTATTTTCGAGAATACAAAGCGTTAATCTGCCAATTGACACCAAAATTTATTGGAATTTAATTCAATTAAAACTCTAGAAATACTAAATAAAAAAACGGAAAAATAAACTTCGATTTAGGAATTCAAAATTAAACTCGTTATTATTTATTGCGGGGGTTTCAGAGAGGGGGGAGGTGGTGGTGGTGACCGTTTTCGAACCTAAGTGATCCCCAACCCGATCAGAAGAGAACGACCGAAACGTCGATCAAATGGGAAAAATTCAAGAAAGAAACGGGGAAATCAGAGAGGCGAAATCAAAGACCGATACCCGCTGTATCGCTCAGAAACTTTCAATAATGCACAACACAGCAGTAAACTGGGACTGTGATGATGGCGGCGATGGCGCGATGATTGGTCGAGTCAATTGATAGCGAAGCGCAAATTGAACAACGTGTACAATTAGGCCAACAACAGAGAAACAATGTGAGTAGTGGCAACCACGACAAAACTGGTAACAATAAAAACCGAGGAACAAAATGGCGCTTTAATTGACGGGCAAGAACAAATACTCATTGCAACGCATTGATATCTGTAGCATATCACCATCGTCATCGATGACTACAACAAAAGTATCTGTGGCAACAGCAATAACTACATTGGTAATGAAACCACAACCTATCCGTAGGATACTTTAATTAACCACACGCAGCGTTCGAGAAACTTTGTTGAAAATCGATTCATCTCTCCAATAGAAGAGGCGAGGGAAGGAAACGGGGTGGAATGTAGAAAGAGGGAGCGATAGAGTTGTTGTTGCTAATTAGTGGGATTGTTGAGAGACAAGATGGCGTGCAGAGGGATTCGAAGCATTGGATTCAGTTCAAAGCTATTGTTGTTGGAGGGGATATCGCTTGGCGTTCGTCGTTGTTGCTGTAGGGGCGAGTAGCTAATAAAAATATTTTGTAATTAACACAATTGTGCGGAGCAGAGGAGCGATTAAGGAGCGTTCGCGAACACTTCGGACCGTCTCGGAGCAATTAAACTCAAACGGAGGGACATACGGCCAATTACGCACTTGTAGATACTGTATCCATGAGATACTATATCTGCGATACTGCAACGGAGTCTGATTTCATTAGAAACCGATTCGAATGGCGGCGAAAAATGCGAGAGCGAATTCCATCTTTCTTCAGTTGGTTTGTATTGCTGCTCTAGAGATCAGATTATTGTTACTGATGTTGTATTTGTGTCGGCGTTAATTAATTGCAATTAAGAGAAATCCATGCGATCCGACGCGAACGCCAGTTCGTTGAACAGTGAGCGAGTCGAACGTCTGCCCCCTGCCAGACGTCACCTTCTCCCAGACCCACCGAGGCGTTCACTTTTCCAAGAGGGTTCGCAATTCGCATCCAGCTGCGCGAAAAATATCTTCATTGTTGCCACATCGCGGACGGCGACAAGAGAAAGAGGTAGATACATTCAAAGAGTAGTATCTGGCGATTTCCTTAATTAACGACGGACAAACAGAGCGACGAAGCAAAAATGGTCATTCGTCGTGATTGAGAGTTGAACGCGGCGGGGATCGGTGAAAATCAATCAATCAATCAATCAGTGGAAAACGGTCAAAAGGATTGTATTCACTCCGTTTTTTCCATTACATTAAAGTCCTCTCGAGTGTTAATCTTACGAGTATTGATTTTGATTTCATTAACCATCCTGGGTAACCCATATCGATATCATGGGTTATGATCTTGCGTACATTTTTTGTCAATATGTAGTGTATACAGAACCCATCGCCAGCCCGAAGCTAACACATACTTGTTCCTTTTTATACCCTACACCGTTTGTAACGCATTAAAGGAGAGGTCATAGGTATGGAAAAGTATATATATTCTTGATCAGCGTCACCTCCTGAATCGATTTAGCTATGTCCGTCTGTCTGTCTGTCCGTCTGTCTGTGTGTCTGTCTGTAGAAATAGATTTTGTGAAGAAACGGTAATTTATATTAATAAGCTACTTGTATGTAAAAATGGTCGAAATCGACGGACACGCCCACCTCCCATATAAAGCAAAAGGTTTATATGAGATATCTGGTGAACTATGGCATATAGCGAGATGAAATTTTGTGTGTGATCATGTACCACTGATACAAGTTTACAAGTCAAAAATGGAAAACATCACCCAACAGACACGCCCACCTCCCATATAAAGCAAAAGTTCAATATGGGATATCTGGTGAACTATTTAATATATCGAGATGATATTTTGTGTGTGATAATTTACCAGAGATACGAGTTAACATGCCAAAAAGGGAAAACATCGCCCAACTGACAACCAAACTGGGGGAGCGAATCGACCCCGGTGCGCTAGTTATTTTTTATATAGCTTCTTTGGCTTAATAATCAAAATGAATGCACTTATCCATAACTTTCCATGACTGAGATTCACATCATGTGGAGATTACAAAAACATTATTAGGATTAAATTATGGAATTCTTATTTCTAATTAAATTTTCATTGGCTTTATAGAAGGTTCAAAATTACCATGTTGTATGTTTCAGAATGTAATAGAAAAGGTAAACTAGCATTTTCGGCGTTGAAAAATAATTTTTGTTCATTGTGTTTGTTCTGTTAATAACTTGACTCCAACGAGAACATGTTTGTCGATTCGGATTCGATTTCTGGTAATAGTCCCGTCGCACGCTCCCACTACTGCAATGTGAGGGGGCTGCAACGCTCTAGCGTAGTTGTTGTTGCTACTGCTGCTGCTGACGTTTCTAAATAATGCAGTGAAACTTCATAATTTATTGCTTCATTTTCCATTTCGAACAAAACGACATCGGTAATAAATTCCATCTACGGGGGTGGGGCGCAAAGGCGGGGTGGAGCAGAGGACGAGAGCGCGTCGGGGAGTCGCCAATTAAATGACTTCGCAGAGACATTTGTTTGGTGCTCGTTGCGAACACGTGAATGTAAATCATCGAGATTAATCGAACATGGCTCAATAGCGACAACAACAGCACCATCATCCAACAACGGCAGGCAATAAAACAACAAACCTCATGATAACAACAACCTCTCCAACTCTCCTGAAACCACAACAATAACATGTCTACTTTACAACACTAAATCCCAGTTGTTGTTGCTGATGTTGTGAGTGGATCGCATAAGTGGGGATGATCGGGGTATGAAGAAGGAGGCAGCGGTTGGTGGGACTCGAGACACTTGCCACGAGTCACAGTTGACTATGGAGGGAGAGCCTTGTGTTGTTGCTGTTGAATGGACAGAGGGTGGTGGGGAGTAGTCGTCGATGAATGACGTCGACGAAAATCCATCAGAAACAAAAGTCACCCAAAGCTGGCCGCAGGTCCCTCGAACTCCACGCTGAAAACGTGCTTCGGTCCTGACTTCAACGAATGACGGTCCTCGTTGCCTCGCTCTCGTGCTTAGCGGTAATCAGCCCAGTTGCTACAACATCACAAACACACTGACTCTTAAACAGAGGAGTCGGGTGAGTGGTGAGGGTGGCAGCAAAGGGTCGGCGAGTGAGGGAGGAGCCACAATATGACCAAGAATCTGAAAAGTAACGAAAACGCCCCGAGTCAAATTATGGCACGAATATTTAAATGCTGCACTTGCACACACACAACCAACAATAATGATAATATTAACAACAACAGCAACACCATCGCGCACACCGTTAGTGGAGACGTGGGGGAACGGGATTAGAGGCGGCTTACAGGGGATAGGTCCGGACCGAGACCCAGCCAAATACACACAAAATCACAATAAACACCGGGTTTGTCCCCGGTAATGATAGGCCAGGTTCGCGTCCAGATCGGAGGCGAGTCCAGGCGTCTCTGCTCCTGGGACGCGGAAGGGCAGGGGCGAGCAGAGGGAGGAGCAGGGTCCGTAATAAAGCAACAAAAATTCATTTCTTAATAATTTGGACCGCCGCTGAAGATGATTGTCGGGGCGCGCAGCCCGAGGGGCTGCTGGCTGCAGAGGTGTTGCCGGGGTGGTTGATGCGGTCGTTTTGTTCGCTGTTATTGTGCTGGCATTTTAAGTTGTTGCAGTGCTGCGCTGAGGTCAACTCTCGTCGTCCCATGGTCAATCATTTTCGGGTCCAAACGAGCGTCTTGATTGGTGGTTTCGACTGAAAACTGTTCAAGGGTTCCAAGGCGCGGACCGGGAGGAGTAATGACCGCAGCGCAGAGTGAATTGGGAGCGAACTGGGCCCGGGGTACGAGCGAGAGAGGAGCTCAAATGAACCACGTCAAAAGTTTGAAAGACAGAAGTTTTGGAAATTCCTCTCCAGAGGGTCATGTGAAGAATTGGACCTCCTGGGCTGGGTTCGGATCGCAGGATCAGAATTGAATATAGGGAGATCAAGAAGAATGACGTCCCTCCTCTGGGCGCAAATAACGATCAGAGGCGGGTCCAGAGCGCCGAACGGCCCATCAATATCTGCCATGCAACCAACTGGGACGCAATACGATCACGGGTCCACGAACGCACCGCCGGCCGTGACGCGATCAACGGCGGCAACGGCGAGGCCCTCGAGATCCTGCGGCCATCCACCGACCCATGGCTCGCTCCCTTCTAGCCGCCTCTGCAAGGAGGTATAAGTAAGTAAGTTATAAATAATAACAGGCGTGCTGTAAATCAAAATTATCGGTTTGTTGCCGGACCGGGCAAAGGGGAGGAGACGCGATCGGCCCGACTCAGTTCTTCATTGGTGGCGGGAATGGAATGCGATGGTTTGCGCTTGCAAGAAAATCAGTTGGCGGTGGTGGCGGAGGAAGAAGGAGGTCGAATCGCGACCATTTCTGCATTTCTCGTAAGACTCAGAAACTAAATCTCTTGAACAACAACACCTTCCCAGTCCAAGTCCAAGACCGACCGGAGCACGAGCATGCAGTAAGGCTTCGCTGCCTCTGGAGGCAGCTACATAATTATTTTGTACGCGCTTCGAGTGCGAGCGGAAGAAGCAGCGGCGGGAGAGAGGAACGTTTAAATACGAAATTGGATATGTTGTGGCCTGGAAAATGAAGTTGGCAAAGGTGGCTCTCAAGTGGCAAGTTAGGGTGCGTGGTGGAGTCCTTAAGAATATACTCTAATGCCTCATACGTATTCTATTTGGTGGGCCTGTCATATGTATTCGTGTGCTCCTGGCAGATCCCAAGTATGTTTCATAAACCATACTTTTTTGAAACCTGAAATAGTCCTGAATATATTTTTTGTACTTTAGCTCTTGTCGATTTTCTGGCATCTTCCTAGCCATTGCCCTCCTGAACCCCTCCGTTTTATCTATTCTCCAGCTCAAGGAGCAGAATCCCATCCGTGTATTTTCATCATGAATTGTCGTCAGAGCGATCAACGCAAGTACGTAATTTATTCGTTATGTTATGTTGCGTTACTTACTCGGAGCTTGTAGTCGAGTTTGTGTTTTTGTTGTCGGGCATAATCAAATGATTTTCTAAATGGAAAATAGCTAAATGGAAATATCCATGTAGAACATTAGATACCACCTCAATTGTTGTAGTCGCTGTGGGTTTTGTAGTGCTTCCGCTAGAGAAGCGAGGGAATTGCAGAGCAAGCCGTGAGTATTTCATGGCCTACATACGTCTTTCTGTTCTCTGTCTGATAATGGTATTAGGATCATTCAGACAGGTCTATGCTAGACTTTCGTTTTGATTCACTCGTCCTTATATTCGCTATCCAAAAAGATATTCGTTGTAAGCATTGTTTGAGTTGTCGTGGCGGAAAATAAATAGTGCCCATTAGAAACCGCTTAGTGGCAGGACGGATGACGTCGAGGTGACGGTGCCGGCAAAAAAGGTTTCAGATTGTTTATTTTATTATCTTATCGCGCGCCAGCCAGATTTCTCTTCCTCGTCACTCCCTCGATCCCTGTGAAAGCGTAAACCACCCGCAGCATCCTGCTAAAACCCTTTATGGACCGCGATTCTTGCGTGTGGTCGCCAAATCACGCGATTCGCGTAGAAGTCACGATCACCCGAGTTGCCCCATCCAAAGAGGGAGGAAGGGAATGTGGAACCCAACCCAGTGACGAGGCAAGGAGCACCAGAATTCCAGGAATCACGGTTTCCCACGCTCGAAGGGTTTCAGCGCGCGAGATCAAGGAGGAAGGACGCTTGCATAAATAGCGACTTATCGGATTCACAGACAACTGGGGCAACGAGCAGGACAATAACAACCATGCCAACAACAACTCATAAGGTTTCAAGGACAACACAGGAGAGCATTAACCGGAGTCAAGCCTGCGGCCCTGCAGTGACTCGAGTCGTATCTTATTGACGACGCCCTAGGAACCAAATGTAATCTCATTGCAGAAGATACAGAAAACTCTGTCTCTATCCTCTCTTTCCGCCCTACCTATCAGCCGGGATGATCCTTTGACCACTTTGTGACAATCGACAATTTGTGAGTTGACAAAATATTTGTGTGTTCGCTTTGATCCTTGCGCAATGCCATCCATTGGCCAAGCGTTCCTACCCTCTCTTTGTGATTGATCCTGCTCTGTGCCATCGTCCGGAGCGTAAATATTTTCTTCCTCCCTTCCTTCTTCGTCCTTTGTCTGCGCATCCTTGTCTAATGACTTTTTGAGATCGGGTCCCTCGAGGGATCTCGAGTCTTTGGCTGTCCGTTGTCTACATGCGGATTTTTATGAATCGACTTTGGTTGTCCTTTTCATTCCGATTTGTTGTTTTTATTTGGCTTTGATTGTAATTTTGTGTAATTTATAAGTTTTTGACTTCTCTTGATCCTTTGTGGACAGAAATTCTTGTACAATAAAATTAGACGAACAATCGTTCGAAGGAGGCCCTTTGATCAGAAGCCGGTAGACGATCGCCGACGCCACAAAAGACCTGTGGGAGAGAAGGTCCTCACCGAAATCCCTTTGATCGCTGTGGTTTGTATCTATTGCATCTGGGTGGCATGATGTCCTTCGAAGTCTCCGCTCCTTCACTTACTTTCCTTATCGAGGAACACAACTCGTTCCTTGGAATGAAGTTCTCTGACGACGAATGGAAAAAGCTCCACGGTTGGATTTAATCGCCGTCCTATTCTCAGAAATAAATATAAGACGTTGATAGAGGCATCACTCGATATAAATCATAATCGCGATGGCAGTCCGAGCCAGCGCTTCGCCGGGATCCATAAAAGGATGCGACATCAGCTGCTGCCTGAACCTGGACTTTGTGTCCAAGTACAGAGCGCATCCCATGCTGCTACTCGTTCGTGCGTTGTTGCTCAGGTTGCCATTTCCCAGTGTGGTTTTTCAGTTGGAGTTCGTGTTGGATCTCTCAAATCAATGACAACATATAAATATGAGGATCACGCGAGACGTTCTGTCCATTGTAATGATTTCTCTGTCTCATGCGTCTGTCTCTAGTTTTAGCAATCTTGCTTCTGAGATTGGTAGCAATATTTCTGATGCTGTTGACAAGCTTGTTCAGACATTGTTATTAGTGCGTTGTAATGTTCTTTTTTCTGCAGTTCTTGAGAAATCCTGTCGCATTATGAGCAATTATTTGATAAATCGATGAAGGACGGATGTCGTTTTTCTTCTCCGTAGAATAGATTGATTGGTGGACAAGCACCAATCAATTACCTCGATTTAAAATATACAAAATCTTTCAAATGAAATTTATTGTGTTATTTTCATTGTTCATTTCCTTGTTTTTAATCAATGAAGTATTTATTTGTTATTATAATAGTTATAATTATGAAATATTTAGTTTTCTATTAATAGTATTGTTTGATAATTATTAATATCTTTGAACTCTTTACAAGCCATACGAACAGAGCTAGAGCAGTCAATGTATACACAGATTTTATTTTTTTTGTTTTTTTGCTTACAAAGTCTAAAGTTGAAGTATGAACCAAGTAAAACTCTAGACTCAGATAAGTATCAAATTATTCTTTTATTTAACCCAATATCTCACAATCAATTTTTATTTGACTTTAAATTATAGAATGCAATGAAAAAAAATTATCTAATATTGCTTTACATACAAAAAATTCAATACTTTCCGAGTGGGTAAAACATGTTGCCCAACACCGTGTAATAATTATGTAAGATAATGTATAATTTTTCTCGAAAGTGTTTCTGTTTGAACTTCAATGGGCATTTGTTGCCGTTATTACATAAGTACTCGTTGTTGGTCTACAATGACATTAGTTTCAATTAAATAATCATTAGTAGCATTAGGCATTTAATTAAATTTCCTCCCTCCGAATAGATTAAAACACATGTAAAGATAGAGAGCTATACCTCTCACTCCCAACATAACAGTTCCTGTAGTATGTCGATTGTAACTGCAACATAGAGGAGGATAGAAATAACAAGAACGCTGGTAGAGACAGAAACCATTATCAAACTTTTGCCCTCTAATTAATACAGTTATTACAGATACATACGATATGCGTATATCCAAAGAGAGTGAGAGATGGGGAAACAAAGAGCAAGACAGAGAGAGATAATATATAACATGACTGAAAACAGGAAAATTCCATTACTTCCAACACCCACCATCATTAAATTTCTCATTTTTCTCATTCGTTGTTTCAGTTGGGTCTAATGTTATAGTGGAATGTGTGTTGTGTGCGTTGTGTTCAGTAAATTTACGAAACAGAAGAAGTAGTAAGGAAATGAGAACTGTGTTTTCTCAAGAAGCGCCCAACATACACACATCCACGACTCGTTTCGGCCTAACGAGCATAATTTCGAGAAGCTAAACAGTAATGAAATTAAAACCTGACTCATTAAATATTTAGAAAGCACTCGATTCCATTTTTTATTTGCGATTCAAGTGAAATTCCAACTTTGAGTCCAGGAGCCCACGAACTGAACCAGGAAAAAGCAGAAAATTATAAATATTGTAGAATTAGTTCGCGAATTTTGTCCAAATTCTGATATATTTCCCCTGCGTCTATTTAATTCATTCAGTTCAATATTCAACCATTGAAAATCCGCCATTAAATATGTATGGATAAGAAACTGCAAACATTTATTAAATTTTGCATGGATAAAGGACTCTTGGGGAACTTTCTCCACCTTTTCGGCCTTGTCGAATTTCGTATTTCTCTGGCCAAGCCACAGGACGTGGGAGGTCGAACACGAACGAGCTAACGAGCAGATAATTAATTCAATCTGTTATGGATATTGCCGATGTTTACACGATGATCCTGCGTGTCGTCGTCATGATTTTCAATTAACTAAAAATCCCCAAAATACACTCATTCCCACGAGGGGCCGCGTGCACTTAGTGAACCCGAGAGCGGTGCGGCGCATAATTTGCTTGCGTCCTATCGCCGCCGGGATCTCGTTGTAGTTGTTGCTTAATGTCCTTGGGTGGGGTGGGCGTCCTTGTGGGCGTCGCGCTGATGCTAGAGTTTATTTAGTCGCCCTTCGCGTGTGAGCGTCGGGCCGAGAGATAATAAAATGCTCGTGCCGATGAGGCGAAGGGGATCCTGGGCTGTGGGAGATCCACCCCCGACAGCCGCGCCTTGCCCGCCCTCGCAGGATAATAAAACAATTTCCGCTGCGTGCCGTAAAATCCAAGTATTTCAATTCAATTCAATTTGCGCGGCACTTTTCGGCTCATCCTCCCTGAATCCCACTGCCGCCCAGCCTGCCTCCCACGACATTATTATTCCATCAACGGAGTGGGTGGTAGGCCGCCCACGCCGCCATCTCCACCACATGGCGCCCGCCACATGCCACTCCCTCGAGGGCCATCAGCAAATTGCTTGCCTCCCCGCCTCTCGTGATCATCCCTTGCAGTGAAAGAGCCCGCGTGTGGCAGGGAGCGGAATTAATGCGCGGCAGTAATAAACCATCAGCCGAGGGTGGGCGTCAGTGTTTGCGTTCATCCCGAGGACTCGACTCGAGACGCACGCAATGCGAGCTCGCGAAGGGGACTAGCGGTGGCGAGGCGGAAGGACGATGGACCCAGGCAGACAGCGGCAGGAGATAAGTGCGAACATGAGCGTGAATATATTTCACGGCCTGACAGAAGGAGGGCTGCGGCAATGACGATGTGTACAGGGAAGAGGAACTTTCCACTGTTTAAACTCGGTTTCCGGGGTCGTTTAATTGGCTACTGCTTTACTCTGTTCATCTAATTTCTTAGTCTTCTCATTGCATCTCCTTCGCCCTGCTCTGCTCGAGGTTCTCTCTTTCTAGTCCAATTATTGCGCCGTTTATTTACACTTCAAACGATAGCCGCCCGGAGCGTTTAATTAAAATTCAGGGCATTAAACGTCGCTACCGCCCCGCCATTGCAGGGAGGAGCATGGACGGAAGTTGGGCTCTTGTAGTTCCCATATCGAGTGAGCCGCGGGAGACGCAGCAGCAACAACAACGGACAAAGCAGCAGTCGTTGTAACAATAGAACAATTAAGGAAACTACAAAAATTATACTTGAGTACTGCTAATAAAATTGTATGCAGTTAACTTGAACTCTTTGGCTGAACTCACGCCGAATGAGCCTAAAAAGGGAGGAGATTTGAAAGGCCAGGCGGACGAATTGACGGACGAACTCAACCCATGAAGGATTAGGAGCGAAACTGACTTTCAAAACTACAAAAACTCTTTTTAAAAAATTGATTCGAATTCCTAGTGGGCTCCAAACCCGATATCCGAGGGCTTCGTACGAAATTGTATGAATGAGTTGGGCATTTAATTGCTCCGGGAATCGATTCCATCGTGGTCCTCTGCCCATATTCGATCGTCCATGGCGGAAAAAAGCAGCTGTGGCATTTAAACCTTCTTGTAGCTTCTTTAAGGGTTTCACTTCTTTTTTAGCTGGCAAAAGTATCAGTTGGCTTTCAAAAATAAAAAAAAAAATAAAAATGCAGCAGATGTTCCCTCGAACAGAAATCGAATTTTAAAAGCCGAGTCTCGAAGTGCTCATAAATTTTGGGCCGAGAAAAAGTGGTCATTTCTCCTTCTGCCGCCGATTCTTCTTCTTCTTCGGGTATTAACTTAACAAAACGTTTCCCCGCCTCGAGAAGACAAGAAGGCCTGCAATTTCGACAAGTTGGCCAAAACTGGAATCCATTTTTGGTCAAACACTGAACCCTTCAGTTGGCAGTTGTTGTTGATTCGGCTGTTGTTGTCTTCGATTTTTGTAGGTCCTTAGTTGGATCGTATTTGTTGTTGCCCATCAAAAGAAGATGTTGCTATAAATTTTGGTTTAGCGGTCGACTTCGGTCGGCAGTTCTGAGAAACGACCATGCGCTGCTTTTAAACATCCTCGTAGAAGAAATACCTCCAAGAGGGCAGCACACATTAAAAGGGACAACAAGAAAATTTAAGTGTGGAGTTTGCATGGAGAGCGCGCCTGCAATTATATTTCATAGAAATCCTCTGGCAATAAATCACAACTATCGCCATCACTTCCACTTCCTAGCCAATAATTACAGCCTGTCTTTCTCCCACTCTCGCCGCCCTCCTTCTCCGGCTTCTCCTCTACCCAAATGGATTATTAATTACTCACAGAGCGAACTACCGCCGGAGGGAGGTATACTTATTTAATTAGCCAAATTAACATAAGCTGCGTTTAATAAATTCATAAATCCCTTCACCATCCCTTCAGCAGTCCTTGTCTTCCATCCTTGATCTAGCCACAGGACTCGACTCGGACTCCTTCGTTCGTTTGCTCGGCCGCGAATCGTGTAATTATCGAATCCATTTGAATTAGTTGGGAAAACACGGCCAATAGTTCAATTCATTTAACCTGGCCAACAACAACCACCAACAGCGCTGAAGCCCTCTAACAAGCCGGCCACGAAACGAACTCCGTCGCCATTGTAAATGGCGTCCAATGCTAAACGACTGCTCGCTTCCGGTTCGTGCGCCATATTCGACGCCATGTTGCGAGCCAGTGGCCAACCGAGTGGGAAAGAGAAGTAGAGGCAGGGCTGTTGGCTCACTCGCATTCTAATTACTGTTGGCCAACTTCAGCGCCCTAACCGAACCCTCTCCCTTGCGCCGGGGTTCAACACGCACTTCCATCCCCTCTCCACCCGCGTCGCTCGCCGAGGGTTCCTCGGTGCGGAAGCTATAAAATGTCGCTAATAAAATTATAATGAAACGCAAGACCCTCCTCCCCCACCGAGCCTCCTAATGAATAATTCAAACGCGTTTAATTTTGGACGATGGTAATGGCCGTTGTTATAGTTGTAATAATGGTTGTTGTAGTTATAGTTGTTGTGGCTGTTTAATAGCTTCAATTTTCAGCCCCTCCTAGGCGTCCCGGGCCGAGTGTGTGCCCCGAGGCTAATTTCGTTGAATCATTCAATTTCGTGGCTCAAATGAAGCGTCCGAAGTCCGCAATTACGCGTTCCCTGAGAACCGAGACGGTGGAGTCGCGACCCCGTCTCATCCTGCTGCAGCTTTGAAGCCTGTAGCTGTTGGAAGGGGTGCTGACTCTATCGATTTTGCAATTAGGTAGGCAACATATTAATTGAATGGAGCTTACATCTAATGGTGACGAGGCAAGGCAGTTGGTTGAGCCGTAGACTACTCTCGTCAGCCGGATCGGTCGATGACGAATGCGAATTTGTACAACATCATCGCAGGATTCATCGTCACCGGCTCCGGTCGATGAGAGGTCGACAGCAGAACTGCACACGGACAGGATCGGCCATGGTAGACCCGCCAAATCGACGGCCGCCATGAGCCGCAGTGAGGAGAGCAAGATGGCTCCTCTTAATTAGCATTAAGAAAAGGAATCGTTGCTCATCATCATGCAGTCACATTAATAGCCATACGTTGTCCATTCGGATCGGGCAAAAGACGCGATCAGCATAAAATCTAAATTTAAAGACGCACGACGTCGGTCCTGATTGCGCATTCGCCCGGCGAACCGCCTTTGGGGGAGGGGTCTTAAGTACTTCATTGCCTCGTAATTATAATTCGCCATTAAGTGGCATCGGCTGCAGACGATCCTCGATCTGTCGCCCATCGCCTGCCGTCCGCGACCCTCGTCGCAACCGCTGGACCGCAGGAGCGCAAAAAATTAAATAATTTAATCGGGTTATTGCTGGAAAATCAAGTTGTCGACTTAAAATCGCCTCGCTTCGCCTCGCTTCGCCTTCTTTTTCTCGTCCGTGTCCCGCGACCCTCGCAGGCGGTCTTGGCAATCGCGCCGGGTTCTGTCCACCATGCCTCTCCGGGGAGCAGGCCAGCAAATGTGGAAGAGCCACATGATGATTGTCCCCACAATAACAACAACGAAAAGAACAACGTGGACAGCGACACGAACAACAACTGGCTTGGCAAGCCTATTAAGCGGCCTGACGAAACACACGATTGCCTGACGAAGCCTCGCAGGACCCTGGTGGACTCGGCCGAGCACGGCCCGGTCCGACCAGGCTCTTATGACTTCATAATCTTAATTAACGTTTTCGGTCGCGAAGATTTCTTATTTCTCACGACGTGCCTCGTCCCCTTCGCCGACCCTCTTCCACACGCCTTCCAGGTAACCCGACGCGATCGCGGCGATCACTGGTTGTCGAGGGGACGCTGCGAATCAACTGGCACATCCCGCGAAGATCCAATCAAGAGCAAACGCAGAGCGATCCCCCACCTCTCCTCTCCCCGGGTGATCGGCTTCACGAGCTTTAAATGCTCGTCTGCTGCGGTTTTTGCCGCCGTCGTCGTCGGCAATAATCGGCGCGTTTCGCCGCGGGTCGGTGGACGGAGAGGGATCGCAGCAGCCACGATCGAATGCGTAGGGGATCGCGGGTCTCTTCCCTCCGCTGCCCGTCTCCTGCTGCCATCTGCTCTCGCGAATTAATGATGATCGCATCTTGTTTGGCGTGTCCACCGCGCCGCACCCTTCCGCGTTCTCGTTGCATACACCAGCCGTTGTTATATACAAAATTGTTCCTCAGGAATCCAGCATGGCCGGCCCTCCGTGTGCCTGGCTGTTGATCGCCGACTCGTCTGCCCGTTGGTCGGTTGGTTGCTCCTTGGGCTTCGATGCGAGGAACCCTTCGAGTTTTACCTGTAAACGTGTTGGATTCACGGCACCAACCATAAAGTGTGAGTGAGTCTGCGAGGGTCTCTGTGTGTAGATCGTGGCCGCGGTCCAGAGGTATTGAGTTGTTCGCTGCTTCAGAACGCGAACAGCGTTTTCGGAAGACTACGGAGTCGGGCCCAGGACTTTAGTCTTAAAGATTTTCGCGAAATCCGGCACAACTTCTTCACGCTGTTGTTGGCTAAACGGGAAAAATTATCAGCCACCTTCCCACGAAGTAAAACATAGCCACAGATGTCGCCGCGGCCGAAGCCGACTGCCATCCACCGTCTGCCGTGGCCAATAGTGGGCCGCTAAGCAAGTGTTGATTGCCATTTAATGGCAGTTCCAAGAGGAAGTCCCCTCGAGGACCCCAACGGCCGCATCCTCTGCGGTCTGCGGTTGCACGCAGGGATCTCCTTTATTTTCCGGAGACAAGGCCGAATGAGAGTGACAGAGAGGGTAGAGGGGTTGGGAAATGCTCGCTGTCAATTTTTTGTTATTAAAATCATTTATCATCGACATCGCCGACGAGATCCAGATCGACAGTTGGAAGATAGAGGGAAGGAAACTGCTGCGGCAGACGAAAAGTGTAACGGCGAGCGATTAGGAACAAATGTTGCCAACACAAAGGATGCTAACGACCACAGCACTACATCAGAACAACAACTTGTGGGGAACATCAGCTCGTAGTCGTGCTCGTCAACAATGGCTACAACAAAACCACACATCGTCATCGCTGTTCTTCCACTTAGCGTTGCCACAAGACGAGGATTTCCATCCCTCTCTTGCTCTCGCCCCTCGCTCTCTCTCGATCTCTTTATGGGATATTATTGAATTTTTCCTCGACCAACGGCTTGCGTCACACGGGCGATTGTTGGTGTTGTCGGCGGTGGTGCCAACAACGCGTGAACAAGGAACAACATATGCGACTGCTGTGGTTTTCCACCAACTCCTTCCCTCCCCACTCGCGATTCACAATATCCTCGAGGAAGGCTTTTGTTAGTGGAAAATTGTGTGAAATGAGTGGATTGAAAGAGTCAGAGAGAACTACAAGGAGAAAATACAGAGAACAAAAATTGTACATATTTTGTTTAAGTCATAGATGACTCTTACTATGGCTCTTGAAAGACTTGAAGTGATCGTGATGCAATTGAGAATTATTTTGAGAACAAAATAGGATTTCTCCGCCTGTAGCGGGACCACAACACCCAACACAAGCCCGCATTAGACTCCTGTGGCCCACATTTATTTTCAATCATACCCTCAAAAATGATGTCATTTCCACGTTTCTCTCCTAGCTTTCCTCCCTTTACTTCTCTTTCCCTCACCCCTCTGTCTCTGCAAATATTAGCTGTTTGGCTGCCGGGGACCGAGGGAACTAGGATACGCCCAGCCCTCCCCCTGCCAACATGAATGAACCAGCAGCAGCCGTTGGCGATGCTCATTTATCTGCTTCAATTTTCGATTTCCCCGCCAGCGACGTCCATTGTTCGATTTGTAGTTGTTGTTGTTGGGATCAGATTATTAACACTTTGGAACATCTGCCGGCCGGCATCGAGATCTACATCGGGTGGCGGGGCGAGTGGAAGCGGGATCTGGCCACGTAAGCGAATCCTCACGAGGACGATGGCGGCGGTTCGGATCCGAACATGGCTGCGTTTTCGAGAATTTATGACTCTGCGCTGGAAGATGTGCCTTCTCATCCTGTCCACCTCCTCCTCTCACGGGAAACTCTCGATTTATGATGCTAAGGTTTTGTGTAATTTTCCAAATACAAACATTACATCATGTAATTCGATGGTTTCGCTGTTGTTGTATCTATTGTTGTTGTTTGTGGAGGAGGTCCCTGGGATTTTGAACAGTTGCCGAATGTGGATTTGCCACGATGAAGCGGAGGAAAATGGCGGCGATCTTGATTTATAGAACGCATTACGACGAATGTTCAACGCAATGTTCAACCTTTTCGCTCTCGCTGTCTGTCTGTCTGTCTGTCTGTTTGTTTTTCAGTCTCTATCGGCGACTGCCGAGCACTTTTATCCGAGCCATAAAAGACTAAATTTATGCCTGGAAGATATCCTGCGAATGGACCGGCATTTAAAGCTCATCATTTCGCTTGCAAATGAAGTTTATAAAACGCCTAATGGACTCGCAGCATTATCCCATTCGACTCCTTCATCGCACTGTCCACAGGAATTCTATCTGAATGCAGCTCCTTATCGGGCGATCAACGAGGATCGTGGCATACATATTCATAAAGTGCGCTTTTATGGACTCCTTTTACGGACGACGATTCGCCTTTCGGCGGACTCCATGAGTCCATAATTGCGACGTCTTTATACGACATCCCATTCTCTCTTCCCCTTCCCCTCCCCCACCGCTCCCGCTAATTGCGGTGTGGTTGCTCATAGTAGGAGTAGGAATGAGTGCAGGTTAAAAACTTTATTTCGGCGAAACGATGATCTTCGGATACCTTGGAATTTCGACAAAACCGCGTTCAACCGAGGCAAGAGAAACCCGTGGCATCCATATCGAACAGAGAAGGGAGCCAACGATCGACGACTGGGTAGACGATTGGCGGCAGTCGACCATTTTGAAACGGCGCTGCATCTAGAAATGAAGAAATCGGAGGGAAATTGATCAAGAATCTTCACAATACCAAGCACAGAAAAGAACAACGGCAGCAACATCACCGATGCGACCACCGTAACAACATTGTTGATGAAGTCGACGCAGCCGGAGACAAAGGTGAATTAATATCGAGAGACTCGCGTTTCATTTGAATCCGAGAGGCTTCTTTACATAAATATTTTGGGTCTTGCAGCTCGGCTCAGACCGACATACATACACGTATATATGTGTGCGTACATACATACATACATTAATATATGCATGAGGCTATCGAGAGGCTGTCGTTCCTAATATTTATAACCATGTAGACGATAGAGAATAAACTATGATGTCTTTAGTTGGTTTCTTTAGATTTCTCTTCAATTCACTTTCAAAATGGAGTCTCGGAAACCTCTGTATTGTCAAGGGCGAGATTACTTAAATGTATCTAATGTGTGAAGACCAAATTATATGCTGTATTAATGCGTTTCTTATTCCATTATGTTTCAATACGTGTCTGCAGTTCGTTCTTCGCTGTCAATACCAGGGTACATAAAACAGCTATTTTGATGTCTCGGTCTAAAGACTCGGTAGAATCTATTATGCGATAGTATTGGATAATCTTTAAGGGTACTTGGGAACTTTAAATTAATATACATATGAGAATTGAAAGAACTTGAGAATGAAGACAAACTGCCGCTTAAACTACTTTTACGATAAATACCTTTTTGGAAGAGAAGTTTAAGTGAGAAGGTCGGATGGGAAACACCAATATCGTACCAATAGTATTTATTTTTATGATTTTTGAGTCGAATCGAAAATTGCTGTTTTTAAAGATCGGACAAATGGTAGATATGATATTGATAAATAATAGTTAGAGTTTAGCAGCAGGTTTAAGGAAATCGGAGTAGTTGAATACTGAGAACAACACTCGCAATATGAGCAAAGGCACAGCATTTATTTCTTTTTGTCTTTTTTCAGTTCTTAGTTGATATTTCATCAGGAATATGGTTCAGCGACTAAAACGAAAATTTAAAGACGTTTTAAGATTTCCATCAAAAATTGCCTGAATATTGAAATTTTCGAAAATTTAGAGGTCGTCACGAATTAACGTTATTTTCGCAAAATAACGCGTATTAACTGAGATATCAATGATTTAAGATTTCCTTAAAAAATTGCCTGAATATTGAAATTTTCGAAAATTTAGAGGTCGTCACGAATTAACGTTCTTTTCGCGAAATAACGCGTATTAACTGAGATATCAATGATTTAAGATTTCCGTGAAAAATTGCCTGAATTATGAAATTTTCGAAAATTTAGAGGTCGTCACGAATTAACGTCCTTTTTGCGAAATAACGCGTATTAACTGAGATATCAATGATTTAAGATTTAAATAAATATAAAGATGTTAAGTTTATACAGCCTATGTCCTATTCTGGTATGGTAACTGACCAGTAAAAATATAAAAATGGAAACTTTCTTCGTGTATAAAAAATATTAAAATCACCAAATATGTATATGCAGCAAATGTTTTTTTAACAAAAACAGTCTTTGAATTCGCAGACATATGCAACTTATGCAAGAAACTCACACGATATAACACAAAATTTCCTCCGTCATAAAGATTATTTTAACAACTTCTCTTTGGAGATGTACAATAAAACATGAATTTCTTGGCCAAGTGTTTTTCTTGACAGAACAGGTCGATTATTCGATGGATCGATGGATTATGCTTATGACATATTCCGCAAAATTCAGCAACATTCATGTGAACAAAAAATCGAGTCACGCGCAGTTCGATTTTTCTGAGGTGGCGTCGAAAAATTGTTTCTTTGATAGATATTATTCGAACTCTGACTTCTCAATCAATAGCACTTGTATGCTTTTTATAAAGTCGAAATCAACAACTCCAAATAATCCTTAGCACTTGTATGCTTTTTATAAAGTCGAAATCAACAACCCCAAATAATCCTTAGCCATTGGAGCGAAACCCGATACCTCATCGAATAAAGAAACAATTGTTATTTACAATTCGTTAATTTCCCACAGCGGAGATCTGAATTTCCCTCACGGTCCCCAGATAACAACCAATTTAAGCTTTTATCCGTGTTTACGTTTTTTTCCTTTCAGATTACTTTTCCACTTGAAAGCTTCGTGAAATTTTAATAAAGACACAAAACCTGACTCACAACCTCAGAACGGAATATAAACAAATACAAATACAAATGGAATATAAAGAGATATCACATGAGGAATTTCACATTTTGCTTCGCATTCCATATTTCTTTTTAAAAATTAATAGTTACTTAATTGTTAATAAAAAATAAAGGATACCCCCAATTTATAAAATTTGAAATCGAAATAAGAGAACTGAGAGAAGTTGTTCATATTGTGGTTAGGCGGTCGTTTTTGGTGTCCATAAATTTACGATTATAATGGCGATCGTAAAGTTATAAAACATGTTAATGGATCGTCGATCGCGCGGCCAGAGACACTCAAATCGGCGAGATGTCGAGTGCAAAAACTCCATAATCAGGTGTTAATGGTAATCGAAGACGCTTCAAAGGCCACATTAATCGTATAATTGGAGTCCATAAGTGATGTATTAAAAATAAATACAATGCCATAACCAATAATCATGATGATTATGATGCCGTAAAAGTAAATTGATTATTACTTATAATAAGAATTTCATGTATTATTTATTTGCTATTTAACAAATATAACTTCTATGAATCCCTCAGCTATAACTGATGATTTGGCTGTTAAATACATTGCAGAATGATCCTGGGGTACTTGCGAGGACTGTTATGGACTGTTGTTGTTGTCGTTGCCCCAAAAATAAAAATTATTTAGTTGTCAAAAAATGTGACATTTAAGTTTGTTATCGAATGTGAAGGAGTTTGCAAAACGAAAACCCATGTAATCGCATGGTTCAGGGTAAAGGATATGGGGTTAATTGGGAACAAAATTGGGAGCATCGTCTGACAAATTAGCTTGCCTGCTCGTTATGCGAGGGACCCTTCGGAGAAATGATGGAGTCCTCGCAGTCACGCGACCCCTTAGCGTGTCATTATTCTTGGCCAAAAACGCATTTACCATTGTTTTGAAATGATAGCTGTTTTTGTTTTGTTTTGTTAATACTATTGGCATTGTTGTTGCAACAGTAAGTAGTCAATATACGAAGAGGATACACATGCAGCTATCTACGGCTGTAAACATCCTAAGAAAACCCCCACCGCAAACCTCTTTGGGGCAACAGCTGATAGCCCAAGTCTCAATGCCGTGTCGAGTGTGGTTCTTCGTGCATTTCTCACTCGCTCGAGTATTGAATTTTGATGTGGCTCCCAGCAGCCAGACAACCGCAGGATTTCGCTCCTGCATCGAGGTGTTCGGAAGGTGGCGCCTCCCGTCCACCATGTGGGCGACAATGAGGGTCGGAAAGGGGAGTAGTCGTTTACTCATGAACGAGGCGATGTGAATAGATCATGAGCGGGCGCAAAGAGGCCTGGGTGTGGAACCTTGTTAGGAGTAGTGAATATCGGAAGGTTCTTCTCATGATTACCTGTACTTCTGGCATTTACGGCCGATCGACTTCCGAGCGAGGAAGAGGCCGAGGACTTCAATAGGCTTTGTTCGGGCGATCAAACAGAAGGCAGAGTAATTTGTGTGTTTGTCGCAAACACACGTGTCCTGCGGCGCACTCGGCTACCCGAGAGCCCAACAGAGCCGAGCAAAACTCACATCCTGTGGTCGTCGAACAGAAAGGCCCGCTGGCCCGCACATTAATGGACGGTGACAGTAAAGTTCGGATGCAAAGGTCGCAAGAAAGGATCTTTTTGAGACCGAACAGGAGTGAAAACCACATACATTTGCTCACACACACATGCAGATGATTAGATGCGCTGCATTCGGCGCAGGATGTTAGGGGCATAATAGCAAAGAAAAAGTCAATGCTAAGATAGAACCGAGGAAGAAAATCGATTCCTTCCTGGCCTCTCGGAGGCGGGGGCTCGGTGTATTGTGTTGTGTTCTGCAATCGATGCTGACTGCAAATATTTTGTCATTATATTTTCCACAAAAAGACGAAGAGAAGAATAGCAGCACAATGGAAATTCTTTCGGGAATTGATTTCAACAACAGCAACTATTGCAACCACAAAACCATCCCAACCACAGTGAGTAGAAAAAGTCAGAAGTCATCCGCACGCTCTCCGATCCGAGCGGTTTTATTATTTTGTTCATTATGTAATTTGCTTTTACCACAGGCGCTGATGTCCTTCTCACTTTCTCTTGATGGTGATATCGTTGTTGTTGCCAAATACTCGCGCATCTGTCGCATCGAGGATTTATTTAATTTCGGTATTGTTTGCAATAACGTTGTTGTAACTGCTAGTGTGCCTTGCTCCACAAATTCGTCCGTCGTGTCGTCCTTTCTTCTTCTCGATTCTCATTTGCTATTTTTATCGGTTTTGTTCCTCGGCTGTTGGCAGGAGGCGGAGTGGAGATGTCCTCCGGCAGCAGATGCGAGGAAGTTTTATTAATTCGTCGGGGACGGAAACCAGGAAGATGGCCTAGCGTGGAGGGACGAAAGGCACGAGTGTCCTCTGGAGAAACACGAGGCATCGCACGAGGCAAGGGAGAAAGACACTCCCACATGAATGCGCCTCCTTATTTCATCACAACTTGGTTCTTGAACCTGACCTCTCTAGCCCGTTTTTTAGAGGCGAGTATTATAATGAAATTCCACTTATTGAGATTATTTGGAAAAAGGACGTCTTTGTGTTCGTTACGCAAGCGGCTAGGTGGCGGTGTGATTCGAGCAAGCGCTAAGTCGCAGTGTGGAAATGAGAAGACAAAAGCAAAGAGAATAACCGACGCCGCTGCCCTCTCCCCAGACCGAGTATCGCGATCGTCGGCGCGTCCCTCACCCTCGTCCCAACCTCTTCCTTAGACACGGCAACGGCGTCCATCGTCGACATTCGCAGCGGAAAATCGCTGAATCGTGCAAATAATTTGCTCCGCAAACGGCAAGTGCTTGCTTTAGTATTGTTGTAATGATGATTGTTGTTTGCGAAGCTGTTGATGGAACTATTGCAGTTGGCCGAGGGAACCACGACGCGTTAAATAATTGGGTGATAAGCTGCGAACGTGCGACCCAGACGCAGATTCCGCCCGCAACTCCTCCTCCCACCACCCTGGCCCGATCTCCCTCCCTCTCCTCCAAGAGGCCGTCGCTTGACGAGCGATCGCGATTCTGCGCCGCGCTGACACGCAATGACGTCGCGCGCTCCACTTGGTTCCCACGAGCCTCGAGCTCGATTCACAGCTCCACGAGAGGTCGACCGGCGACTCGAAGGGATTAAGGGTGAATTATGAATGGCAGGACGGCTCTGTTATCTCTGGTCGCATCCGGAACTCGATGGAATCCCGACCATGGCCGGCCTGGACGTGACCCGAACAAAGGGGAAGGGTTTGGAATTCGCACTCGAGGGGTGCTGGAGGCGGTTCACCGGGGTCTTGAGTCAAGCGGAGTAACGGCGCAATCAAGCGAATGTACCGCATCCCTCCGCTGTGACCGCATTCTCTCACTCCTTTGTCCTTTTGTTTGTTTGTTTATCCACTGTTCTGTTTGTGTGGCTGCCACGCCCAGTCTTTCCTAGCAATCGGCGGGACGATTAATTCCGGCTTCTACGCCGCGGTCTCTCTAAATCCTCCGTGGATTGAAATGTGCACGCCAATATCAGTAATTGCCTCGCTCTTCCACTTCTCACCCTGTTAGTGATACAGTTCATGTTGTTGTTGTGGTTGTCATATCCTGTGTAACTGTACAATTAGGATTATACAAATGACAATCGGAAAGAGGAGGGTGGGAAACCGCGACCCGGTCTCGTTACGCACTCGAAAGGCTTCAGACAATATCTACGCCAAGAACAATTACAAATACAACCACCATAACTCAATGACATAATCAGCCAATCCCCTTATTCTCAGCCTCGCGGAAATGGCTTGTCTGTGACGAGTTGCATGTTGAGACTTCCAACCCTCAACGATGTAGACATGCTCGGAGGACTCTGCGCAGATGACGCCACCCAGGGGTGGTTTCTCTCCCTCTTTCGGGGTGGCAACTGCGTCACGCCAAGTGGCAGCGGACGAGTTTCCAACATGGCGGGGCTTCTGCATGGAGGACTCTGGAATGCCAAGGGGTGCCAGGGTTGCCTCCGTACTCCTCTGGGCAGGACCTACATACATCAAGCGAGAACTCTTCCTCTGGCGATACTTGGCTCAGCCAGCGACATCGAGCGCCTTCCGAGCGATCAGATTTCGTCATCGACGCTGATCTCCAATGCGATTGGCTACGAACCGCCGATCTCAGTGGGAAATCTCGGGGCTAGATTGCCGGGGGAATTATGAGGAAATTTATAGAGCTCTCCTGGACTCTCTGCACTGGCCGCGCCCCACTCAGGAGGAGGAGGAAACGCGGACCTCTGGCAACCTCTCTTCCAGAAACACTTGTCGGCGAGGCTGAGCCGGCCGGGTTCGGCTGGAGAGAAATACGAGCTCCCCGACGGTTTTAGTGTGACTTAAGAGGGCCATAAAATTTGGGATTCGGGACAAAGGCCCAGGCGGAGGATGAGAGAGGACGGCCGGCATTGTCATGTAAAGAGGGATGAAGGAGCGACACATGAGACAGACGGTCTGCCCTCCCGTACGGTAGGTAACAGGTGCCTATCGCCGATGCCATCTAATGTTAACGTGGTCAATAAAAGTTCGATTTTATTGTTGCGTTCGCTTCCCGTGGCGAGGGATCGCAATATGTCACTCGCCCCTCCCCCCTCAATGCTCACGACAACAGGCAAAGACCTTTTCCTAATGGCTGCTAATGCGACGATTATTATGGAAATATTATGGAAGCGATCCTCCGCCAGGGTTTCTTGTTGTGACATTTTCTCATGGTTTATTGTACAATATTTGTGGTATTTTATAGTTATTGTTATTGCGAGGAGTCAGAGGAGGGGACGAAGCAGTACAAGGGGCCCAAAGGCGGGCCTAAGAGATGTTGGAGAGCTGGTTCGATCGTTGATCGAGAAATGGCCGATCTCCGTCTTGTGACCAGAATCGATCAAAGTCGCGTCGCACTTCCTTTAATTAAAAACTCGCCGTGATCGGGCTGAGACGAGAGACGAGTTAACGAGACCCTCATCACCCGCGTTTATGACAGCTCGCGGTTTGACTCAGTGGATCAGCCCTGCTCCCCGGTTAATGCGTCTAATGCAATCATACTCTGACACCTTCTCGATCTCAATTAATGCCGACGGATGACAAGCCGAACGGACCACACACCGGCAAGCTTTCGGCTCCTTATCCTCATACAGATGAGGGATAAATCCCAACGTAGTTTCAAACGTAGTGCCCCGATTTACACCCCGACCGTGGGTCGGCATCCGGCGATCGGTGATCCGTCAGCGCGGACGAGAGGCCCAGGACGGACGCCAGTCTGCGGAGGAGTCGCTTCGCACTCGTCGATTACAAATGGAAATCCTTTAATAGGCGATGGACCGAGCGGATTAACCGCAGGAGGCACCACGGCCATCGTCGATACCGGGGTTTCGCAGCTAATCTGAAAATATTGTGATGCTTACAAGAGATTTACACGTCACGCCCGCGGCGTTCGGCCAAGTCACAGAGGTAGGAGAACACAACGACAGCATCAGCAGTGGCCCAAATGGTTCGACGGATTACATTGGCCGGAGCAGGAAGCGTCCACATCCTGCAATCGGTGCACAATTGACTCCGGTCACATGTGATCGGCTTCCCTCGCCCTTCTTGTCTATCCATTCCTCTTTCGCTCCTCGTCTCCCTGGGCTGTCGTCCCGCTGCCTGCCCTTGCCCATTGCCATCGGTCGGTCTAATGCATCGCTCGACTCTTGTTCTGATTGTTGTTTGTTGTTATTGGTGGTGTTGCATTCCAACACTTGCTGCTGCCGCCTCATGTGGTGCAATTGCTGCTCAGATCTCGTCTGATCTAGGTCCGACTATTATTCTCTGCCGCACTTTGATGATTGGCCGCTGCCTCAGGTCGGAGGATCTGGGACCACCGGGGATGAGCACGGTCCAGGCAAGCACTTGCTAGTCACTCCTCCGGCCGACTGGACGGCAGTGTGGTCTCAGGATTGAGTGGTTCCGTGTGGTTTATGGTTGCGCCAAGGCTGGGGCTACGATCAATTTGGTTGTGTGCCCTCGAGATTATGCGGCAATGAGTGATCGCAACTCTTTGACAGAATAAGTGTGAGCATCGAGTTGGAGAGGAGTTTTTCCATATACACTGACGAAGGAAAATACGAAGAAAATTACGTACTGTACTGTAAATTAATATGTTTCCAGGTCTAATAAATTGAGGAATTGTTCGTGTAAATTAGAGGCCTCGATGTCATCGACAGCCGCTACAGGGATAGCTCGAAATACGTGAGTAAAAGGAAAAAATCTGTAGAGTAGGAAGAATTGCGAGAGAAGGAAAGGAATATACACTGTAGGCTACTTAATATTTGAGCTGAGGAGTGCAACAACATGCATATCATCGCGGATAAAAAAGTAATTAAGTAATTAATATCAATCCTTAATTGTTCTTTAAATGAAATCTTAAATTTATTAAATTAAAGGAACTGATTGAATTGAATTGTTGGAAATATTAGAAGCCTGTAGACAGCTGGGTTCTGTTTATCTGAAAATCATGAAATAAATCGTTCAATCAAAATATTTGGACTCCTTAAAATAGAAAAAGTAAAAAAAATCAAATTAAACCAAATAAATGAATACAAAAAGAATTACCGGCAGCAACAATAAAAGAATACGCCACTAACAACAAGCCCTGGAAACTAATCAATCACAAGTTGAACAATCACTTCGGAGCTCTCGATACGAGCGGGGACCCGCGACGGGTCCGGAAATTACTCCAGAGCCACGCACTTCGTTTAGGCCCAACCAGTAGCTCGAAAATTCCATTAAAGTTAATTAACAAAAAATCGACGCAGGCACACAAAGGCTGAGGGAGAAAGAGTGAGCAAGGGGGGAAGTGAGAGGGGCCGAAAAACACATATATTGGAAAAAACACGAAAATACAAAATCAAAGCACTATCGGACACAACAACAACATCGCGAACGGCACGCATAATAGCTTATTTACTACGGACAACTTCGGACGTGTCCGACATGATGAACCGTCAGTCCGACTGGCTGGCAGAAAGCGAGTCGAAAGGCGGACTGACGGATGGATCGATGGGGGCTCCAGACGGTCGGCGAAACCACATTTCATCGTATCGAATCGAGCGTGAATTAAACCAGTTCAACTCACACACACGCACGCACTCGCGATCACCTCAGACGCGCATACGAATAAACGCACCCAGACGCACGCACGTTGGTCCCCACGATCATTATGCGATCAATGTTGATCATTTCATCCCGCGGCTGTTGACAGCCCGCCGCGGACATGACATGCGAATAAGTTAACAAAAAGCGCTGGGTCAGACATCTCCTGCCTCGACATCGGCGATCGTCATCGAGATCTAAGCTTCGGACTACGCCATATATAATAATTACCGGCCAGCCACGAGAGGAAGACGGTGGATGCCTCACGATCAATACAAAAACGAAACCTCGTCATCCTCGTCGCCCTTCTGCTTACTTGCCGTGTCTGTGTATGTCGATCGGTCTGTCCGCCCAACGCTTTTCGTTGGCCGCGTCGTTTGATATGGCTCTCAGCGTAACCGACATTTTGTACAGTGTTTTTTCCGGCGATGGTTTTGTTTCTGCTCTCCCTTTTGCGGTATATTCCTTATCCCACCTTCTCGCAGACTCGTCCTCTTCCCTCATCAGCAACAATCTCCCGCACGGTCCATTGGGCTTCGCTTCTCGAAAACGTATAAAAATGTAAAATTATGTACGACCATGCACTCTTCAGTATAGAGTTGTTCCTGGCCGCGCGATGGCCTGCACGATCTGTGCCGGATGCGCTCCAACCCCCCTCCATGCGGCTGTCTGCATGTCTGTCCGCCCGTTCGTCTGGCTTTATTTGTTACCAATCAACACACGGAACAAGTCCGGACCTGGGTTCGAAATCGATTTTGCCTCGACGCCAGCCGTTGATTTTATGCGAGGGTCCCTACGAGTGGGTTTATTTGGACGCTCTCCGACCATGTTGGCCATAATGATGCTGGTATAAATTCGGCATTTGTTTCGCTGCCTTTGGGCAAAACCGAGAATGGTTTTTGGTGTTTCGAGAAAAGTGGTCAAAAAAGGTTCCGAGCAGCGATCCGTTCTCGCGTTGATTGCTTTTGCGACGAACTCGCTTTGTTGTTGCTGCTGGGGAGGCGTTCTATGGGAGCCATTAAAGCGAACATGATCAAACATATTCGATTTCTTTGTTTTGCTTCACGTCGTCCGGTCGACGCTCGAGAAAATGAGTTCATTTCGTTGGGGTCTTGTATTGATCTGTTATTTGCTAATGATCGGGTCGACACCAGAATCGGCCTGAACCCGTTCGCAGAAGGTACTCTCAATTTCATACAGCAGAACTTAATTTGCGCTTCGAAATGATAGGACCTATAGAGACCTCGCTGCAGATCTCTCGACTCACGCGGATCGGGACGGGGAATCGACTGCCCCTGAATCAGGTCCATCGTCCTTGTCCCTCTTCTATTCTAAGCCCTCGTCCATTTTGCTTCTTCCACCAGCGAATGGAAACCTTGTCGCCGAGGCTCCTGCGATTGGTCCCGTCCCTTCCGCCTTCGTCGTCGTTGGGCGAGCCCATTTGTCATGTCTTTAAGGCCATCAGGCAGTCCATTAAACCCCAAGACTAGATGCTTGTGCACCGGTACCCCTCAACCGTCTTGCGGACACCGCAACACCTTCCATAGATCATGATCTCGATCTGACTTTCGAGATGCCCTCGAGGTGCCCCGCTGGCCCTTTGATCCACATCGAGCGGCCGACTCGTAGTTTCACAGCGTCACGGCGAGGGTTCCTTTTGTTTATCCTCACTCTCTCCCGCCTGCTTCGGAGGGACCTGTTCCCTCCCCATGAGTTCGGCGGCAATTGGCCGACACGATCGTTGTCAAAACGTTTGGACCGAACGGGCAGGCAACAATCAAAACATGTGCGTTCGCAACGAGATAAGAGTCCATTTATTGTCTTCTCCCCCCTCGTCGATCGAACCATTAATTCGCTCCCTCTCTGCGACCGGCTGATCTTGCTGCTGACGTTGTTGTCAAAACAATTACGTCGGTATCTCCAAACGGAGGCGAACAAATTGTCGAAGGGTTCATTATTGGCTTTTTGTGTCGCTCGGCTGACCGACATCGCGGTCCCAGATCGTGGGTGATTGAGTCCGACGCAGGATCGCAGTAGGAGTAGGAATCGGCTGCGACCTCGGTCCTCGATGGGTCTGCCCTGGGTGGTCCACAGCCACAGGTTGCTGACGCTTTGGTTCTCGTGTCGTCTGTCGAAGGGTTTTTTATCACCCCTGTCACCGGTCACCGCATGATGGATGGTACCGAGCCGTTTGATCTCGCAGCGTCGACCAGGCCCACCTCGGATCCTTCGCCTAAAGGAGCCCAGGGATGTGGCCGATTTCAGCTTTCACTTTTCGCTCGATCGTCCGTCATTGGCACTGAGGTACGATGCGCCCGTCGCTCGACCGAGGTGCCGTGGCGAGGATCGACCCTCCGGCGCGTTTAAATTACGCTCGGCGAACTGGCATCCTGAGGCTCAACCAAGCCATCGACGGTAGTGAAGTGGGAAGCGGGGCGGGGATGGGGAGCGATCGTTTCATTAATGCAAACTGCAAATTGAAAAGTTTCGCGCGAAGAATTTCAAAGGTTGGAGCCACCCGTCCACCCGCTAGTCCGGATAATTGCGGCATGATAAATGACGGACGGTCTGAGCGGGTTCATCTCGGAGAACAATCGTCCGATAAGTCACTGAGTCGGTGAACTGATGGTAGTTGTGCAGCGAAAATACGAAACTTGTTGGGGTCGCTCGATGGAAAAAAGCATTGCAGTTGAAATACAATCCTTTGATGTTTTGGATGCTGTATTGCTACTTTCTTGCAATAAGATTGGAATATCAGGTAATATATAATAATTCATACATGAAAAATGAGGTACGTTGAAGTTTGAAAATGGTTTACATTGGATTTATTCGGGAAAAATCCATACATTGATTTGATCAACGTTTCTTTTCAGAGTTTCTAAAGAGATTTATTGATTGACAGCAGGTTTCATTAAAGAGCACATTCGTAACTAAATGGTTTTTAGAGGGCGGAATTTCCCAAATGTGCCCCTTTTTAGTTTCCACTTTCTCAGCGTGCGGTCAGCCGCACCTGACACCAATAGCACCATCATCACCTCCGACGAATCCAAATCCTAATCCTCACTGATAATGCGTATCGGCGCATTCAACGCGACAGTGGATGGCACTCGCGGCCTGGCCAACCGACGGATGGACAACGGACCAACGAACGGTCGTCAGAGCACGTAACGACCGACATAACTCAGACCCCATCATCGCCGACCAACCGGTGCTCGAACGGACGGACGGACAGACGACGGGTGACCGTGTGGAGGAAGGACCGACCGTCCGATCGAGCAAGCAAGCGAGTGGTGACAATTTTTATAATGCGCGACATGCAGTGACCGCAGCAACAACGCAGACGACAACATAAAGGTAACAACAATACAATAAATTGAATACAACATCAACATCGGTTGCGGCGGCGGCAGCTACTCCTGCTCCTGGAAGAGGCAGTCGTGGAAACCGTCTTCGACTTGGCGTTGGTTACCGCGGGCAGAAGGGAGCAGCGAGAGATGGTATCGGCGGCAAGAGCTGAGCATTGAATTACCCCGGGCACGACGAGCGATCGAAGAGGGGGTTCCGTCGGATCGGAGGCAGGGCGACGGACAGTCAGTCAGTGCAGCGCGACGCAGTTGCATTATCGGAATCGAGACCTTTTAAATGGTCATTTAGAGAGATTTACAATGTACTGCGGCCACTTACAATGCGATCGTCCCGGCCGTCGTGCCGGGCTCAGGACAGGCATCAGTAGAGAGGGTGACGGGGAACGCGAGGACCCCGCTCGGTGTCGACGCGAGGCGAGTTAACATTTTTGTGTATTTGTCGAAAGGATTTAAGAGACTGATAAGACAGCTCCCGCTGACGCTTGCAAATGGTCTGGATCATTAATTTCAGGGGTGCCGTAGGCTCCTGCATCAGAGCCTGTTGTGGTCGGTATTTGGAAGCAATAGCAGAGGGTAAGGGACATGAAGTGAGAGGAGGCTGAATGGAGTCAAATGAAATGAAATTGATTTTGTGTCTTTGCGTGCGGCTTAATAGCGATAAATGAGTATTTGTGTTTTCACTTCTGCCCGTTGAAGAGTAGTAGTGGAGAAAAGAAATCTCGGCATAGAGTTGATGCTTCGTATTGTCAGACAGAGGGAAAAGCTATTCTGCAGTTATATCGAAGTTCCGGCTTGTCCTTCCTCTGACTGCTATTCTATTGCTCTTCTCAAGGCCTTTGTGAGGGGCCTGGTCGAGGATCACTGATCTTCTGAAGGATAAGAGAATTCAGATCATCGAGCAGCAGCAGCAACCTGTTGCTTCTTGTGGCCTCGAATTTAATTGCCCTCATTTCTCAAGCCGCGTCGACTTGACTGGGTTCCTTCAGCCGAGACTACAACGCGACGCCAACTGGAAGCCAGTGTGATCATCACTCATCCTATACAGGCACCTCTGCACCTCCGCATATCGCGTGAGGGATGCGTTTCCCAACCTGTCCGTCCGAGCACCATGCGAAGGAGAAGAACAAAGGGACGGCGGCATCCTTGTTATCCTATCGCTCTCAATACACCCCATAAATTGTTGTGTTGTGACAGTCATCTGACCGCATTTCCCCCACCACCCTTGTCCTAGGACGATGCTCTGTGTGCTGTTGTTTGCAACATTGCATTAGTAACTCCCGGTTACATCCTCCGCATCGAGTCGGGCCAAGAGCACAGGGCCCACACACACTCGACCAGGACAAGGAGAGTCCTTTGCCGTCGACCGAAGCCAATCATTGTTGGCCCAACAACTACCGGTCGAAGTCCTGCGGCACCACAGCAGGATATCACGCTGGGTCGAAGGCGCAGGTAGCCACAGGTCGCCCTGTCGCATCTAACGAGTGGAGGACTCGATTGTAGGACTCTGGGTAACTGAGGAGGCCAACACATGGTCCATGTCAATCTGCTCATGTGGGCGCAGAGCCCGATGTTTGCCAACATCGATTCGCTGCGGCTGAGGCTCGACTTGGGGTCGCTGGCGAAGTCGGTCAGGACCCGAACTCGACTCAGGTGCCGGGACGCGGCAATCGGCTGTGGGTTGGTCGCCGGCGGGGTTGCCGCTGCGCCCAGCTGCGGCTCTTGTGCAATTCTATGACTAATTAAATTCTCTGCGGTCGCCCTCCTGCGAGCCTCGCCCCGGCAACGCGGTCGGGTCGGTTATCCTCGCCGTGGGAAGTCGGTCGCTGCAGTTGCGGTTGTCAACGCGATCCGGCCTCGCGATGCTCGCCTCAGGCGATCCTACCCGATTCGATCGATTCGACTTCTCGGCTGGTCGGTCGGTCGGTCCGCGAGCGAAGCGAAGGTGGCATTGTTGTCTTCTGGTGGCGTTGCCAATTAGTCGTGCGCTGCCGTCGTAACCTTTCGTATGTTGCGCCAAGTCGCTAATTAAGCCCCGAGCAACTCCGATCTCTAATTAGCCGCCAGCCAAATATGGTGGCACCACCGGCTGTCTGGGCGATAAAGAGAGCGACAAATGAATTCAGTTCACATATCACGACGCGGCTCCCGAACCCACCAGAGGTGAGCTGAGTGTCAGTTCAGTAGTTGGCAACGCGACTCATTAGACGTGTCTCCCTCTGTCTATTTCCCTGTAGCGCGCAATCGGATCGCGCAGCTCGGATCTGTCGGCAACCGAGTACGCGCAGCAGCGTCCGGCGATGGCGGTCAAAATGGCGCTACTTGATTACCACATCATCGAAGGCTCCGCTCCCCGGATGTGGGCGGCACTCGTGCAGACTGCCCGGACCTCCCCTCGATCGCACCACAACCCCCCCCCCCCCCACCTAATGTCTATCCGGAGATCCTCGTTGTCGTCGTCTAGTTTTTAAATTAAAACATGAAACGTGGGGCTCATCGCCATCAACGTGGGGAGCCGCGCCAACTGCGGACATCTGCGGTCGGCCTGCCGGCGCCCCTCGGCTCTGTGCATGCGCAACTGCTCACAATGCAAAATTAAAACATAAATCGTGCGCGCCCTGATGGTTATTGCGCCGGAGCATGTGATAGAGCCACTCGGCCGCTGGCTCGGCCGCGATCCCCGGCTCCTGCACCTCTCCAGCCTTCTTTCGGCCCTTCGTCCGGCTAGGCAATCGCCGTGCTATTAGCGATCACTTTTATTATCATAATGTTGCAACAAGTGGGGTCCGCATCCGCGTCCACGACCACGTCCGAGTCCAGCCCAGAGCCGGGACTCAGACGTCGACTGGCTAGTGGCTACGAGGCTCGGTTCGGTTCGGCTCGGCTTTTCTCGTTGTGTTCTGTTTTGTTGTTGTGCGTTCCCGATTGCTTGGTGTTCGTGTTGTTATTGTATTCATATTGTTGTTCATGATTTTGCTGTCGTTGTTGTTTTATTAGTGGTTGTTGTTGTTTCGGTTCTTGCTGATGATGATGATGATGGAGTTATTGTTGTTGCAAGGATGATTATGGCTGCGCTAAAACGCGCCATTTGAAATTGCAATGATTTAATAAAACACCAAAGTGCAGGGTTCGGATGATGAAAACATATTACAAGCGCCTCCCGCCTCTTGCAGGGCTGGCAAGAGGAGGGATCCTTCCCGATCGAAAAAGTTTGAAACCTTCTGGAACAATGACAATCCTTGGCTCTAATCGCTTTAACCCATCTACGCTGCAGGCGAATACTTCGTAAGATAATTCAGCTCTTCGTCGACCTCATGTCACCATGGAGGGAGTTTGTGCAATGGAACCCATGTGATTTGAGGGTGTGATGAGTGGGTTCTATGAAGAGTACGAACATTTTGCGACGGGCTCGCTAGCATCGCTTTCAATATTCTCTGTCGTAGCTCATCTGGCGGCCAGCGGGGACGTCGGCCGTCGCGTCGAGCGGACATGTTGCGAGGCGATCACGTGCTTATTAAATAATTTATTTAAGCACGTCATTTAGTTGGATAAAACGTACGGGACTCGCACTCATCGACTGCCCGCCGACCGACGCACCGGCGCAAGGGAGACAGCGAGCGTGCGAGTGAGTGCGAGCGGTAATTGCGCCATTAAACGAGCCTCCCCACTCAGCCGAAGACTATCCACCGGCCTCCCGCCTGCCTCATGAGGAAGATATCCAGAGAAGGAGAGGGAGCAAGAGTCAAGTAAAATGGCGTCGGGAATTTAAATGTAGATGGCGAGCAAAGTGGTTTCCACGCGCGCGCAGCTTGTTATTAAAAGCGTCTCGTCCCGGCGACGGACCCGAGGTGCTACTTAGTTGTCCTCCTTGTTGTTGCCCCCGGTGTCGTTGTCGTGCAATGCTTGTGCAAATCATGCCTCTTGTTGCATCGTCGTCCCTTCATCGGGACTCTGCATAATTTCCGTATTACACGGGGACGTGAAAAAGGGGCGTCATTGAGCGTTTTAATTCAATTTGTAGGTGAGCGATGATGATGGTCGTCGTTAATGAGATCCAACTGCTGTTGGTGCCTTGCAGGGTCGGGGTTGCTGCTGCTGAATCCGGCTCTAAAGTCTAATTAGTTCGTTCGCGACCGCCGTAGACGGAGCAGCTCGGTGTGGAGTTATTAATCAGCTTCGGCAACAATGTTGCATGTTCGCAATGGGGCAGCAGAAGCAGGCTTCGGGCATGGGGAGCAGAGGATTAAACCTGAAGCGGCAATGCGGCACACGCAGTACTCTCTTTTTTGCGGGGGTTCCACTTTTCATTTGCCAAAGCGATCCTCAACAACCCGACAGAGGACAGGTGCTCGATATTCTCTTCCAACCCCTTTCCGAAATACCCATCTCGCACAATGAGTCACGTAGTCGGCGTGAACCGAACCTCATTCGGGATTTCATCTCATCCGTGTTCGAACAACTTAATTTCCCCGGAAACCGTACGTGACTCAGATGCAAACAATAACTCTGGACTAAATACTTCTGTCCTTCTTTCGGTCGATCGTTCCCTTCCCATCCAGTCTCACACGAGTTTGAGGGACAAAACGCAATAACCATAAATTCGAACCGGAACCGCGACCCACCGAAGCCTCATCTGAAGCGAACCGACGTCGACTGCATCGCGGCCTGCGGAGCACCAGAAAATATCGCTCAAGAGCGAGTCATTAACTTTTCAATTCCGCTGAAAAACGAGGCGGGAAAATTAAAATATCACCGAAAAGTACAATCGCTGCGATGGGAGACACGTCGAAGAGGTGAATAGCGAGGTTCGCCTGCGGGAACCCGATCGTAGCTCCAGCAGGGGCCAAGGGTGGGACGCGTGAGGCCCGCGGATCAAACCAGGTCGGCGATAATAAATCTCAGCAGGTGACAGCGAAATGATCGCTGATTGCGAGTCCGAATAAATCACGGGCCATGGGCGATCGGGACCGACGACTGATGGGAGACCGAAGATGGGCTTCACCTTCGCGCAGTCGCAGCAGTCGCAGCACATTAATCAGTGTACGGTGTGTGTGCGGAGGATCGAGGGTTGGGGGCAAGGAGCGCTAATTGGAGATGAACCCGAGACGCACTTCGACAGCAACTCGGGGACCAACTGCAGACGCAACCTGCTCCAACGGGGATCGGGTAACCATTTAATTTATGTGAATACATAACCGATTCCTGCAACACAGTCTTCTGCCCAACACCAACCATCAGCTCCTCAGCCATCTCAAGCACATCGCGCTATTTATCGTCGCTCGCTATCGCGGCAACGGAATTGCATTTCTACGCGCCGCAAAATATGGAATTTACCGTCATTTGCTGCGCTCTCGCTTCGTGCATTCCACACCCTCCCTCATCGTCTTCTCCGGCCGACAGCCTCTCGCCAATGGCGGATAAAATGTCGTCACTTCCTACCGACGGCCGACGTCGACGCGCAGCAAATTAAAACGTACGCGTCCGCCGAGCGCGACATAATTGCGCTGACGTGAGAGCACCGCCGTGCGCCGGTGTCAGTGGGTCGGTCTGGAGCTATTCTCCAGGTGGTGGTGTCGCCTCCCCTTCGACGGCCAAGGGCACCGTGGATGAAGAGAGAGATGGCAGCATAGGGGAAGAGAGGGACTAAGGCAGGAGGAGTCCCCGGTCAAGGGACTCTCGAGGACCGCACCGCGGAGGAGACAGTTTGACTCACTGAACTCTCCTCCCTCCATCCTCTCTTGCTTCGAGGAATGCGAACAAAGGAATTCCTAAACAAAAACATCGTCGTCCAGACGACGAAAGGAACGGGAGACAGCCCCAAAAAGCGACCAAGCGCGAACTGCGACCCGCAATTCGGGGAATTCAATGGCGGATCCGCGGATCGCGCTGCTCGATCCATTGGGTCTTCCTTTGTGCGACCTCGAATCCGACTCCGACTTCGATTGCCGCTTCTCCCGTTTCTTCGCGCAAATTGAGGAGAGCACAAAAATAGCCAAGTCGCGATATCGAGGGGCGAGAAGGACTCGGGAGGCAAGGGGGAGGCAGTCAACACGCATGCGCGTCCCCTGTCCGTGTGCTGACTGCGTGTCGGCCGCACATTAACTGGGCCGAGGAGGCTGCTGCTGCGCGATCAAGATTTTATTGAGACTTCGTACGCGATCACTAAATCTGTAAAGCGCGCCCTCCGTCCACCCCTCCGATCCGACAGACCGCGCGGCTCAGTTCGCCGTTTGCCTCTTTCCAATCGCGCGTCCGCAACAATTCGCACACAATTTATTGCCTGCCTGCTATCCTCGTCCGATCCTCGATCGATCCTGTTGCCGATTCTCCGAGCTCCGAGTCGCTGTGGCCGAATCGTTGTTGGAGGAGTCTGACAAAGCGAGCCCATCGTTTCGGGTCGACGTGAAAATTTAGTGCCTCCGCGATTTCTGCGATTTTCGATTACTTTCTAAATAAACGGCCCATTGTTGTGGGCAACAACAACAATCGGCACAACTCAGCTGCAGCCACAACTCGCAAAGCCGAGGCGCAATTTTCCGCGTTGTGCACGCCCACCTCCTGCTCAATCAGTGCTCGGACGTAAATAACAATTTATTATTTGTTTATGATTTCTTAAAAACAAATATTAATAAAAGCACAACAACAAGCACGCCAACAGCCACGGGAACCACTGGCAACAGCACGAACCATCTGCAACATCGACGAGCGACTGCAGCAATTTCCATCGACCATCGTCCGCTGGGTCGGAGCAATTTTCACATCGTTTCCTGCGGTTCTTTAACCGACCCCAGCCACAGCTCGTGGTTGTTGTTGCTGGTTAAATTATATTGCAATTGCGCATGCGCGCAGGTTCATCGTCGTCGCTGGAGCTTTGCTGGCGTCGTTTCCTTTGTTCGATTGTTGCTGCGATCGCTGCTCCTCCACCCCTCTCCCAGAGCACCAGCCTCCTAATCGCACATCATAATTCGTCCCTCTGCGCTGAAAGACAGCGGGAGGGGGAGAGAGGGCGCACGTAAAATAACTTAACCAACGCTTAACCCCGCTTCGAGTCCGCCCGGCGACGAGTTGTGTTGTAGCTGTAGCTTTGTTGTTTTTGTGGCTGTGTTGTTGATTATGATGAGCTGTGTTCAATTTGTACGGCACGAATCGTCTTTAAAGCCCAACTTAACACGTCGTATGGAGGAGTGCCGATGATTTTCTACGATTTCCCATTAAGCGACTCCATTTCCGCAGGTGGGGAGTCTTGTGTAGATTTAAAGAAGACGGCAACTCTGTAGGGAGAATCACAACGAAGGATTTGAGAACACATGAGAACTGATTCATGAGGATGTGTACGATAATCATTCAAGTTTAATAATAACCATCTATATATGTAAGAGTACTAAATAAAATGAAAGGTATTTTGATGTTTGTTGTTTAAAATTATAATTTAGACAATGTGCTTCGAAACAAATTTATTTTTTAAAAATAACTGTATATTGTTCTTAATTTGGTTAACAACTAAAGAAAACAAAATATTAAAACAAAAATAATAATAATAATCAAAAGCTTTTAATAAAAAAATTTGAATGGCGAAGTTCTGAAATAATAACTCATATGAAAAAATTAAGAGAAAATAACTTTTCAATAATTCTGCAATCTTTTAAACAAATAATTTTGATATTGTTGAATTAATGCATTCGAATTTATCATTGATCATAGCGTATATTCAAACCCCAGTCCTGTTTGAAACTTCGAATACTGTGCAAAAGTTGATCAACGAAAACAAAGACCATTTAACAAAATTTAATCAGAGATGATCAGCAATCTACCATTTACCTACAGTCAGCAGAGAAAGAACAGATCGCAAGTTCTCTTCCTAGGCGTTACTCCAAATGATGCCGGTAATGAGTTTCCTAATCATGGCCATATGTTGCGCCTCTCCAAATTTAATTAAAACTTGTTGAAATGAGAGGAAAACAAGAAGAAGTAGGAGGAGAATACAAATAGATAATGGAGAAAACGAAACGAGGTCTGACAGAAACGGGAATTAAATGAATTGAAACATTTTTTTCACTCGAATGACTGCGAGCAGCATGTATAAATAATTGAATTAAAAATAAGTAACAAATAGTGAGATGTCCTTTGGCACCATAAACATATAGGCATCAACGGGAGAGGAACACATGTATAGAAGGGATAGCGAGCCAGAAGTAAATAGGGCTCGATGTAGAAAGCCTCGTACCTGCGCCGAGGACCAAAGAGCCACAGTACATAAGCGGCCGCATCGCTCTCTGGCCACGGAGCCCCGCCTTGCAGCATCTCAGTTCTTCGTCCTGTTCTTCTTCTTCGCCTACATCTCGTCGGCGTTCCCTTCCATCCATGCATCTGGTTCCAGCGCCCTGCCCTCGCTCGTCTCAGTCGGGCGGCAGCTGTTGGGCGACTCTTCCATTGCAACAGGTCTGCCTGCGCGCTCCCGATGGGCTGAGTCCACCTGGAGGAACTGGTTCACTCTCAGAGGGAGCGAGATAGCGCGCAACCGGTTTTAGGCGTTGTTCTATTTTCGAATTTCGAACTCTTCCCCTGGATTCGAAGACAGTCGGTTTCTCTGCGAGGTTCTTGGAGACTTCGCTCTCTCGTTCCGAATGGTTCCTCGCGGAATGGTGTGAGCATGGACGAGAGCCGGAGCGGTTTTGCCCTGGAAGGGACTAATTGTGCGACTCCATGACATGGAGACTTCTTGTTTAACTACATGTAGGGACTAGAGATGACTTGATTGAAATTGAAACAGAAGTTGCGAAGTTTTTCCAGTTGGGCCGAAGGAGCTACTGTCAACGAATCCACCAGAAATGCCAACCACCGGGTGGTTTGTACCCGACTGTTGCAGGTCGCGGTCAGAACGGGTTAATATATTGTCACATAGGGTCCCAGACTGGACTTTGATTGCAATAACCATGCGAATTGTTATAATATTTCCTGTTTGTCTTCGTAAGCTGCTTGAATCTATCGCGGAATAAACCGACAGGGTTTCAGTTGTTTTCCTTTCGCGTCTCTTACTTTCGCCTCCTCTACCTCCGGTCCACTCGCACTGATGATTAATTTCAATAAATTCCTGAAAGACTCGTGTTTATCATCGACGGCGGCGGGTTCCTCACGGATTGCGATGGCCTGCTCATGCGACGCCGATGCGCTTGCGCAGCACGCGCAGACATTGCGACGTCGCGACGTCTCATTCTCCCTCCGACTTGCGTCTTCCTGGGAACGAGGGATACAAGAATGAGGCCCTCAGTGCTCGATGACTTGGAGTGGTTGGTGTGGTATGCTTTGTGGCTGTGTCAGAGCAGTTCCCTTTCTCGTAGCAATCGGAAGACTTCTGGCTGACTTGCTCTGATTTCGAGTGTGCTCGCAGCCCCGCAAGAGGTTCATTCGCGATCCCTCGCAGAATGGAGACATGTCCAAACCACCGCAATATGCTCTCGCCCGTTCTCCTCCGCTCCTCCGCTGTGAACGCCCTCCCACCCTGCGAGGCTGCCGACATCAAAGCCTATTAGTTGGAGATTACATCGCCATCAAACCGTCAGTCGTATCGTGTTCCGATGCTCGTTCCACTAATAGCTTCGTCTCCCGAATGTCGCTTTGCGCGCTCTCACAATAACGAGGCGAGATCCTTGGAAATCGAGTCTCGCGAAATTTTAATTTCGATGTTGCGGAGGGCCCTCGGGTTCCCGCAGAGGTGGAGAAGAGGAAGACGAGATCCGACGCAGTTCATTTGCAAATTCCAGCGAAACTCCGTTCGCGGAATTCGTTCAAAGAAGCTGCTCATCGGGACGCCACGAACGACGGTCGAGGTTCGTGCGACGTCGGCTCGGAGCCGAGTGCGTTCACAGCCTCCGCCCGATCGCGTTCGCGGTCGCAGTCGACTAAGCTCGCGGTCGGAGTTGCTGTTGGACACGGCATCGGTTCGAACGACTTTGAAGAGCGCCGCGTGCATGTTCGAGACCACCCAAGTTGAGGCTTGGGTGAGGGTCTGTCGGGGCATCGGGGTGCGTTAGCACCAGGAGAGATGGAGTCGCCCAGAAGATGATGAGCGGAATAAAGTCACTATCAGAAGCGACCGATGACGACGGAGGACGTTCGCTTCGGCAGGCAGTTTGGCTTTCAGTTGGCTGCGCCCCGGAGGGGGTTTGAGGAAAGCAAAAGTTCTGTTCAAAGCGTTTCCCTGTAACATCATCAGCATCATCGGTCCTCTCATCGCTGAGGTTGCTCGCAGCATGCGAACGCGGTTTACCGAATCCTTCTCCTTGTCAGCTCTGGACGGGGAAGTTCCGACCACCTTATGGATTCCCACCTCTCTCACTTCCTTCCTCTCAACCGGAGCTTGGTAGACTGGGCGACTCTGGTCCGTGTCGATGGTCGTCTCTGCTGATTGCCACGGCATGGAAGGAACGAGAGCTGCTGGGTTCACAAATCAGGGTTTGACGACCTAAGCAGACTCGAGTTCTCAAACAGGGCGTAGTCGGTCGCTTCCATGTTTCCTCGGAGTCCATTAACTCGGGCGAGGAAAATTGATGGAATTCCTTCGCGTCTTGTAGAACAGGGAACAAGGTTTTAATTACTCTATGGAGGCTTCGGGAACTCCGCGGTGCGATGAGAGCCAATAACTTCAACAGCGACTTAATTCTACTTAAGATTGTGACTGACATGGAAATTTTCCTAAGTACGTAGAGTTGAGACAGTGCTCATTTTTCCGAAGACGTTGTGTATGTTGGCGATAGTCGAGGAATCCGTCATCGAGATAATTTGACGGAGCAAATCACTGTCAACAATCCCGGCCCACCAGTCCCACCATCAGCAGCATGGTGGAAGCAGCAGCCCCAATCAACGACTGCTGCTCCGACGCTTCTCGGCCCTAGCCGTGGTAGTTGATGACAACCCGTTCTGGTGCTCGCGCAGTGTCGACTACAACATCATTTAAGCCGCGACTGCGAGGCATGTAAACAAGATCAAGATGCGCTCCTATTGCGGTATTGGAGGGGCACCTTCCCCGCCCCATCGGCGAATCGACTTGTGCGCCCAGTAATTGAGGCCCGTTCGAGAGGCCGTCATTCCGTGGGAAAGTGCGATCGCTTTTTGCTGAGTGCCACCGTATCCTTGACTCGGGCCGCGCTCCCGTGACGACGACGGCATCATTTCGCTGCGACGGATCCCCGGCGGCGCAACTCCTTTTCGGGCCACGCGTCCGTCGAGCGGAGCAGGGGTGCGATCCTCGCCTAATGGCATTTCGCTGCAGTCGATCCCAAGGCCCGGTCCGATGCTGCCCGGAGCTGCCGAAGTCCGCCTGTGGAGTCACCTTGACGCGCATGCCTAGCGTCGCTGGGTCGTGCGTGGATTTATATCGCTCAGCAGATCCGATCTCGAGCGCTCCGGATCCGGCGACGTTAATGCGGAACCACCACATGCCACGCGTCCTCGGCAGCGCACTTCGTCTCCAGCCGCGTCCGCGCTCAGGCGGAGGCAAGCAGACGAGTAGATGGACGGACGGACAGATGGACACAAGTCGCACGACAAACGAGACGGCACGCGCACGATCATCGATCGTCGATCAGCCGAGATCACGGCACCGACGACGAATATGAGGGCTCAAGGACGAGAGCTGTCAAATTGACTAGCCGATGGCCATAAAGAGATCCTTTTCTTGTGTCTCTCTCCCACCGACGACGGGCGAGAGGAGGAGGGCACGAATTCAATTGTCTGTCGCCGTTCGCCTTGACATTGACTTCTGTCAGAAGGTAAGACGGTTTATGGCTGTGCACGTGGCTCTGCCTAGCGCTGCGCAGTCAGGGACGCTGCTCCCGACTCCCGCGGTCCCTCCGCATCCGACTCTGCGCTGCACCCAGATTTATGACAACCAATTTGAGACCTTTGTGTCTTTATGGCCGCAATATTCGGCGATAGAAGGCTGCTTTTTGATATCTTGTGAGTGTGCGAAGCGTGTCGCGCTCCGTGGTAGCCTTGAGCCAGCCGGAGGAAGGTCAGTGTCTTCTGCTGCCGCGACGCTGTTGCTGGGGCTCGACAAATCAATCAGTTACAGCCCTCAAGTTCGGCTCTTTATTGCAGCAACAATGCCTCAACAGCAGGAGGAACGACGGCCCCACGTCAATGTGCACGCGCACGGTGGCACAGCAGCGCTCGATGATTCCTGGAACCGCGCCATTGTTGTGGCCGCGCTTTTCTATTGAGACGCTAAGTCTTTTCGTTTACGGCTCCCAACTCAAGCAACCCGGCCAGGCAGCCAATATAGATCGTGGCAAATTTGAGGTTTACGAGCTATTCGTCTGCGGTTTGCTAGGTGCCGCAGACTCATGTCGTGGGAATGGGACGGACGGGAAGCTTAGAGAAGTTCAAGCCGCGGCTACCTCGGCAAACGCACAGATTCCGGGAATCCGGAAGAAGCCAGGCGGAGTGGGTGGAGATCACTTAACACAATCGCAGAGCAAAAGGTCTGCGTGGAATCAGATAGAGATTTCTAAAGCGACAAGCGTCACAAGTTATATTGATCCTGGAATTATCGGGGCAATTGAATTTGGACTGCGACCAATTTAGGTATTTTTCTCATCTCGTCGCAGCTTCTAATAATCAAAGTCAACCCAGTACCGGTCCCTGGTTGCGCGGGGTTGGGAGGAGGCGGGGTCTCGACGGAAATCAACAAATGCCTGTTAACTTTTGTTAACTTTGTTAACAATTTCCACAATTTACCATCGATTGCTAATTTATTTCCTGCGATCTCCACGTTAACAAGGTTTTCGGCAACTTCAAGGTCGAAAGAGATGGAAGGTGTCATATTTCAGGTGTTGATTGGATTTCTCAGAGGTGGAGTTTTGTATTTACCGATTGTTTCTTAAAAAGGTTCTCTGCACTTTGTTTTAATATCTCTTGCAGGACACTCCAGTGAGGGAAAGTGTTGCTTCGAACCTACCATGATCCATTCACCTTCCACAACTATGAGCACATATCTACTGGGGTATTCACATGATTTACTAAATACATTCGCAAATAAACATCGCCGCACATCACCTCAAGCCTCCATCTGTTGACCAGCACAAGGTGGCCGGCTCCGGCCATCCACCAGGAAACTACTCGCGGACAACGCAGATTAATGCGCTCCAATTAAGCAAACAGCAAACGAACAGCCGAGGCCATTAGTCGGGAGGTGCCTCGATTCCCACTCCCGCCCTCTCTATCTGTTGGTGCGTCAGCCAGAGATATGCAAGATATGCGCTGTCGATGGCGGCCTCCTGCAGTTCTACGAATTAGGTGCAGTTCTGGACTAGCGGGAGTGGGTCAACACCAAAGGAAAATGGAGAAAAATCGCACACACATGTGAGCGAGAGAGAGAGATCAACGGAGCGATTGTGGATGCTAACGAAAAACTTGCAGTGTGCATCGCTTATCGCTTCTGTTGGCAAGGCCGAGGCCCCTCATGATCTCAGTCATTTGAGGTATTAAAATTGCGATCCTTCGAGGCAGGTCCCGTGATGAAGGACCACGCCCTCACTGCGACCCAGAAAGGGTACGATCGAGACGACGGGGCGCTCCCACTAGGCTGCCCTTTTGACCGAATTCCGCGGCCAACGTGCCAGCTGCGAAACCGCCTGGGGCAAAGAGCTCTTGTTGGCATGGTCGTCGACTTCGAAATTACCTGCACGATATTTCAGCACCAACAACAAAACGACCCACTTAGCGAGGGAGCCACGGGGGAAGCGTGTGGAGACTCCTTAGAAAAGACAACAACATTAACGAAATAAATAGCAATTTGTTGCAAATTGAATCGAATCGAATTGAATCGAGTGACGGCACCAGCAACAGCGATTGATTTGTAACAATTTCCCACCAACAGCAATTGCCATTGCAGCCACAACAAAAACGGTACCAACTGCAGCTGCCAGCTGACCTGCCCCACCTTCCGTGGCCCCTGCACGCCCGCGCGACATTTCCTAGCCGGAGCGTGGGCTAGTGCACACCAGACGGCGGGACGGCGGCGGAAGAACAACTCAATTACAATGGCGGAGGACTTCCCAGCAAAACAGCAACGAACAGGCCACAACGAAAGGCAATACGTGAAATCCTTTTTTCCAATTTCGCAAAATTGAGTTTTCATAACTGCCGTCCATCCGCGAGAGGGTCGACGTTCAAAGGGAAGGGAGGACCAAGTGGGGCCCTCGCGAAGACTTGCAGATGGCAGAATGGAGGAGCCGGCTCGAGGAACGGAACTCGAAGTCGGTCGATTGAGCTCTGCGTGCTCCTCCGTCCTCTCTGCTGCCCGATTGTCTCTTCGTCGTTAACGAGCCTGTTTATTTATTAAAAATGTAAACCGAGCCATGCTCCAACACAGGACAGCAGCAAATATGGCTGCGATAACAGCAAGCACTACAGCGACCTCGATAACTACAGAATAACAAGAGAGACAATGAGAAAATAAATGAAATTGAAGTTGTCATAAGTTTCTAGAACTGATCATCTTATATACATATAATAATGAATGTTTGTGTGTTCGAATACAAAAGACTCTCGAATAGTTCACCCAACTGAAATGAAACATACGTGAGACACCCAGTGAATGTTTCAACAATTTCACCAAAATTCAACACTTCCAATACATTACTGTAATATGAATATAATATCTTAATAATATCTTATAATATCGGAAATCTTAAATCGTTTATATCTCCGTAAATACGCGTTATTCCGCAAAAAGGACGTTAAATCGACCTCTTAATTTTTGAAAATTTAAAAATTCAGGAAATTTTTCATGGAAATCTTAAATCGTTCATACCGAAATATCGCGAAAAGGACGTTAATTCGTGACGACCTCTAAATTTTCGAAAATTTCAAAATTCAAGCAATTTTTCATGCAAATCTCAAATCATTCATATCTCCGTTATGCGCGAAAAGGACGTTAATTCGTGACGACATCTAAATTTTTGAAAATTTCAAAATTCAAGCAATTTTTCATGCAAATCTTAAATCGTTCATATCTCCGTAAATACGCGTTATTTCGCGAAAAGGACGTTAATTCGTGACGACCTCAAAATTTTCGAAAATTTCAAAATTCAGGCAATTTTTCATGCGAATCTTAAATCGTTCATATCTCCGTAAATACGCGTTATTTCGCGAAAAGGACGTTAATTCGTGACGACCTCAAAATTTTCGAAAATTTCAAAATTCAGGCAATTTTTCATGCAAATCTTAAATCGTTCATATCTCCGTAAATATGCGTTATTTCGCGAAAAGGACGTTAATTCGTGACGACCTCAAAATTTTCGAAAATTTCAAAATTCAGGCAGTTTTTCATGCAAATCTTAAATCGTTCATATCTCCGTAAATACGCGTTATTTCGCAAAAAGGACGTTAATTCGTGACGACCTCAAAATTTTGGAAAATTTCAAAATTCAGGCAATTTTTCACGGAAATCTTAAATCGTTCATATCTCCGTAAATACGCGTTATTTCGCGAAAAGGACGTTAATTCGTGACGACCTCTAAATTTTCGAATATTTCAAGATTCAGGCAATTTTTCATGGAAATCTTAAATCGTTCATATCGAAATATCGCGAAAAGGACGTTAATTCGTGACGACCTCAAAATTTTCGAAAATTTCAAAATTCAGGAAATTTTTCATGCAAATCTTAAATCGTTCATATCTCCGTAAATACGCGTTATTTTGCAAAAAGGACGTTAATTCGTGACGACCTCTAAATTTTCGAAAATTTCAAAATTCAGGAAATTTTTCATGGAAATCTTAAATCGTTCATATCTCCGTAAATACGCGTTATTTCGCGAAACGGAGGTTAATTCGTAACGACCTCTAAATTTTTGAAAATTTCAAAATTCAGGTAATTTTTCATGCAAATCTTAAATCGTTCATATCTCCGTAAATACGCGTTATTTCGCGAAAAGGACGTTAATTCGTGACGACCTCAAAATTTTCGAAAATTTCAAAATTCAGGCAATTTTTCATGCGAATCTTAAATCGTTCATATCTCCGTAAATACGCGTTATTTCGCGAAAAGGACGTTAATTCGTGACGACCTCAAAATTTTCGAAAATTTCAAAATTCAGGCAGTTTTTCATGCAAATCTTAAATCGTTCATATCTCCGTAAATACGCGTTATTTCGCAAAAAGGACGTTAATTCGTGACGACCTCAAAATTTTGGAAAATTTCAAAATTCAGGCAATTTTTCACGGAAATCTTAAATCGTTCATATCTCCGTAAATACGCGTTATTTCGCGAAAAGGACGTTAATTCGTGACGACCTCTAAATTTTCGAATATTTCAAGATTCAGGCAATTTTTCATGCAAATCTTAAATCGTTCATATCGAAATATCGCGAAAAGGACGTTAATTCGTGACGACCTCAAAATTTTCGAAAATTTCAAAATTCAGGAAATTTTTCATGCAAATCTTAAATCGTTCATATCTCCGTAAATACGCGTTATTTCGCGAAAAGGACGTTAATTCGTAACGACCTCTTAATTTTTGAAAATTTCAAAATTCAGGAAATTTTTCATGGAAATCTTAAATCGTTCATATCTCCGTAAATACGCGTTATTTCGCGAAACGGAGGTTAATTCGTAACGACCTCTAAATTTTTGAAAATTTCAAAATTCAAGCAATTTTTCATGGAAATCTTAAATTGTTCATATCTCCGTAAATACGCGATATTTCGCAAAAAGGACGTTATTTCGTATCGGCGAAGATATTGATTTAGAAGAAATATTTCCTATATGGGGTATATCGGCGATCCAGCGGTTATTCTAGTATTTTCTAGTATGTTATCAAATCAGTGCGAACGAAAATAATAATAGTAATGAGTAATATATTGGCACCACCCCTTGAGTGGTTATTTCAAAAATAATATGGAACTCTGGGTGAAGAGGTCGGTGGTAAATGAATGTCAATAATTGTCACAAGTGGTCAAAATGATCCCTAACTATTGACAGAGTGGATGGAATCAAGAGGGTTCATTAGAAATCCGTAACGAATGATTAACTGAAGGGAAAACGACAGAAAGAGAAGGGGAGGAAGAATGAAAACATGTTATTGGTACAGTGTGGTTGATTCAAACAAACGCATTTGCAGCTTATTGACTTGGTCTAAACGTCTCATTAACAAGTACGTGTTTATGACCATTAAAGTGCGTGGCGATGGAGCTGTCGGTGGAATTCAACGGCTGCCGTTTCCATTGCGCTCCCCGCCCGGCGACAGCTTCCGTTGATTTTGTCGATGCGATTTGTAAGTGGTTCGGATTTCAATAAATTGAAAAGTAGAGGAAACACACACACACTTCCACCGCCAGCAGTAAAACCGCCAGAGCTCGACAGTTGCCGAGTCGAACCTGTCGGGCAAATATTTTGATTGCAATTAACAAGCAGCAGTGACGAGGAGATGGCGATGGAGACGATGACGGCCGCCGTTGACGGCTGACAGTTGGCAGCGGGCAGTCGGGGCTCCACCGCAATTACTTGAGAATGAGGTGATAATTTATGCTGCGCGCTGATTTCATCAATGATAAGTCGAGGCTCGGCAGTTGCTGCCGACCGCGCTGCTCGAGTGCCAGCCACGGGCTGCTCCGGCCAGAGAATGGATTAAATTCTTGTTGTTGTGGCTGGGTGGTTGCCGTTGGATAATTGCTTGGGTAACCGGGACGAAATTGCGTTTTTCGAGTCGTCGACAAAATCACACGTCGTACCTGTGATATTTTGACCACTGCTACTGTTGTTGCCCAATCGCAGATAAATAAATGGATTCCCGAGCGAGTACCGCGGTGTGAATCGAAGCACGTCGAAATAATTGGCGTGTGTCGTGTGTCGACTGGACTCGGCCCCATCACGGAGATCTTCGCGTGGATGACCCCGATCCGCGACCCGTCTTAGATCTGCTGAGGCCCCGGAGGCCCAACCGAGGAGCCCGCTGTCCCTCGGCGGTCATCGACCTACAAATTGAGCCCTCAATAGGACGAAGCTCCGCACGATCGCCGCCGCCCGCTCCCCACCTTCCCTCTCAGAGTGTAATTGTCTGGCAACTCGAAGCCTGCAACTCGTGGAAATCGGCTTCCTGCAACCTTATCGGATTTCGCCAGCAGACAGACGGACGGACGGACGGAAAGACACCTTCCGTTGCCCCTCCTCCCGGCGCACAGCTATTTTGCTATCAACACTTTTACTATCATGCCTCCGCCGGTCGGGTCCTGGCGGCTGGCGTTGCCATCCTGGGCAAAATGGATTCGCAAAATTGAAAATGCAAAATGTTGGCAACGCATAAATTAAATCGCGCAAATCGTGGCTCAACGCGAGTCTCGCTTATCGTCGGCGGCCGCTGTTCAGTCCGCGTCGAGGGTGCTTCTTTTGTTGCTGAAGCGGTTGTTGGTTTCGACGTTGTTGCCGCCGAGGTGTGCGTTGTTGTTGCTGGGTTGGGTGGCTGTTGACGGTGCCACCGATTGCTCGTCGCGCGCAGCCACTCGATTACTCTTCCAGTGGCAGACGTGGCGACGGGGGCAGCCGGGGGTCGGGGATTTGAAGCCGCCGCCACCTTTGCAGGTTTTGTTTGCACCTTCAAAGCGTGCGGCAAATATCCTATTTGTTGTAACCGCGATTGTTGCTGGAGCCATTTCCCTATCGTTGGCGTGGTAAATTTGGCTGTCGTTGTTCGGCGCTGTAAGAAGAGCGTGCCTTATCAGCTTTCACGACCGCAACGAACCCCAGTCGAGTCCAGTCGAAGGCAACCCGAGTATAGTTAATAAAGCACAGGACCCTCTCGGGTCATCCGGGATGATGAACACGGCTGATAAGGTATCCCAGCGAGTCCATAGTGCAAAGGCACCTAACTATTTCTTCAAGTGGAAAGGTTTCAGGCTCCAGTTAGTGTTTGATAGGAAAGAGTTGAATTCAACTATAGAACGTAATTTCCAGTCCTGCGATCACCTCCTCAGAGTTTTCTCTTTGGGCTCCACAACCTGCCCGCCTCGACATTTCTGGCCACGAGATGGCCGACCAGGAAGTGGGAGGAGCGGCTGAACGCACTTCCAAAGGGCCGCGCACAAAGCGACGACTCCGCAGAGCCTGTCAGGATTCCGCCGACAGCGACGCACGAAGGCACTTTACTCCCGGATGAGAACGGACAAATGGTGCGCGCGTAATCGTAAATTATGAGGGGAACCACCGTCCCGCAGGCAGGCGGCGGACGCAGGTTCGAGGTTTCCATTCGAAGTGGCGACAAGTCGCAGGGCACAAAGAGTGGGGCCGGGCCGACAGGACATTAGTGTCACATTAACAAGACCGCAGTGGACAACGACACCACAACGGCGATGAACAATAGACACCTGGCGACACAATCTAGTCCGGGAGGAGGGTTCGACGTGAGTCCGGTTATCGGAGATATCAACCTGTTGTTGCGGCCGTCTCTGCGCTTCTCGTTCTTCTGTTTTCCCGCTGCCGCCTTCGCGCCGGGTCTCATCGAGGGTCGGCGGGGCTCCTGCGGTGGGTTTCCACTTAAAAGGGTTTCCACTGAGGGCGATAAGGCCCAGGGAGAAAGTGAGGATCGCACACTGTACGGAAGGAGGGGGGGGGGGGGGGTCAGAAACCCCTCCGTGCGACTCCGGCGATCGCTGGTCCCGAGGTGCCAAAAGTGATTGCGAGGCGATGCAGATCAGTTGCCAACGAAGTGAACACAATAAAATTCCTCGGGTGCCGCGGAGGCCCCCCATCCCGCTCCCCGTGTCCCGGGAGATGCAGAAACACGAAACCGTGAGATTTCCGTGCGATTGGAGGCCTCCCTTCGCAGGCACGGACGGAGGCGAGGAGAACGATCGCGGCCGATCGTCGTGTGTGGTCCGCGGATTCAGCACTAAGTGGCGAATGAGCACCAACAACAACAGCAGCAGCAGCTCCAACAACAGAGGTAGCAACATCATCTGCGATGAAGACGACGACGACGACGGCAGGACGACGAGGAGCAGCGTCTCCAATCAACATTTTCATCTACATAAATACTTGAGGACTGGGCAACTGAATTCCACGCGTTGCTGCCTGTTGCTGTTTTTGTTGTTTGCTGCTCTCTGCTTTGTGGCTGCTGCTTCACTTGTTGTTGTTGTTGTTGTTGGTGGTGTTATTGCAGATTTAATGTTGCTGCTGCTGTTGCAGGCCCATGTCTGTTATTATGTTGGCTTCGACGGATGCTGCCGATTCTGTAGCTGAAGTTGTTGTTTTGTTGTTGCGATCGCATGTTGCTGCGGCTGCATGTTGTCAATACATCATTATTATTTTCGATCGTTGATTGTCTCGCGTTTTATTGTTGTTGTCGTCATCGTAGTCACCGTCGTCGTCTCTGCTACGGACCCCGCAGATGTTGTTGTCCTCAGCGGTGTTGTTGTTGTTGTCATAAATACAAGCAAGGTGAAGAGAAAATGTGCAATTATCTCTTACCATCGTTCGTCATCTCAATAAAATTGCTAATGCTGTCGTTGACGATGTCATCGTTGTTGCTGTTGAGACTGCTTTTCTCATTGTCAGTTGATACACGAATCAGTAGTAGTGGAAGGTTAGTGGAACATTCAACTTTTGGGCTGAACAGTTTTTCGCCCTGAATTTTACGCTCGCAAATCTTACGCTCTAACCAAAGGAGAACCTCTGGCCAGGTATTCCTGTGGAGACACTAGGATGGAGATGACAGATTGAATAACCAACAGCGAAGCTCCCAATGCTCATGCCTTCAACTTCCGCCGCTGAAATTCTTCTCGGACTTCGTAACCCACAGGAAACACATTAGAGCGACGACAGCGCCCGTCCCGCGGCAGATCCCACGCCCGCTTCCAGAAGGTTGCAAATTGGACGACGAAGGCGCGGCATGACGTGGATTAGGGAGCCGAAAAGACCTCCCTCCAGTCCCTCCAATCATCGTAACGACGTGATGGCGTGAGAAACCCAATTAAACGGATGGATCTTTTCGGGTTTCCGTAGAATTTTCACTCATTACGAGCACCAGAGCAGAGCAGAGCGAAGAAAGCTTCATTTTAATTTGGGAGGCCTTCGAAACCACGACAGCAACAACAATTACAACAAGGTGAAGAGCAAATGAAACTGAAGAAGAAAAGAAATTATTATCTCAAAAAATTGTTGAAACCGTTTCCAATTACTTCGATGCTGCGATTGCCTTTGTTGTTGCTGTTAAAGTCGTTTTTGTATGGTTTTTATGACTGTTTGTGTTCCTTTATTGTTGTTGTGTTTGCACAAACGAAAGCTGATTGCTTCGGAGCAGAGAAAACACCTTCGCCATTAGCTCGGTGTTTTCAACAACCACCACATGAACAAACCCGTGGAAGTCAAATAAACCGAGCGGGCCGATACGAGTCTACGACCAACAACAACAGGCGGAGGAGCCCGGGATCGAATGGGATGAGAAGCAATGGGCGAGGATGGCTGGCATCGAAGAGGGCGGGCTGCTGGAGCGAGAGGCCGATGTGGGACCCAACAAACGGGCTGCGAGAAAATGAAGACCATTTGTCAAAACACCGAGGGGTCGGTCGGCGATCGAGGGTTCCGGCGACGGGTCCCAGTCCAGATCAGTCCAGGTACCCTGCCTCAAGACCAGAGACGAATCGAAACGAAATGAAATGAAATGGATGCGACGGCGTACGGAGTGAAATAAATGAGCTACAAAGAAACGAAATTATTACTTTTTCACCTCGACGCGATGCGGCCGCGGATTAGGCCCGCCGATAGGAGCGTCTCCGTTGCGGCAGAGGCAGAACCTCGTAACGTTTTAATAACACGGAAATCCAATTCCCTTGGCGAGAACTTAGGGCCGCAGACTCGGGAATAAATAATTATGTACGAGATAGCAGGGGTGGGGGAGGCGCAGGTACGCAGCGGGCTCCGCGAATGGCAGCGAAGAGTGGTCCTCGTTCTCCGTCCGCGAGGCCGGCTGCGAGGCGAGTCCCTTCCTATGTACGGGTTCTCCTACTCATGCTCGGCGGGTCCACGGAGCAGCTCATTATGGAGGCTGCCCCGCCTCCCTGCCCCGTCCGTCGCTGCCCTTCCAATGGCGCGTCCCGTCGCGCGATAGAACCAATATTTTCCTCAGGTTTTGTGTTGAGTATGATCAAACTAAAACTCATAAATTACGTTTTTCTGGTTTTATTGGTACAACAACAAGCATCGGAACTACAAAAACAAAGCCAATAATCAAAGCAACAGCGTCGAGGACGCACTGATACCACCTTCATGATATCACGTTTTACCGGAACCGTTTAATCTTCCCGCCGCCACATGGAGCGCTACATTCAGCCAGCGGTGGACAGACGGATGGCTAGATGGATGGCCAACGAGTGGAAGAACTCACGAAGCCAGCGATAGAAACATAATATTTTCCTCGGCGAGTGAAAATGGAGTCGCGTTGCGGGACGACCATTCGATATGGAAAAATAATGGCCGACGCAGAGACGCCGACGGTTGGATACAGTGAGGTGGGGACTGATGAGTGGGCTGAGTGCAACCCATTGAGATGTAGGACGGAGTGTCGAAGACCCAAGTCTAAGTTAGATCCGCCACAGGAGCGAAGAAGGACAATGGGGGAAGGAAACAATAAATGAGAACAGAAAAACACGAAGCCTTGAAGATGAAAGAAACGATCGCATCGAATGGTCCAGGCTTTGAGGATCCATTTTCGATCAAGGACGCGGGCCAGTCCTTTGTTCGGAAAGTCGACTGCTACCGATCTGCGAATAGCAACCATCAAGTTGCCACCCAGGCGAAGGATCCTTGAGCGGATGCGACCTTGGTCCGGACATTAGACTGACACACGTCCACCATTAGTGTCGCTCCAAACTTAGCTGGGTCTCATGGCCTGGCTAATGGCGTTCCAGCTCTTTTCATTAACGATTCCAAGGTCCAAGCGGCTCCCGTTAGGCAGGCGGCAGGAAGCCAAGGCCGATCCGGCGATTGGGAAATACAAATCTTGGGAGGCAAACTGCCGGCCATTAAGCCGAGAGATCGAAGGTCGAGGCAGGTACCTCCGGCTCCGAGCACGATGAATAAAACGCTGGGATGCGAGTTCACAACTACTGCGGCAGCAGCTCCTGCTGGCGATAAGGACAAGGCCGAGGCGTCCTTGCTGCGGACTTGGCACTTTCGTCGCTCGCAGTTGACTCACGTTGTGTGTCAAAACCGCAAAATTACGCACAAAGGAGTCCTGCGCGCCCGCGTCCGGGTCGCATCCTGAGGGCGCTGTGCATCACAAGGCGCGCCCAGCGAGCGGCCCGGCGTCCTCGGCGACAGTTGCAGACACTTGCTGCTGCCGGCCTCGCCATCCCGCCAGGGTCTTCATGCTTTGCGGTTAAATTGATTTCGAAGATGTTCACACACCGACGGGCGAGGCGAAGCGAGGCAAGGGAAGGAAAGGATAACATTTGCTACGCATCTCGTCGGATACGACCTAAGGACGACCTTAGGGAATGTGTGTTTGCAAACTTCCACTTGTAAGCGGATTCTCTTCACCTCATGAGCGACTTTGGGCGGGCTCAAGGATACGGCTGTATCAGGGGATGGACCTGTAGTCAATATTGTGCTCGTTTTCATCGCCTTTGTGCTGTGCTCTCGTCGCACTAGATTAGTTCGCTGCATGGATTAGACGGCCTGCGAGGGACGGGGCTGAGAAAGACAAGGTTGGGCAATTTCCGAAGAAAACCAATAGGTCCACGGACAATTATTTGAGGGGATCTCGAATCTCTTCCTGCAGGTCCTGCTCCCAGTATTGGCCTTGTCCACAACGGAAGCGAGGGCTGCGATGCGAAATGAGTTCTTTATTTAGGACTCGGATTTAATTAGCAACCGTCGCGTCGTCCGGTGCACACCAGCAACAGCAAACCTCGCGGGAGCGGGTCAACGTGCGCGGTTCGCTGCGGTCGTCGTGGCTGTAATCGCGGAACTGCATCTGTGTTCGGCCGAGCATTGGACTTGAAATGGTGTTTGCAGCCAATTAAGCTGAAATTGTTGCTATCAGATGCGATGACGATGCTGAGGAGGGAAGATTGCATAGATTGCCGTACGATCGAAAAGCGCCGTCGGGTAAACGTAATCGCGCAATCAAATTTTTAATGAAACCAAAATATTTCCTCGGCAGTAAATGTGGATTTCAACGGAATTCAACACGACAAGAACAGCAAAAGTCTTAAGTGACGAGCTTGGCATAAGCATTGACTCGCAAACAAAAGACTTAAGAAGCGAACTTCGACGAATACAAATTACGGAATAAACAACTTCGGAACTGCAGAGGACTTAAGAAGCGAAGCTAGAGACAAAAGAGTAGCCCAGACGCAGACCTTTGTTGAACACTTCGAACTGCCTTCTTCCACACCTCGGCCGGGATCCTCGGCTGAGTCGTGGCACGCCTTTGCACGGGGATTAGACTTGTGTAATGCCTTAAACTGTTTCTCGGTTCCAAATCTGTTTTCGGTTAATTAGTTTACGTAATTGGCTTACAATGCCGTGCGTTGTCCGAGCCTCCGAGAGAATAAAAGTGTTTCCCAGAATCCAGACCCGCGAGCCAATCGAGGGCGGGCCCTGTGTTTACGCGGGTTCTTCTTATGGCCAGATCATCGTTAGGGAATGTGCGGTTTCGTGGTACAGGATGGCGACGCCAGAGTTTGGCCGCGATCGCAGTGCGAACGGGTGGCTTCACGATTGGACCTTCAGTACTTCGTTCGCCGATCACCCCCTCTCAAGCGATCCGCCGCCCACAGGTGGAAATTGAGAGTACTCATTGAGCATTGATAAAGCAACCTCACACACTTTTACAACTCAATTTTGATATGGCCGCTACGTCTGCTCGTGAGCACAGCTGAGCTTCTTCGCTTCTCCCGATTGACATATGCATATTCATAAATCCGAGCGGAGCCACTGAGCTCGCTGGCTTAAGCAGAGGAAGCCGACGACGAGACGACAACAACTACTACAACCACATGCTACTTCAATTGGTGGTAGTTGCCGTTGCTGCTGGCGTCTTCGTGTTGCGGCTGGAGTCAAATTTTATGGCCGAACAAGCCAAACATGTGTTTTCCTCGACGGGCCCGCCGCCGGGACCGGAGGGGGATCGACTGCTCTTAGCATTTTTAATAAAAATAATTCAAATTTGATTTTTCATGTCTTCACTGCCTTCTGTGCCGATTCGATCCGCTTCGCGATCGGGGCGCGAGGGGAGGCGCTGAGTGGATGTTGGTGGCTGCTCTTCCGAGCTCCTCGTGGTGGCCAATCGATAAATCGGTGAGGTTCCGAGGTGTTTGTTATATTCCAGCGGAGGGAGCGTTGTTGCGGTCCCTTATTAACACATGAGGCGGCGGCGTCGCGCGCAAACGAGCAGCCCTGGGCTTTGAAATGCAAATTCGAAACGCTTCGCTGCTATTCGATTCGTTTGGGCTCGTTTGATGCGAAGTCCAATGAAGCCTCAGAATTGAAAGTCAAGAGTTTGCATTGCGACCGCTGCCTGCAGCCCACTGGACGAGCTGAGGTTAGCTTGATTTATTTTTATGTATGACTTCATTTTATCTCCCCTGTGCGCGATTCAATACCGAATCAGTTAACACTGCTCCGCAGCTGGCCAGCGATGCCACTAATTGAGCAGATCGGGTTGAATCAAATCGATGGATCGGCAACGGATCTCGCTGGACCCTCGCCGGGCTCCCGACGGCCGGCGCGCGCCTTTCGACAATTAACTAAACAATTATTTAAACAATTAATAACAGCTTCGGCGCCGCGGACATCGGCTGCGCAATTAGGCAGCTCATCTGTAGAAAGCTCAGGCGCATTTGCCGAAATGAGAGTGCGAGCAAGATGATTAATGTTGCATCTCCACACACACTCTCTAACTCGGCAGCTGTTTTCCACTTTGGCAACTGTTAATTGCAACTTCAGAGGTCTGCTTACTTAATATCTTATTTCCCGCTCTGAAAGGCAAACAAAACAAGAGCTTGAAGAAATAGATCGGCGTATGCGAGGCTGGAGAATGGAGAAAATGCCGCGAGTTTCGCTTTCATTGGACGTCTCAAGAGCCTTCGGGTTCAACCAAACTGCATTAAGCGTTCGTTCGCCCCGCTGATGGCGTTCAGAAGCGCGGACATCGCATTCTAGTCTGGGTTTTCTCGGGCACTCGATAAGTTTTGTTGTGTGTTTGGTGAAAAGTAAAAGTTGAACGCTTTGTAAACGATTTTCCCCCAAATGGAGCTTTCTTGAAAGTGAAGAAGAGAAACTCGATCGCGTTCGTTTCGCGAGTCTTTTGAATGCTCCGTCTTTGGATATTCGAGCTTGTTTTCCACGTCTTCCCTCGTTATTTCGTTTCTTTTTTACGACTACTCTTTCGATGGCACTAGATAGTAGCGAATTCCAATTGTGTTCAATTAGCGATGGAAGGGTTGAATGGAATGTGTTCCAGGCGCATTCCCCACGAAGCCAAACCCTCTTCCGAGGGGTGGAGTTCTCGAGGAGGAAGGCAAGATAAACGCATTCTCGCCTAATGCCGCGGAAACCATGCGTGGCAGGGAAGCTACTGCATCGACAACAACCACAATTCTAATGGCAACAAATACATACGTCGCATGGAGAACCCTTTCGAGTGGGAAAGCGCATCCTTCCTGGGAAAAACTACTACAAAGGCCTTTTGATGAAATAACAACGTGGAAATAAACGAACCGCAACGAGAAAACAAATAAAGCAGGCGAACGACGAGCCCTCCGCCTTCCTCTGCCTTGGCCGGCCGACCGAGTGTTTAATTAAACCCGAACAGCTGCGCTGAGTGCCGACGGCTGAGCAGCAGCCATTGTTGCCGTCGCGGTCGACCCCAGTCGCAGGAGACGGCACCAGGCGCCGCCCAGCCAGAGCGAGAGAGACCCAGTGAGGGAGAGCGCAAACTCGTTTGGTAAATGGAGAAATCAATTTCGGGGTGGTTGATGGCGAGGCGAGCGAGAGAGAGCATCAACGACAGGCCGCCAAAAACAACAACGACACGCGACGATGTTCGAAAACGATGTTCGAACTTCGAGTTAGGGGAACAGCCCGCTCTCACGCTCAGCGGATTCGGGTTCGTTCGGGGAGAGCGAGGCTTTGTTCGGAGCTGCATTAATGAGTTTTAATGGCCGACAATTGAGTGCTAAACAATGGTGGTTGCTGGCGGCGAACTGGCTCGAACCGGTCCGAACCGTTTCGATGTCGAAGTTCCTTCATTCGTCGTCGTCGATTCATTTCGTTTTGTTTTCGGAATCGGTTTTCGATTGCGAGCATTCGTACAAATATAAGCCCAATTTATTGGGCAGTAAGCATGATTTATGAGACGGTTGATCGTGCCTAGAGCACCGAGATACAACAACACAACACGGGAGATGGGGAAATTAATAGTTATAAAAGCGCAATTTAATTAAAAGCTCGGCTCTCGGCATTTGCATGCGAGGAAACAAGTTAATACAACATTTCGGACCCAGAGCAATGCTAATTAGCCCTCGTCCACGTACCTGTCTCTCCGTCCTTCGCCATCGCTCTCTCTGTCCCTCTCTGTTCGCTCTGGTCTCCATCTCCATCCCTGTCTCGGCTCGGCTTTTACTTTGGAGCCCGCAGCTGGCTTCTGAAATTCAAAATCGAAATATTTGCGTCAACCCAAGCAATCATAATTAATTAATTATCAGTGTCTCAAATTAAACATTAGTTTTGACTGATGGCCAAATGAATTAACCAATAATAACGACCAATTAAGCAGATTTGGAGAACGTGTTCGAAGAACTGAATACAATTATTTATTTATACTTAGAAGGAACAAGCCAGAAAGGAGAAGCAACAGGTATGGGGTTATGTAACAGAGACTACGCCGATCGAAGGTGGAATCGATCACGCTGTGGCGAAGGCCTCAGACCACGAGGGTCCAGCGAAGCTCCTGGATTGCGGCGAACTCCTTCGGCCGCTTCCGCCAACGATCGCGGTCGGGACGGGTCCGCTAATTTATGCCGCGAGGTGGCGAATTAAGCGCCGAATTTATTGGCTTATTTTGCAAGTTAAATAAAATGGCTTCATGCGTCTTGCAATGGCCGTTAATCGAGCTGCGGACGGAGGAGGGTCTCGGGTATCATAAACTAAAGCGAATTTGTCTTGCTTCAGTTTCGATAAACAAAACTGGCTGACTGACTGGATTTGCATAAATTTCGATTTCAAACAGAATCGAATGCGAGAAATGAAATCCAATCGATAAATCAGAGCAGACACGCGGGCCAACAGCTGCCCGGCTGCGACCCCCCTCGGGTCGACCAAGAGCCCGAGGTTGGGGCGTCCGAGCCGCTCGTCTTCGAAGGTCTGCGAGGTGTGAAATTCGTCGTCGAGCATGCATTAATTCGTCGGGAATGGGCGATTGGCGATCGTTCACAACTCATATCTAATCGCGGAGATCAACAGAAATCCATTAGGTCGCCGGATCATAAATCAACGCGATCGCGTCGAGACGCTCGAGAAAATAAATTATGTTTTTAAGCGAAATTCGAATCGAATCCATTCGTAAACAAACTCATTTCACACCCGAGTGCAACGAATAATATTTGCTTTGGGCCGCGATAAATCGATCGAAGCGCGTCGCGTTTAAAAATCACTTTTCGCTGAGTTCGCCCTCTCCCGGTGGATTTTGTAAAGTAATTAAAATCAAATTAAATTTTAATCAATTGCTGCGCGAATTCCACTATTTCGGCCGCCCATCAAAGCCGTTTCACACACCATTAACCCAGTTAGTTGGCCGCGATCCGGTGGGAGGCCCACGAGCACCCGCGTCAACGTGTTGCAATTATTTTTGGACCGGGCGCAGTTCTCCAGGCCTTCTGTGGCTCATTGGAAGCCTTGGTTTCTTGTTTTTGTTGTTGCAGTTCGTGCATATTGCGGTCTCCAAATGTGTAATCAACGGCTAATTAAGGCTGGTGACTGTTGGCCTAATGCGTTGGTGAGGAGGAGAGACGAAAAGAACGGAGGAGATCACTTTCGAAAAACTTTGTTTTCTTACAAAAGTATTACGTCTTGTTGAGTTTTCAGTCACATTTCCATTGGGCATGGATATATTAGTTTACTTAAATAATGTTCATTGTTGTATACGTGAACATCAGGGATAATAGAACCCCTTTGCTAACTGATAACCTCGAGACGATTTACTTCAATGGCGTATGAATGAATTGAAATGGACTTTAGTTTATTGAGTCCTTCAGGAATGCTAAGAGTGGTTTGTGGTTGTGGTTTCATGATGGAGGAGCAGGAGGAGATGGACGGAAATTCAATGCGGATCCGATTAAGTTGTTCCGGAATTAAAAAGATGCGATTCTCGGTTGATTGATACATAAGCGGAAACAACCAAACATGAAGCCATCAGCGGCGACATCGATATCAAAATCAAGGCCCACAGCAGAAAAGCCACGATCTTGTGGGGAGGAAGATGGGGCCCAGAGCGGAGGAGTTCGGAAGGGCTGGTGATCGAGAAGGCGAACCCCGCCCTGATCAGCAATTAGGTTTGCGATTTCGACGGAAAACCGCCAATCAACAACAGCAAGAACAACAACAGTGACGACACAAATTGTAACAACAACGAAAACATATTCACACAAACTCGCAAAAACAACAAATTAAATCACAATCCGTGCCAACGGCACGCTAATCCCAATGAAGAGCGTGCGACAGCGACGTCGACAAAGGCACAGCAACAAATACGCGGAGAGGAGAGAGCGAAAACGTGGAGTGAGCGAGACGGCCGCTGCGACCGACACAACGAGGCGCGAGCAGACGTTGGACATGACAAATCAACTCCGAAAACAAACATGCGCCGCGCCGCTCTGCCCAGCGCATCGCTCTAATTGAGTTGTGCTCAGCGCGGGCGGCGCAGCAGTCGTCTCGTTCGCTCTGAGGCGGCCTCGGCTGCTCTCCCAGTGCCCCGCCAGCCAGCGCGAGGGAGCGAGAGCACGAGAATGCCGCGCAGGCAGCGAGAGCAGAGCGACTGCAGCGTAGCTCCGCCCCCGGGCTGTACATAACACGCACACCACCGCAGCGCCGAGTATACGTACACGTCGCTCTCGGCCTGCGCCAGAGAGGGACAGGAGAGCCAGCTGTCAATCGACTGACAGCTCGCGTAATAAAGTTATATCGCTCGTAACGAGCCGAGTCGCTGCTCGGTTCGATTCGTCGTCGTTGGTGGAGGCAACCGGTTTGACTGCTTCTGCGCCGCTGCTCGGCGGCCCTTCTCCGGGTTCGACTCCAGCCGAGCCGAGCAGCTTGTCCGCGCTCTCACGGCGCTGTCAGATCACAGGTGACATCTGTGAGTGTCACATCACATCGCTCGCCCGAGTTCTTCACCGTCTCCTTCTCTGGCTCCGTCGCCGCATCGCTGCATCCTTCTGCCTGCGCCAGCCGTCGATCCGTCAGGAGTCGTACCTACTCCGCGCGCGCTCTCTCTCGCACTCCACTCTCCCGCTTGCCATCTCGTTCGCACTCGCCTGGCAGGCGTCCTGCGTGTGTGTGTGTGTGTGTGGGTCTGTGTTTAACAGTTCAATCTGCGCCGACAGAGGCTGCTGTCGCTGCCGCCGCTGCTGCCTGCTCATGCTTCGTGTGGACGATAAGGAACTATGATTAGTTAATTTTCTCGTTGCGCTCGCAGTGAACGGACGTGTGCGTCGAGCCTCTCGTGTCGTGTCGAATCGAGCCGAACCGAACCGAAAGCAATCGAAGACGAATCAAAACAAAGAAGAACGGAGAACTATTCTAGTGCAAGCACTCGCTCTCGGCCAGAGCGAACAAGTGTCGTCCGCCCAGTGACAAGTGATCCGAGTGACAACCACCGCGTGTCGACCCAAGCCAAGTGTCCGCCCTCTCGATGGCCCTTGAGGACCGCTGCAGCCCCCAGTCAGCTCCAAGTCCGCCCGGTCTGCCGCAGTCGCCAGCGCACTTCGTCTCCTCCGCCGTCCTGGACATGAGTCTGGGCCACCACCAGCACCTCCAGAGCCCCCACGGCCTCCACCCGACCAGCGCCACGATGCTGCAGCACCCGGCCGCCGCCGCCGCCGCAGCCGCCTCGCTCTATCAGCACCAGCAGCTGCAGCACCTGCACCACCTGCAGCAGCTCCAGCAGCTCCACCAGCAGCAGCTGTCCGCCGGCGCCTTCCACCACCCCGGAGCCTTCCACGATGCCGCGGCCGCGGCCGCCCTGCACCAGCGCCTCGCCGCGTCGCCCGGCGCCCACTCCACCGCCTCCTCCACGCCCGTCTCCAGCATCACCATCAAGGAGGAGGAGAGCGACTCCGTCATGGGCGACAGCTTCCAGGGCGAGCACGACCAGACGGCCACCACGGGCGGCACCGCCACCGAGGACGAGGAGGACGACATCGACGTCGATGTCGACGTCAACGCGGACGAGGAGCCGCGCCTGCCGCCCCCCGCCCACCAGCAGTCCTCCAGCAGCAAGCCCGCCCTCGCCTTCTCCATATCGAACATCCTGAGCGACCGCTTCGGCGGCTCGGACGGCCCCAAGGGCGCCGCGCGGGAGCAGACCGGCGCCCCCCACGCGGCGGGCATCTTCCGCCCCTACGAGGGCCCGCGGGGAGCCCCCGTCGGCCCGGGAGCGCCCGGCTCGCCCCCCTCGGCCTTCACGCGCGTCGACCTGCTCGAGTTGAGCCGCCAGCAGCAGGCGGCCGCCGCCATGATGCTGGAGCGCGCCAACTTCCTCAACTGCTTCAACCCGGCCGCCTACCCGCGCATCCACGAGGAGATCGTCAACAGCCGGATGCGCCGCAGCGGCGTCCTGCAGCCGGGGCCCGCGAAGAGCGCCGAGGCGGAGAAGTCGGCGCTGGGCTCCCTCTGCAAGGCGGTCTCCCAGATCGGCCAGAGCGTGCCCGCCCCCGCCAGCTCAACGGGCTCCGCCGCGTCCTCCGCGGGCACCCCGACGCCCGCCTCCTGCATGTCCAGCCCGCCCCCAGCCTCCGTTGCCTCGTCGTCGGCCGGGTCGGCGAACTCGCCGCCCTCCACCCGCCAGCCCAGCAAGAGCAGCAGCCCGCAGCCGATCCCGCCGCCCTCGGCGGTCAGCCGGGACTCGGGCATGGGCTCCTCGGACGACGCGCGCTCCGAGTCGGGCTCCACCACGACGGAGGAAGGCAAGAACGAGATGTGGCCCGCCTGGGTCTACTGCACGCGCTACAGCGACCGTCCCAGCTCAGGTTAGTAGTCGCCTCCTCCATCGCCTCCAGTGGCCTCTCCCCTCCTCCCTTCCACGCTACTGCCAAGGACTCGACGACAATTAGTCAGGTCGGTCCGGCCTCCTACGGCACGGCGGCGTCCCTTATTAGAACTGGACGACAGCCCGTATCTCGCTCGCTCGCTCGGGCGAGGGATTCCCAAGGGTCCGCTTGCATCAGATGACATAAACAAGCCGAAGGACATTCGGACAATTACAAGCCCATAAATTCGGGCATTCGAGCCTACTTAAGGCCGGCCTCCGACCGCCGCGGCGTCCTTTTGAACCCTGCCTCCGTCTCCCGGCTTCGCTGTGTGTGTTGTGCCGGGCGTCTTTGAAGACGACACTCCATGTGACAACATGTGGAGTAGCGAGGACGGGGGCGCGCGCAGAGGTCGGCCCTTGAAGCCTCGGCGAGCGACGTGGGACGAGACGAGCCGTCGGGTCCTGGCTGCCATTGTTGCCGCCGTGTGTGTTCGGCGATCGAGGGCTCGAGGGACCCGGGCTCGCTCGCGCACGTTTCTCGCGGCTCGCCTGATGGCGTCGTGATGCTGATTTTCGGGTGTTAATGGACGAGTTGAGTGCGTTCTGATGACGCAGAATGGCTTTTTAATACGCCGCTGACGGAGATACGACCCGACAAACAACACACCACAGACACACGCCCAGTGCGATGGGGATGGGCAGCTGTCAGCGAGTGCCGGCAATTAATCGCGGGATTAGCATTCGACTTTCGATCAATTAAATGTAGACTCTCGCCTACTAGGTTGCGAAACCAAACCAAGCGGGTTATAAAGTCATCGTCTGTCCGTCCGTCCGTCCGTCCGTCCGTCCGTCCGCCCGACCCAACGGAGGAGCAGTTTCGGCCGATTATGCATTGGTTCTTCCCTCTCCCACCCAAGGAGTGCACTCAATGAGAGCGGTGAGAGAACGAGACTAATGGCGGCTGTCCGAGGGTTGACGGCTACCGTTGATCTGGCTGCCCCTTGATCCCCTCCCCGGCACCGTTCTGAGGGAGTCGGGGAAAACGTTCGAAGAGTCCGCCGCCGGCACCTGTTTTCGGGGAAAATCGACACCACCGACCCTCGGGCCCACCGCCGGAATCGTTCTTCATTAGCATAGATTCATTTAATAAGCAAACCACAGCATTTCGAATATTACGAACAACAACCATTTAATTAACAACATTGTTGTTGGGGGAAAAAGTCATGCCGTCGCTTTTCGCTGGTGGCCGCTGTAGCTTCTGACAGCTGACAAATTGACAACGACCGGGGTTGCCACAGTTTCGACCAACGAGCAGTTCGAGAGCTGGGAATAAAGCATTCAAAATGCTAATGAAATCATTAATAATGGCCGCTAATAATGATTATATTTCCGAGAGATTTGACATTTGCAAACGTCACTAGCCAGAGCGCGGGAGGGGAGCAGGGAAAGAGCACCAGGAAAATTAGCATACAATACAAGGGCCGCCATTTTTCTAGCTGCCAAAAGGACAGTCGACACATCGTCACACGCATCCGCCTCGCGTTGACGTTCGCAACGCATTCCTGAAGTGGGTCGACGAGTAGGGCAGGAGTCGTCGGGGGGAAGGGCGTCCGAGCAAATATTATGACCCGTCTGAGCACCCGTTGACAGCTGTCGAGGCGACAGTTGCCAACTGTCGTGTCGCATCATCACCACCACTCCGCGCCCGTTTGATAAACCCCTTACTAATGATGTCTCTTTTCTCCTTGCAGGACCTCGCTACCGCCGCCCGAAGCAGCCGAAGGACAAGACGACCGACGAGAAGCGGCCGCGCACCGCCTTCTCCAGCGAGCAGTTGGCCCGTCTCAAGGTAAGCATCGCCACCGTCCACTGCTTTCTGTATTTCCTCAGTCTTCCCTCTGCCTTCTCTGTTTTGACAATCATAACGAATGGCGTATTTATTGTGCCTCCGTCCGATCGTGCAATATTTTCAAAATATTTACATTCATTTCCCGGCACCGCCCGCTGAGCGGTCCTTTACTCTCGCTCGGTCTCCTTCTCTCCTTCGTCGTGCCGCCGCGAAGGACCTCTTGCTGCGATCCTGCAACCACAATCTCAATTGTCCGCCCTTGTTTCCGTCCGCATCCCGCCGCACGAAGCCATTAGCTATGGTCGAGTCCTGGTGCCTGTGCCTCATCCATTGTCCTTGCCGCCATTTCGATCCTTTCAACCCAACCGCACATAATTGATTTTCCTTGCTTGGTTGATTCTCTTGACTAATTTCCTCCGCTTCCTTCTTCCCTCTTGCAGCGCGAGTTCAACGAGAACCGCTACCTCACCGAGCGTCGCCGCCAGCAGCTCAGCGCCGAGCTGGGCCTGAACGAGGCCCAGATCAAGATCTGGTTCCAGAACAAGCGCGCCAAGATCAAGAAGTCCACAGGCTCGAAGAACCCCCTCGCCCTGCAGCTGATGGCCCAGGGCCTGTACAACCACACCACGGTGCCGCTCACCAAGGAGGAGGAGGAGCTCGAGATGCGCATGAACGGCCAGATACCCTAAGGTGTTTCTCCCACTCGCCCTCCCCGGCCGTGGCCCAGTCCAGTGCAATAAATGTTTCCGAGTCCAGGAAGAAATTTCGGAGCCACCCGCGGATGCCGGGCATGCAAATGTATATTTCGTTAATTTCGGAGTTGGAAGATCTCCGGATGTTTGGTTTCCCCGAGGATTTTCGCGGGAACGTGGATGACGTCAAACAAATGAACTTGTGATATAAATGTGAGGATCGTAGTTTGAGCCTCTGCCGCCGAGGTTCCACTGTAAATAGTTTCAGCCCTCTCGCTGCTGCTGCCGCTCTCAAAGTATTATTAATCGACTAATGCACCTGTATTATAGTCTCGCTACTGTTCGATCCCTGCCCTTCGTACGTGCTAAGTAAATTAATTCTACCGATAGGTTAAAGTTTATTTTATTTATATCGTTTGCTTATATTGAAGTATTTCATAGTTTATGTTTGAGCTGGTTTACACACACATAGCATAGTTTTACCTACATATTGGACATATGTACATATATACATATTTTTTGTTTAGTTCGTAAGCTTGGAACGAGAAAATGAGAGTTGAATTAGAAAAGAAAACTTTTTGAACACAGAACAATTATCGACGACTCAGATGCAGACTTGTTGCGTTCAGTATAAAATAAAACATAAATATGCAAAATTAAACAACTCGAGTTCTCAGTTGGGGACGTGGTGAGGGGCACATCCTAGAAGAATCGACCTTGGATCGCGCACTGAGGGCACCAAGGGGAAACTCCGCCAACGGTCGCCATTTTCACGGCCCTCGCGCGTCGACACTTTGCGGAAGGCGTCGAAATGGTCCACGCCAATGCCTTGGTCGGAGATGTGGACGATTTTTCACTTCGCAATTTCACGCCAAATCGCTCGGTGCCGGCGACGACGAGAAGCGATCGCGCTGTGATGGGCGCGCATCATGCGATCCCGCGGCGTCGCTTCATCTAAGCACGTCGCTTGAAATGAAAATAATTTGCTACGACTGCAAGTATTTTAATAAGCGGCGAGCAAAGGCGCAGATGTCTAGCAGATCGCCGCCCCGCCCCGCCCCGTCCCGTCCCGTGCTCCCGCTGCCCTTCGCCATGCGGCGAATAAATCACTCGCCGCGGCGTCGATGCGGCCCGGCGTCGTCGCAAACCTCTTCAAATTAATAAATGGATTGAAGCCAAACGATGCAATTAGCGAATTGTGGCCCCGGCCCCGGCCCCCGCCAGTCTGTCCGTCCTCTGTCCGTCCGCCTGACCGTCGTTTGCATCTGCGAGTGTGGGGCGTGTTAATTGGTATTGAAGCGCACATGCAAATGATGGGCATTTGTCTCAAAAGGATTCCACTGCACTAGGGGCCGCGGCCCATTAACAAAGCCGATCTGCGCCAGCCGGAGAGAAGGAGCGACCTCTCGCAAGCCCCCCTCTCCGCACCCTCGGCGCAGCTCCGCCATTTCGCCACCTCTAATTAGAGGGAATATCCGACTGACACAATTAATTGGCGTTTGAAGTCGCGCTACGATCGAGCGCTCTTCCCTCACTGCGGCCCCCCGCCCCGTCAACCCATCGACCCTTCGCCCCTTCTGCGCTGCGTGTCTCCGCCCTGCGTCACTCGTCATCTCTCGTCGGCGCATTTCTCGAAAAGTTGGGGATTCCTCGAATACCTCGCGGGACACCCTCGGCCCTCTGCAGAGCACGCGGGGTAGCGCGGGGACGTGCGTGATTTATGGGCGCGGCATTTAGCTGCCGTGTAATAATAAATCTACTTAAGAGCTGAGCGCTGAAGAAGACGATCGCAGGCGACGCAACCTACACATGTCGGGCCCCTTCGCCCCTCGCTAAAACGCTGTCCTGACAGATGCTTTGATTGCGGATGCTGAGTCGCAGAGGGAGCGGATCGGCATGGGTGGCGTGGAGTTCTAGGAAGCCTCGAGTTAACGCCGACAATTAGCGATTAGCAGATCCTCCGCCACAAGAGTTCTTGCCATGATTTACGAGGTCGCCCCTATGCCCGCTGATATTTCGATCGTCCCTTCACCACGTTCGATCATCGCCTCCTCGTCGGTTCTTGACTGTCTGACGATTGGCTCGATCATCTCTGGATGTGTGCTACAGATCTGTATTGGCCACCCTTGCAATCGTCCTTGGTCCACTAGCCGTACATTGAAAATGCTCTAAGTACATTTCTCGGTCGTCCTAGGAGGATCGGTGCTAGTCAGATCTCTCGCAGGGTTCCAAATGGATGAACTCGACTAGCGCCTCTCCCCGAAACATCTGGTACTCCAAAAATACCGACCAGACGTGGCGATCGCAGTTCCAGAGAAAACTCTCTCGTACTCACTCACGAGCCCTGCGAGTGCCCGCTGTTTACTCGACTGCCAACTGAAGTGGATCAGTGGATCAGAGTCAAGTCCCACGGCGTGGCCCGACACCGTTGTCGTCGAGATGCGTTTCAAACGAATCCCTCGTCGAGTTGGCCAACGACGACGCTCAGTGGACGCTGGACCAGCGAATGGCGACCTAAACAAACAACGGCCGGGCTGAAGCAGGGCTTCCGCCGAACTCGTCGGGATCGTCATCGCCTCAACTCTTCTAGCGCCGTCAGTTCAATAACAACGATTGGGAGGGCCGCCTGTTGACGCATCGCATTTGCATGTTGCAGGTTGCTGCAGTTGCGTGCGCGTCTGCTGGCGCTTGGATCGCCAAATATTTGTGCTGACAACTGGTCGTCGACGGGTGGATGGCTTCGAGCACTCGGAGGCGCCTTTGTTTGCACTTCGTTAGACTACCTTCTCCGCGGACAGCCGAACAATCGGGCCGCTAATGGCCGTCTCTGCCGCGTCGGAAGAGCGCGTGTATTGTGTGCGCACCCGCTAATAGTTCGTCGCTAACCGTTCTCAAAGGGCTGCTAATTGACTTCTAATTCGGGAGATCGTTTCCCATGCACACAACGAAGTCCAATTAACAATCCCCGAACCCTTCACCGATATCCATTCAAGGGGTCCGGTCTCTACGTCGTCCGGGGTCGCCTGTCTTTCTCTCTTCGACGTTTCGATCAATGGGGATGGGGATCGAAGAGCATCGGTCACAGACGGAGCTATGTTTTGAACCTGCCTCCAAGGGGCCGTTTTCTGCGCCTCCCTCTCGCTCCACCAACGACCTTCGGCGCTGGGACCACCCAAGAAGACCCTGCCACTGGGAGGGTCGCGCGTGAAGCGAAAACGGCTGTTGTGACTCCGAAAATTCAAATGAAGCTTCGATTTGGGTCCCGGTCGATTCAGGGGTCTCGCTCGATTTTGAGAAATTTGAAAATTATTCAAATAAATTTTCGCCTAATTCGCCGAGACCCGGCGACAGTTGACAAATTTGTCAGCCGCTTTTACGGGCCTCGTGCATATTCATGGCCGATGTCGGATGCCAAGACACTCTCCGACAGAGCTCGACGGAGAGAGGGCGAGCGAGAGGGGACCAGATCGAGATCGAGATATGAGCAGTCAGTGTGGGCGGGAAATTATTTAATTACGAGGACAAAGCTCGATCGCGGCGACGGTGCCCATTAATTCTCCAGCGGGGACGAGGGCCGGGAGCTGCGCCACCCACTCGCGACGAAACCCGAAATTCCGCCGGAATTATGATGAATGGCGGCTGTCAGCGAGGGAGTCATTAGCGGGCGACAACAACCACAGACAAGAGCCGCCGATCGAGCAGTGCATTCGCAAATTGCAGGTGAGGAGACGCTCGTGCCATGATTAATGGCGCACATCCGGTGCGACGGCGGCGACATCTCCCGCGGGAGTTGCTTTCGCCTAGAGCGCGGACGACACTCGGCGATCGAGCGCGTCATTTGTCATGCGATGGCGAGGAGATCGCCGCGAATGCATTTCGGCTGCCGCTAGCAACCAGGTTCAAGACCCGTCACCGACCCCACCGCCCTTATCGAGACGCGGTAATAAATGACCGCCGCGGTTCCGATGATGTGTGCAAAATTCTTTGAAACCTGCATTATTAATATTGCAGGCGGGTAAGAAAGTCATGACCAGCGACATGTGTGGGAATCCAAGAGTGCCCATCGATCGACGACGGTCGTTCAGTGGGAGGTCGGGCCCTCGTCCCCCGTCCTGAATGGTTTCTCCTGTCGAATTCAAAGGGAAGCGTCTTCACTGAATTTGGATCATTTATTGGCATTCGAGCAGCCTGCTTCGCGATGGATCGTAAAGGGATCGCTTTTAGCCGGCGATAATTTCAAAGGCAAATTATGAGCTTCCTTATGGCCCGCAGATGACATTCCGATGAGCGACGCGCAGAGGGCAGACATGTGCGCCCGTCAGACGGACCTAGGACTGAATCATCGTCACAACAAGCGGCTGCAGCCTCCACGCCACATGACGACGAATGGTCTACTGAGAGGATGGATCGCCGGGCGGATGGATGGATGGCTGCATGGGCAATCAAACAAGCCGCCAACAAGGGCCTCCGCGCCGCTTGTCTTCGGCTTCCTCGCTAGCCGCCTGTCTGTCCGCCCCTTCTTCCGTCTGTCCGTCGGCCCGTTCAACGTTCGCGGGAGGGGCGCTCTGCTCGCCGCAATTAGACGCAATTTAATGTAAATTAATTGCAAGAACGCGCATTTCATGCACTTCGCCTCGCTCGGCGTGGAAACGAAATGATTTTAATGAAACGTGCCGTGCGATTCCAATTGCTCCGGCCTCCTGCCCTTCGCAGACAGGCCTCCATTCTACATTCTACTTAGTAACGCCCCTCGTAGCTGTTGATGTTGTTGTTAGTTTCGCGCCACTGCCCACTTATGGGGAGGGGTGGCAGACAGGGGCGTCCGGTGGACGGCGTGTGAATTTCAACGCTCCGAACGCCCATCGGAGGCCGACCCCGAGATTTCTAACTCAGATCGTTTAGTTGTGATCTCGACTGCAAACGGACTCGATAAGAGGGCTCCAATGGTCCCACCTACTCTTCAGCCGTGCCCCCCGGGCCGAGGCCACTCTCCACCTCGGACACTCCTCAAAATGACTCAATCGCTTCGAGCGACGCGGGTCCGAAGACTTTCCGCTCAACTCGAGTTCAGAAACGAGACTCGCCACAGAGGACACTGAGTTCAACTCGAGAGTCGGGCGGACGGCCGAAGGTCCAACCAACGGACTCTACTTTGCCCACTCCCGACCACTGTCGCCGATCAGCCGATTTCCTCCTGCGATCCTCACGAAACCTCTCGCTCACGTGCTGCCCTGCGCCGTTTCCGGGTCGGGGTTCGGGACGCCGATTGCGAACCCACGCCAGTTATTATTAACAATTTGTTTCGATAATTGTCTGCGGTCGTCGACGACGACGACGTCGCTCGCGCGGATGCATCTGTGCCACCCAAGTGCGTCTCGCGTCTCCATTGTTTCCCTGTCAATCGTATAATTGTCATTGTCAGCGTCAGCGATTGACGTGAACCCCCCCTCCCCCTGGCCCCACTTTCCCTTTCTCGCTCACTAACCTCCCAGGCTGAGTGCACCGCTCGTCGATGCGTCGCTTGAAATTGGAATTCGAAATGAATCAATTAAGGATCGCTGAGCCGTCGATCGACGGTGATGGGGAGGGGCAGAGGAAGACAGGAGCCAGCCACTTCCGACACTGGCTCGAGCGTCTGCGTGTGGGCCTCGGGAACCTGGTACTGGATCGCGGCCCGAGATCGTGACAGCGATATTCAATGTCTTCTGCGCGGCAACCAATTTGTCGTTCGATTTTACGATCTCCTTTGGCTTTGGCCGCAACTTCTACACTGCACCTCGATGTTTGAGCACGTCTCTTCATAATTTCATAATGTACTTATATTATTTGATTCAATCGATTGTAAATGCTCGTAAACTCAGGCGAACGAAGCGACCAGCGAGGCATACAGAGAAGCTAAAGAGAGAATGGGTTGGTGGGAACCTCAATGGTGGGCAGCGTGGGGTTAGAGTAAGAAGAAAGGGCATCTCTTTTCTGCGACTTCAATTACAGAGCTACGGACGAAGAGAGTCGAAGTAAAACATCCATCCCAAATGTATGTCCCCACTACGGACTTGGATATCCTGTCCCGCTGGCGCTGGCACCCGATTCGGCGGATTTTTACGACCCGAACGTGGTCAAGCCCATTCTAGGGCTGGGCCAGAGGTGAGTGCAGGGAAACGCCGACATCCGACAAATATTTACGACGGAGGAAGCGAAGGAAGGGTTAATTCAAGGGTCTGCCGAGCAGAGGATGGACTGCGGATCCACTTGCGAGGGGACCCCAGAAGGACGATGGACCCTTGCAGTGCTTCCTTTGATGAAGAGAGGGAATCGTTCGACCGACGAAGACGAAGCAGAACGCTTGCCCGACAACAAAAACAACCAGGAGCTGGCGGACTACGAAGAGGAGGAAGCACGGCCACCTCCTCGCGGAATCCCATAAAATAAACACTGAGCGCTCGCGAGAGTTGTAAAATTTCAAATTAAAAACGTGATCTCGACGCGAATTGAAAAGCAAGTTTGCCGAATCTGCATTTCCACGCAGCCAGCACCCAATCCACCCCCGAGCAAACAAACAAATGGTCGACCGTGCCTCCGTTGAGGGTGGCGACAGCGGCGGGGCGAGACGGGGTCGCCGGCCGAACTTGCAGTTATCTCTCCATTCACCCTGTGTCCTGAGCCCTGCCGAGACGGCGTTTATCTTCATTCCTGCAGCCGGCAATAACTCAGCCGGCCGACTGCGGGATCCGCGTCTCCGCCTCCCCCGCCCTAATTGAGGTACAAATTGAGCTTTTTTCGCGCGCTCATCTCGCACACAATTGAAAAATTGCCACAATGGGCCTCTGGGGGTTGGAGGGAAGCTGCCCCGAGAGAGATTTAATGGGCGTTTGTGAAATTGTTCCGCCCTGGGCTCGTTTTTCTTCTCTCTTTTCTTTGTGCTCTTCGCCCCCATCCGTCCGACTTTTGCCAGAATGTCAGGCGGAAAATGGAAATAGTCAGAGTGGGCGAGGCCGTGGGTGGGAGTGTGAACGGGTTCCGGCGGAGAATTACATAACTTTATGGGCGAAAAAATAGGAGTGGTTCGAAGAGCGATAAGGGAGGCACCGACCAACAGACTCTAAAATGTAGAATACGATGAGGAGAATATACAAGCGAAGCCGTCAACACGAAGTCCCTTGCCGCAGACGAGCAAGGAGGTAGCAGAAATGGTAGCGAACTCGGAACAGAAATCACATAAACCCAGTCGAAATCACTTCATTACAGATCGATTGCGGATCGATCGATCAATTGCCCGCGAGTTCGACATAAACAACAGTCTCCGCCGAGCGGAGCGACGGAGGCCCAATGATCGCTCCGCCGAAGTGATGTCGATCCTTAATTCGCCCACTTTCCGATTTGCATCTCTGCTCGCGCTCCCTCCTGTGTCGCCATTCGCGTGATGCTGCTAGACAAACATTCGCAGCGGCAACGGCCACGCCAACAACCATAACAAACGACCGCGAACAGCCAGAATGATCTCGATGTGATTTAGTTATTTCGATTGTTGGTGTTGTTGTTGGTGGGTTGGGGCAAGTTAATTCCCATGTTAAGCCGCTGATCTTCATTTCATTTGGACCGCGTCCCGTGGTCCCCGCCTGCCTCAGTTCGGCCGACGACAGCAATTGCGCGCACAAGAGTCTCGCAAATGATCCTCCAAGTCGCCGGGGACTCGGGCGCAGAGGCCGGCAGCGGCTTTTGTGGGTTGGCAGAACGTCGTGTGTGGTCCTTGCTCAGACAGCCGCTTGTCTTAACAACGAGTACTGGCCCAGTGACGCGCGCTCTCTCTCTGTCTCTCCTTCTCTCTTGTCTCGTTCTTGGCCTTGCTCAGTGAGAACTTGGCGACTCGTTCTCTCAGTTTCTGCCTCTCCATGGGTTTCGCGGTCTTCGCTCTTTCCGAGTGAGTCGCGATGGTCCTGAGAGTCGCTCTTTGGGAATGAAAAGAGAAACCCGACTGAGAGCACTAGGGACCTCTGATATGTGGATGCGTCCCCTGCTCCACCCGCGCCTCGATGTGGCTCGTCCACTGCACGTCTTCCGCCAGACCTCGTCTTCTCGGCTGCCCCACAGGTCGACCGGCGAGAGCTCCTCCTCTCCAGGTCCGCACGGAAGCCGAATCACGTAGATCGACAACAAATCACAGCGACGTGTAGTCGACGCAGGCCGGCGACCAGAACGACAGCAACAACTGTGACATCTACAGCCGTAGTAACAACAGCGACAACCGAGCAATCAACACAACAATCGAAACAGTAACTGCATAAATAACAACAATAACAAGAGCATAAGCCACCTAAACAAAGCGATCGGCAGCGCGATCATTACAAGCAGTGTTTTGACAGTCATGATCGATTTGGGTCCGAATCCCTCAAACTCCGACACACACTACGAAATATCTCTGTATGTTCCGAATCATCTGGCTCGACTCGGATTCTGGCCCAAGTTGTTCCCAGCAAATTAGTGGGAGATCGTGGCGGATGATGAGGCAGAAACGCGGTTACCAGAATTTCCGCCGCCTCGATCGTCGACTGTCAGTCGCTGTCCAAATGTTGTGATCGCTCGTGTCAGTCGTGGTCGTGGCTTCGGAGAGCAGGGGGAATGAGCTGTTCGGTTATGGTTTTGAGAAATGAGGAATCGTCGATCAGAGCGCGATCAACTGCCATCACTTCCCCATGGCGCCGGATTCTTCGTAACCGCACGGGGCTGCCTTCGAGTTATTGGCGCACATTTAAGGCCGCAGGGCCTTTTGGAGGGTCCTCGATGGCCGGGATGCCACCTGAGGAGAACCTGACACCGATTTTGCTTAATGGAAATGGTCGAGGCGCTGATCAATGAAAGCATTTAAAGGAAATCTTTCAGCATTGCACATGCTGATGCAAGCATGAAATATAGCGGAGAATCCTTCAGCTGTCGCCTGGGAGGTCTTCGCCAGAATTTCTATAACTCATCCTTCAAAGTTCTCTCCTCCTTCATGTCTCTCTTCGACTTCTCTCCCGCTACGCTGCTTGATTGCTGGTAAACTCTTCACTCTCTCGCTCTCTCGCTCTCTGTCTCTCTGGACTCGCTCGCTCTGGGGACGCAGGCCGTCCGCGCTCTCAATCAACACACAATTCTCTCCTAATGGCATGCAATTGCAGTTAAAAGCCATAACAAGTACCTTCTTGCTGTTGGATCCTCCCAGCTAAATGGTCGCGGCGGCCATCGGGGTGCGAGCCGAGGCAGGAGCTGGAGTCGGTTCGACTTGGGTGGTCGCAATTTTCAGCATCACTTTATTACAGCGCAACATGGCAGGGCTGGGACGTGCCGTGAGAGCGACTGGGCCCGCAGGAATCCGATCACCGCTGCAGTGCGCGAGTCCTCGGCCCGTTTGTTAGGGTAGATCGAGTGGTGGAGCTGGTCCGCTCCCTCAACGCTTCTAATAGAGTGGTGTAGGCCGACTCAATTTCCTCGGAATTTATTACCGAAATTAATGATCCTCATTTTTCACCACGATCCCTCGACGCCCTTTCTCCCGTTCCCCGCCAGGTCCCTTCTCCGCGATTCGATTTTCGGCTCGCCCGAACGGTAGCTCCTCCGTTTTGATTACCGTCATTAGTTCTGCAACGAAAATTCCATGGAACTCGGACTCGCATCACCTGCGTCACTCTGGGGACACTTCAACTCCCTGCAGACGGACAGATGCACGTCGGGAGGCAGGCTGGCGGACGTCGTGCTGGTGGGAAATCGCGGTGGAATCGCTTCATTTCCTCTCGCCACGACCTCGGCGACGAATCGATCGGCATCGAGCAGCGAACCCTCGTCCGATCCGACGGAGAGGGACAAAAACCGTCCACATGAAACTTGCGCGGTGGCGAAGCCTAATTAACAACATTATTTCTAATTGGACCACCAGGCACGTCCATCTCCCATTCTCCCCGGCGGAGAGCGCGACGACGATCGCCAGTTGAGAGAGTGCGAGGGGTTTTGCATCGGAGCCTAATCTTGATCGCAACCACCGAACTATTTCCAAGGCAATAACTCATTGACCGTTAGGGTGCGACTTCGGAGCGGAGTCTGCGACTGATCATGTTCGATGCGATATTGGACTCGTTCTCTCGACGGCTTCGTCCGTTCAGAGCCAAGCTGATGACGGACTCTCTCCCACCGCGGCCGACCTGGAGTCTAGCAGCTCGCCGCCAGAAAAGACAGGTGAAGGGACACACCGAGTGCGACCAGTAGGGGCTTCGTCAATAAGTAGACCGTTCAATGCGAGGAACACGCATTTCATTCTATCTTCGCATCAGGCGACTTGGTTGCGACTCTTCGATCTGCTGTGGATGCCTGAACCGTCTGCCCTGAACCCGTTCCGTTATCAGACGCGAATAGTTCAAAGTAGCCCAGTCGCGATTAGAGCGCCTCGCGGCAGATTAGAGCGAGAGTCCGGGCCTCAGTCCACATCGATCTTTCCGAGCGAGCAGACGATCGCGCCGAGCTAAAGTCCCCAACACCGCTGATGATGAGACTATTTCTGATTCCCGCGCTCCTGGTGGCGAACCTTGTGGTCGCCCCAACGGCCGCCGATGTCGGCAACATGGTCTGCTTCTACGACTCCTCCAGCTTCGTGAGGGAAGGTGAGTGCGACAGAGTGCTCAGTGAGAGAAAAACCCGCGGTCCATCGGTATATCTGGCACGGGTCACGGGGTTATCACTCGCCTCTGCTCGGAGATTCAACGCAGTGCTGACGACGTCTACTCCTCGCAGGTCCCGCCCAGCTTTCCATCGCCGAACTGGACCTAGCCCTGTCCTTCTGCAACTTCCTGATCTACGGCTACGCCGGCATAGACGCCGACACCTTCAAGCTGAAGTCCCTCAACGAGGGGCTGGACTTCGGACGCGACCACTTCCGCACGATAACGGCCCTGAAGCGGAAGCACCCCCAGCTGCGCGTCCTGCTCTCGGTGGGCGGCGACCGAGACACGCGCGAGGGGGCGCCGAACCACTACATGGCGCTGCTGGAGGACGCCGCCCACCGCCAGGCCTTCGTGGGCAGCGTGGCGCCCCTCCTGCACACCTACGGCTTCGATGGGCTGGACCTGGCCTGGCAGTTCCCCAAGAACCACCCGAAAGCGGTGAAGGGCGCCATCAAGAAGGCGTGGAGCTCCTTCAAGAGCTGGTTCACCGGGCCGAAGGTGGTCGACGAGAAGGCCGAGGAGCACAAGGAGCAGTTCACGGCGCTGGTGCGGGAGCTCAAGGCCGCCCTCAGGCGCGACGCCTCCCTGCTGACCCTCACCGTGCTGCCGCATGTGGACCCCGCACGTGAGTCTCCCTCTGCTTATACAACATGGTCATTGTCTCACTGTCTCTTCAGTCTTCGTCGACGTCTTCACGGTGATCGCCAACGTGGACTTCGTGAACCTCGCCGCCTTCGACTTCCAGACGCCCGAGCGCGACCCCAAGGTCGCCGACTACACGGCCCCCCTCTACGAGCTGTTCGAGCGCGACGCCGACCACAACATCAACCACCAGGTGCAGTTCTGGCTGAACCAAACGGCCCCGAGCAGCAAGATCAACGTGGGCGTCGCCGCCTACGGCCGCACGTGGCAGATGACCAAGGACTCGGGCATCACGGGGTACCCGCCCATCCCGGACTGCGCCGGACCCGGCCCCGCCGGCCGCCAGAGCGGCACACTCGGGCTCCTCAGCTGGCCCGAGATCTGCGAGAAGCTGCTGAACCCCACCAACCGAGAGTTGGCGGGCCCCGAGGCCCCGTTGCGGAAGGTCGGGGACCCCACGCAGCGCTACGGAACCTACGCCTACCGGGCCGCCGACGAGAACGGGGAACACGGCCTGTGGGTGAGCTACGAGGACCCCGTCTCGGCCGCCACCAAGGCTGGCTACGTGCACGCCAAGGGCCTGGGGGGCGTGGCCTTCTTTGACCTCTCGATGGACGACTTCCGGGGCCAGTGCGCCGGCGAGAAGTTCCCGCTATTGAGGAGCATTAAGTTTAAGCTATGAGTTGTACCTTCGGAGTGAGCAAATAAACTCGTAACTCGATGCGAAGAGGTTTGCGGGGAAGGGGAGAGCGCTCTAAGGGTGGTCCCCGATAAGATGGGCTGCGATCATGGACCACACCCTGATGGGGTCATAGCTGTCCCCCACGACATACCAAGTGCATGAGATGAGACGGAGACAGAGACCTCTGATTGACTCACTGACATTGTAATCGTTTGCCTGGCTTACCAGCGACAGTTCCAATTAGTCTTCATCATTACCGCTTGAACCGCATGAAGACCCTGGACAGACAGACAAAGGAGAGTGACAGAAAGACCAGGCGATGGCCATGCAGAAGGACGAGCACACAAATGAATGGCGATGGACGATCATCGGTCTCTCCATTAAGGGAATAAATTAGCGATGCTTATCTATAACTAGAAGGAGTGCGCTCTCCGAACACGACGATCAGTCATGTCCTCGTCCGAAAGAAACACCCGACGAGGCATGGAAGGGGTAAGGGATGCGTGCAATTAATCTAATCTACGGCGTCCAGATTCCGGTGGTTTTCCGTCCCTCGGTCGCCCCATTGGGCTCTGCTGAGTCGCGAGGGTCAAGTGCCTACCTCGTCACAATTTTGTCATGATCACTGATACATCCTCAAGATCATGATCCGTGGTCGGCAGACGCGGACGGATGCGTGCCAACAAATCAATTGCGATGACGAATTTGTCTATTGTCAGAGATGAATTGAAGGGGCTTTCCGGACAGGAATTAAGGGGATCTCTTTAGAGTATATCTCTTTAATTAGCCTGCATTGAAGCCTCTCAACACTTGCTCGAATTAGAGTGACTAATGGGAATCGTGCATTCTGGAACTGAATGATCGATCTGGAGGATCGACTTAGGTTTGGTCATCAATTAAAGTCATCGATTAATTCCGAATTTGGGTTCAAATCTTCCTCAATAAGTGCAAAGCCTCGTTTCTTCTAATTTTTCCTATTTCAATATAACGTGTTTTCAATATAAATTTCTGGACCAATTAAACAAGATTCACTTCAAAAATCGGAAATAGAGCTCAGAAGAACAATAAGGAAAATATCCTTTTGGTGTTTGTGCATACCACAAATCTAGTCTTTAAAAATTATTTTATGGCTAATACTTATGTCGAGCTAATCAAAAACGCATAATCCATTAGTAAAGTTGAGTCTTCTTCTCTTAATTGGCCGATCCGAAAACGTGATATGCTGCGTCTTCAGGACTACATAATAATAGCAACTAAACTCAGGATTCGCTATGTACATAGGATTGAGACAGGATTTTGTTATTATCGGGTTTCCACATCGGATGTCATTTGTGAGCTTTTCCCCAGACGCGGCCCATGCACCGAAGTGGTTTCTATTAACGGTCTACCATTTGAAATATGGATACCGCTCCAACTTCGACTGACTAAGCAACCAGATGCTCGCCCAAGTGCCGTATGGAGGGGTTTCGCGATGACAGCTAAATTGAAATTAATCTGCCGGTTATCGCGTCAGTTTACAGTATTTTGTAGTTGAAATGGTTCGAGCCACTTGGCATGCTTTTAGCCAGCTCGGGAGCCATAGATTTAGACTTATTGCAGATAAAATTGGGTGAAAATTGCAGGCAATGGAGCCTGTTATTGGTAGCAGCTCTACACTTAGTGTGGCGCGTAGAGAATGAGCACTTTTGATGACCGCAGGTTGGACATAACATGTCGATGTCTGTGTCTAAGACCACCTAGTCAATACTCCTACAAGGTGCTTGAGGCGCCACCTGATCCCTCGGCTTGGAGTCAGATTCCTAAAAATGCAGTCCTCAGAAGGACTTGAAAGGTAAGCCATGATTCCGGCAGATGACTTAATACCTCGGGGAGCGATCCTTCGGGGAGGACGAAGAAGAGGGTCAAAATTTCACACGTGTGGTCCTCGGATGTAGGGCGAGAGCAACCACAAAGGCACTCAAGTGCTTAAGAGTGCGCCAAAGTCTACAGAATCATCAGATCAGATCAAAGTTGCACCATCATCTCCCTCTGTCTGCTTCCTTCTCTTCCACATGTGATCAACTCGTCTTCTGGACGGTTACGACGATGTTCACCATCCACACCCTCTTAATTTGACACATCACATGATCAAGTGTCACTGATCGTCGCCGTGGCCCAAAAAGGTCCGAGTGAGCTGCTGTCACGTACGACAGCACCACAACAACTAACTGCGGTGAACAACAACATCCACACGACAATCAACCCGAAGTCCTTTGCACTTCCTTCGGAGGGCTCAAAGAAACCTCGAAATTCTGAGCCAAAGTGAGCGTGACTTTGTATTTAAATGAAACCCCCTGCCCCTTCGCCTCTCTCACTTCCGCGCTCCCTCTCTCTCCTTCTGGGGATCACATGATCAGTTTTTAATATGCGTCCGCACAAGCGCCTCGTCACAGGCGCGAGGAAGCCAGCCAGGAAGGTCTTCCATAAAGAATGTCCAAATTAACTTAATGACATGATGTCAAATGTTTGTCAGCTCTTGACTTCTTGGCATTCTCAGCTGTAGGTCTGAGTCGAAAACATGCATAATTAATCCACGCTTCTCGCTCCCCCGCACCTTTCTCCTGTCGCTCTCTCCGGGCCTGGGCTTTAATTTATTTCCTCCGGGCTCTCTTCATAATTTGGTGACATTTTATTACGTCGATTCGGCCTGCCCCACAGTCCCCTGAAGATCGCCGGGCCGTTGATATGGTAATTCGTCTCTTTCGCACAGGGCTCCAGCTCTGCCTCGGCTGCGGTGTGTGTGGCGGCCTTTGGTGCGGATTAATTGGACCACCTGGTAGGCCGACGGTGGCGTTGCGGGTGCTTCCGTGCATTTCGTATTCAAATTAATTGCCATTGCTGCCGAACTTCTCGGTAATCGTGCTCTTCGCAGCAACACTAACCACCGAATCATGGGAACCGCTGGAGTCACCAACATGGGAGCCACCTCCAGAGCAGCCCCGGAGAACCCAAACGACTCAATGGACTCTCGCTGCAGATCCTCCGACTCGGCGGCAAGATCACCAATGTGGTCACGACGGTGGTTTCTACGGAAAACTCGGTCGCAAACAAGGCTCAAGGCCTCAAGTGGTTCCCTCCGGTCCTCGGGGACCGATCACCAGGTAGATCGATGGAGAAAGCAGTAGTCGATGTTATTAATGAGCCGCACGAGGAACCTGCGGTTGCTGCTCTCGGCCTGCCTCAGCTTCTGGGACGAAATCCTTTCTGCGTATCCCGAAATTATTTCCATTCAACACGAACTTTTCATAATTAATTATTAGTCTCGTATTCCCTGGAAGAAGACAATGTTTGAAAGGCAAACGAGGCGTGCGATGTGTGAGTTATTAATGGAAATTCATCAATGTTTTGCTGTTTAACATTTCAATCCTTTCAGCCCTCGGCCCTGGTCTCGTCCCTGGACCCATGACGAATGATCGTAAATATTTGGAATGAGAGTCTTTGTCAAATATTTGTGTAAGTAATGATGCCTTTGTCTCCATCAGGGCGGGATTGTCGCGTAGAAGAGTGAACGATTCCCCGGTCGATTTCCCTCCCGAAATGCTCGAGCAGCTCTCGAGGGAATCTAAGTGTGTCCAATTGAGAAATCTGGCGTCGAAGGAGCCCCGAAAACACCGCCAACAGATGTCGCTAGAGCGTCCAGCCAGGGGGAGGGGCGAAATAGGCTCTTATTTATTGAATCCATCTATGTGGCGAATGCCACGTAATGGCCCGCTGTCACGGGCTCCGATCTGGATAACTCGTGGTTTTAATTACTGCCAAAGGATGGATCGTGGCCATCCCCTCTCCTCACCACGCCTCTACAACCTAGCAACATTTTTATTTGCTCTTTTATTTATAGAGCTCCGGCTCATTCTCCCCGACCTCTGCCATCCACCCCCATAGGACGAGACTGTGCGGCCGTACATCAAGTGTTCAACTGGACATGCGTGTCTAATCTCGTTACGAGTGCAGAAGGGTTAATTCCCATTTCCAAATGCGACCGGGCCAACTATTCGCCGCCCCCTTGCCCCTCATATCCTCCCTTTTACTCCATCTCTCTCTGTTCGCCGCTCTGTCCGTGAACATGTTCATGCATTTTATGCGACCGCTCCAATTAAGTTCCAGTAAAACGAATCGAATGTCGCATTTCCCGAAAAGCGAGGACGGGTCATTTTGACAGTTGGTCCTTGGGGGGCGAGGCGTCGAGTGGAGAAGTCGACGAGGTGTAGAAAGGGTTTAATTTACGGCATTGCCGGAAGGACGACCCGGGTGCGGGGTACCGTCCGGAACGTGGTGACGAGTGGTTGAGGGGACGTTTAATTAAAAATGTAAACACGAAGCGGCGAGGAGGGCGAGAGCGAGGCAGAAGCAGGGGCTGAACCCCTTCTCCCTCGCACTGCGACCAGGTGGGCGCTGAGCCAAATTCGGAGTCGGATCAAAAGAGCTTCGAGTTCAAATCAAAACCTATCAGTCCATTGAAGGTTCCTGGCTCTCCGACCCTGTATGAGTCGGAGTGAATTCTCGAGGAGGGGTTTCCTAACTCACCGCCATCACGGCATCTGTCAAAGTTGTATCGCTCGCCACGAATTACAACTTAATTGAAATAATTTCGCTTATTTGCATGTTAATCGCAAATGTCGAAATCATTTACATTTGAGCTTACACGAATTAAATTTTAATGGCCGTGTACAACAACCCACGACCCCTTCGCCCACACCCCGCCACGGACACGTACATATGCCATAAGCCATAAACGGCTTTTGACACAGCCACGGAGAGCGAGGGGCGACGCAGAACGAGAGAGTCAAAAATAAAGTAACTTGTTTCGCATGTTAACGAGGTGCTTCCGGCGCACGGTGAACAGTTTCAGACCCCACGAACCCCACCGCCCATCCACGAAGAGTGCGCGGTGGGCGGAGGGAAACGGATCGGAAAAGGACTCTCGTAAAAATTCCTCAGGGAAATAAACAAAATAGTTCACGGAACGACGGAATCAAACACTGGCCCGTCAGACGTAGGGAAGCAGTAGCGGGGAAATATTTTTATATTTTAATTAACCCTTCGAGCCCGAGAGGGACAGAGGCCGGGACGATCCGGAAGGAAGGCCCGAGACTCGTGTAAAGATCCGCACCTTTACGGCCTCGTGCCGGCAGCTGTCGCAGGGTCGATGTGTGACGCCAACGACCAGTCGATGTGGGACAAGGACGGACAGTTAGAGGACGGAAGGGGAGGGGTACAGGGAGAGGGCATAAAATGCCGAATTTATGGCTTGTTGGAATGGCTTTCCGAGCCATTTCCTACGAGCGATGCCGGCCCGTGCCATTGATTAAATGGCAGCCTCTAATAGTATCCGCTTCCTCGGCCCACCCCACGCTCTGCCCCACCGCTGCCTCGCCGATAATTAGCCGCATTCACGCGCGCAGTCTTGAATCCCCAAATGAACCCTTAGCCGGAGCCACCCACTCGGGGCCCGCCGTAGGCTCCGCATGCGATTGACATTTGTTTATGGAATGCGAGGGAGCACGGAGAGAGAGGGGAGAGCAAGAAAAGGAGATAGAGTTATGAGCTCTTGTCACGCGCCAATTCGCAGGCATTCGTAAGCAAGAACGGCATTATTTGACAGATTATTAACAACATGGCGTCGGCGTCATTTCCTTGATTTGCGGCACGCACTGCAATGGCGCCCGCCGCCCCCTCCGAACGAACATCGCTCTGCCAAAAGAAGCCCATTAATTTATCCGCCCCGTTCGGCTCTTCCTTCCCCATCGCCGCTGGCGTTCGAGGTCCCTCGATGACTTCCGCCAGCAGCCTCGAACGATCGTAATTAAAGCACTGCTTTATCGACTTTATCGATGAGTTTACTCGAGATAATTTAGGAGATGCGGGAACAGGGAAATCCCCGACGAGTCTATTCGCCTCGACCGAACCATTCCACTCTCGCTGTCAGACAAAACGCCGTCGTCGCATAGGCGCAGGCGTCCCACGCGTCGGTGCGACTTCAAAGGCGCCTTCAGGTCGAGGTGGCAACGTTACAGCGCCCCAATATGGACCGCGAGCCGAACGGTATCACAACTTCCGCTCCCTCTAATGCCCAGAGCGTGGAGTCAAAGCGTAAAAGACAAGGTCCCATTCCCTGACGCACAGTCTGCTAATCTGTATTGCCCGCAACAGACAGACCACGTCTCGATCTGCCGTGCCTCAGTTTAGCCCGATCTCGATTCGAGGAGGCGTGATGATCCACGGTGCAAAACGGGACGGCGAACAGGAAGGAGGAGCGTCGCACAGTGGTCGCCGTTTCTTCCGCACTTGCTTTCGCAGTAAACGCAGTAAACGCTCTTTAATGGATATTTATGGTGTGGTCACACGCTCCGTTTCGCTCCCTATCGCGCTCATAATTTTATACAAACGCCCTATAATTTTCCTTGTGTTTTGCGCACTTGCCTCCTATCATTGCAATAAATTGAATGAGTAACACATTTTCCACTCCGTTTTCCATGCATTTTCCATTAATTCCATTTCTCACTTCATTTCATTTCGACTAGTTTTCGCAGCTAATTCAGTTCCAACGAACTGCCTCCGATCACAATACAACTCCTCATTAGAGGGTATTTTTCTTGATTTTGTTGGCTCGCGTTGCGATCGCGCCCACTGTGCAGACCGTGGGCTCGACGTGGGTGGTCCCCGCACGAGTTCGTTTTGCATATCGACATCGTTCGCCGTCATTAAAACTAATTAAAATGCGATACAATTAAGATTTTAAATATCGCTCCCTCCTTGTTCGCTCGTTTACTGAGTGATTAGAGAAGTTCCGTTCGGCACACTGAGAAAAAGACACTCGATTTTTCTGTCGTAGAGTGTGAAGTGATCCCATTGGAGATATAGAAAGACGTCTGAACTATCCAGGAGTTCATTACCGGAATCGAGAGCTTCGAGAGATTCCGCAAGCATTCTTTTTTAGAACTCCCTCTGATCGAGTCAATTCCTCGTCTCGTTAAGAGCCGCATCGGCCATAAATCCTCGCTAAGAACACATAATTAAACCGAGGATTTATTTGCGCCAACGGATTTTTATTTATTTACACGAAAACCACTAACTCGGCTGACATTGTGTCCATTTGTTCCCCTTCGCTGCCGACCGGCCTTTGTCTCCCGGCTGCAGCAACAGCAACGAGAACAAAGGCATTCCATAAGAATCCCATTCAGTGGAGCTGGTGGTGGGCCCAACTGGATGCGGCGGCTCATTACGGCCTTGTTTATTGGCCGCGTCCACGGGCTGCAGATCGGTCCGTCGGTCGCCTCGCGTAATGCGTGAAAACAATTTGTTCTCAATTTTATGTCGTTTCCCGGGAATACCTCATCTTCTGGAGCGACGTCTCCTCGCGGCGGGACGGGCCGGGCCAGGGCCTGGTCCGCATCCACTAATTTTAAAGACAAATTCATCCGCTGCCAAGTGCTGCAGCCTTTCGGACCGCTAACGACCGAAGAACGGCACTTAAATGTCGCCCCGCAGATTTATGCACACTGCCCGCCACATGTCCATGACGGTCGCTAGTATTAGTGCTTGTCTCCGCTCTTTTGGTGTCTGCGCGAAGTTGGCTTTTACGACAGGACATTCCCGGAACTGTGCTCTGCTGCAGTGGATCAACATTAATCATTGTAAATCTTGCGGCCTCGCAAGGGTTCGAATCCAGGCGTCGCACCCCGGAGCCAGCGGGAATGATCTGTCGTGGGCGAAAGGGGCATCCCTACCTCATTGAAAGCACAGGACAAGGTCCTCCGATAAGACTTGGTCCATCCCGAGGCCCTGGAATCAACTAGCGACCCGATCCAAGGCAGAGGCGCCTCGTCAAGGGCGCCTAATCTTGTCGTTGGGCCGGCGATTAATTTCCGCCTCGAGTCGCCTTCGTGCGGCTGTTGAACCCAACTCCGTATGCCGGTGCGTGCGTCACCACGTCCGTAGAAGGACATCGAAAGTTTTTATTATTTTTGATAAATTTCACCCACCTAAAGGCGATGATTCCTCCTAAGCCCGGGTAGAAGTCGACATTCTTGGCCGCGAGTCGCGCTCGTAAATTCGGAGACGTGTTGATTCCACACTTAAAACGTCTCACTTTGGTCAATACAGACCATAAATTTCCGCCCCACCATCCAGATCCTCCGATCTGCACTCGATCTGAGCCGCACTGAGGGGGAGGAGGAGACGCGCGGGGAAGGTGCTTAAAACCCAATTTTATGAAGATGTCACACTATTGCTCTGCAATGGCCATAAAATATAATTTACTTCCAGAGACATTTCGTTCCCTCCGGGTTTTTATTAATTTCTCTCCCATGCGGACGACTCAAGCTCGGCGACCACAACACCGGCAATAATAACAACAATAACAATATCAACGGCCCCGATGATGACGGGCTCCAACACCGATCTTGAGTGGCAGCGGCAGCGACAGAAACAGAAACCAGAAACAACAGCGAGATTGACCAACAACAAAGAAACTCGAAGTCTCGTACTGTAAATCATGGCTTTGGATTAAGACGTTCTTTTATTGTTGTTATTGCTGATGTAGTTATCGTTGTTGTTGTTTTTGATGCTAATGTTGTTGTAGTTATTTCCGTTGAGTTGTTTTTGCAACTCAATCTCCTCGCGCATCCACTCTCAATGGATGGAAAGACTCCGAAGTTGTCACCGCGGCTTCGCGACACCCACACTCAGCGACACCAAGACACCAAATGCAAACACACTCACGTGACACGAGTGTCGGTGAAGCTCTCAACGTTTTACGGGTTTTGATCTAAATGTCTCTCGAAAGATTTGCGGAGGGTAGCAATAGAATTTGCATTGAATTCGATGATCGATGCTGAGTCTTCTTCAGACTAGTCCTGCTCAACATCTTCGGTAGATAAAAATCCGACTGATCTGCCATGGGGTGAAGTCCACTCATAATTCCAAAGTGATTCCAAGTTCAGTGAGGGCTCCGTCGGCTCCCGGAAAGTGCGGCAGGCCCTTCTCTCCCACCACCCTAAGCACGCCCACTGGCTTTAGCTCATTACCATATTCGCACATGGACCTTAAGTCATCGAAAACCAATTTTAGTGGAAGATGTAGGAAAGCAGAGCCAAATATGAACCTGTTCCACGCTGGTTAATTGACCAATTAATTAAGACGAACCCCGGTTTGAGGCTTTAGCCAGTCTGGCCGAGTAGGTCGATTTATCTAATGTCTCGTAAAATTAGGCAAAACCGATAATTGCGGCCACCCACAGTGCGCACGCGCAGAATTGACCAGAAAATCAGCTCACGATCGATTCGTCCCATTTTTCAAACCTAATTTAATGGAGTCAATAACGTAGTCTTTTGTGTATAAGTTTTTTTATTTAGTATAGTTTATTATTTATATTTACTGCTTTTATATTCATTAATAGATTTAATTTTATATTTTTTTAAATTTCTTACTATTAACATTTCTGTTTTGCTTACTGAAAATAATTATGAAAACAAATCAAACAAGATTTATCGTGATACTATTCTATATTTATTTACAGTTTCTTCGTGCTTCAAGCTGGCAACTTTGAAGGCAGCAAAGATCTTCTTGCTTAAATAATAAATACTCGGAACTGCTAAATAAAACATTACTCGTGGATAAATAATAATAAGTGGAGTGGTGGTAATGAAACATGGTTGGAACTACAGCTAGGACTAGACTTTGGCTTAAGGTTACTCCGCCTGCTCCCCGCAGCACTACCCTAGGGTTCATACTCTTAATTCTACTCTAGATCCTCTACTCTAAGCGGAACCCCGAGCTCCCTGTACATATTGCTTTTGCGCTCCCTTTGGATGCCCCAGACTCCTCGACACCTCGCTCTGTACAAAATTTACATCCGCCCTCGGCGCGTAATACTTTCGTTGTAAAGATGATGCCGTGCTCAGGGTTTCATCGACCCACTGTGCGCTCCCTCTACGAGGACGCGTTGTCCGCTGAAGCGGCGGCGGCGTTCTCGCGCTCCTGCAGCTCCTGGAGCTCCTCCTCCTCGCGCGTCAGCGGCACCGTCGAGTGGTTGTACAGGCCCTGGGCCATCAGCTGCAGGGCGAGGGGGTTCTTCGTGCCGCTGGACTTCTTCAGCTTGGCGCGCTTGTTCTGGAACCAGATCTTGATCTGGGCCTCGTTCAGGCCCAGCTCGGCGCTGAGCTGCTGGCGGCGCTTCTCGGTCAGATAGCGGTTCTCCGTGAACTCGTGCTGCAACACGCAATGAGGACGAGACAGAAAAAACACACATAAGGAAATGGCTCGGTTAGGAGGACGCCAGGCCCGGTGGCGCTGGTGCTGCGGCAGACTCACCTTCAGTCGCGCCAGTTGGGAGCCGCTGAACGCGGTCCGTGGCCGCTTGTCCTCCGCCACCGGGGGCGCTACGCCCTTCTCGCTAGCTGGCTTCTTGGGCTTCCGTGCGCGAGGACCTGCGACAGGAGAGACACAGAAGAGACGTTAGGGCGTTAGAGAGAAATGCACAAGGGTGCTTGGCCGAGGCATAAAAATTCCGGAACGCAAATAAAACAAAGTAATTACGCCGTCATGACTGGTCATTCGGCGACCATTCGTCCGCGTCAGTGAAGCACACGCAGGCAGCGCACACAGACGCCCCAACTCACGCACACACACACACACACACACTTCGCACTCCTAGTCACGCGGCTTGCATACATTTTGAAACACGAACGACCGCGAAGATTTATTGCGCGCCAAAACTACACGTCCGCCACGCCCCCCGTCCCACCGGCCGAGACACGTTGATCAAATCTAAACAAATGTCGACGCAATTAGGCGAGCGTCTGGAGTCAACTCCGGCTTCCGGTTCCTGTTCCGCTGCTCGGCGCAAGCAATTAAAGTCGAAATTTCGCTTATCACGACGACCGGGGTGGCTAATTCCGCCCATCCTCGAGGAACAATATCGAGTCATGACAAGAAGACGAGCCCCACGATTGGGGCAGGCGCAGCCACCCCACCACGCCCCGCGCCCACCCACAGGCCGAAAAGAGATGTTTTTATTTAATTAACAGTCCAAAGCCATGGCAGGCGAAGCAAATGAAACGCGGAGAAGGGTTGGCGTCAAATGTTATTGCGGAACATTTCTTCAGGAGTCAGGGGACCAACATAGAGATTTATCCAAGAAGCTCTGTGGAGGAAATAGCGGAAGGCAGTCGACCCCTTCTCCCTCCATGCATTGGGACCACATGGAGCCGTGGACAAGAATGCGCTTTATTTGAATTCTTCGCAGAATTGAGCAGTTATTGGTCCACTAATGAGCATTTCTCGGTTTCAGATCGGTTTCCGGTTCCGGCCACAACGACCTCGTCCAAGCAATTCTCGGCTTCAAGTCGTTTGTGGCCGAAGTGAGACAGGGGGTGGTGATGAACAGTAGTTTCGAGGAACATTAGGAATAGTTCGGAGAAACTGTTTGCCTCGACCACAAGTCGAAGGAGCACATTTCGTTTATTAAATGCGGCGCAAAGAGGGAGGGGTGGCCGAGGTTCATTTGTCATGTAGCCTCATTTATTTTGTCCGCGGTTCTCTCGTTAAAAACTACCAAGACATTTGAAGGCTTCTTCGAAACACTTCCGAACACTTCTGCGGTTTCTTAACGGAAGAGCAGGGAGACGACGATTTAAAGGTTTGAACTTTTAAGCGACGGGTTTCTCCGGTCTGGTCTGTAACTTCTGCATGCCCTCGCTTGCCTCGAGTATTCTTTACACGGCTCCTCTAACGTATCCCGAGAACATCGTCTCGACTTCCCAGTCACCAAATCTTTTTCACCTCGGTTTTACTTACTTCGACCTGCCAAAGAGAGAAGAGAAAGAAAAGAAATCGATTAAAATAAATTCTGCTACAATCAATAAAATAAACGTAAATTGATTAAATTTCAGTGAAACGAAAAAGGGCGTTTGGGAATAGGAACCAGGTGGGGGTAGTAAGAAGAGGTCGGAGAAGGACATGAAGGTGAGCGAGAAGAAACTGCCAAGGGACGTGGAAAAATTCCGGCGATTGCGGAGGGCGCCTCGAATTCCGGCGAAGTCTGGCGCGGAGCCCGAGTGCCCGACATCCGCAGGGTGGGTTGAAATCGCGGGAGCAAACGACCTTTACAACAAATGTACCGTTACTAATTTCAAACAACAACAACAACAACCACGCGACTGAGGGCGCGATTTCGCAGTTTAATCGCTGGAAAATTGAACGAATCAATTTCGTCCGAGGAGTCGGCCGCCGCCGCCCGATCCTGCTGCTGCTTCTCCCGGCAACGAGCGCTGAAAAATTGAGCGCGAGCATTAAAAGGCACAATTGAACACGTGTTCTGACCGAGTCGCCTCCTCCGCCCCCTGGCCTGGCGACGTTTTTATCGCAACTTTAAATTTCACACTTTGGCGATTCCAGTGACGACGACGCGATTCGTGGGCGGGAGGGAAAGCGCCGGAAGAAACCTTGAACCTGTCACCAGCGCCGACCGTGAACACCCTCACAACGGCAGCACCCGCAACGAAAATAAATCATAGCCTGTGGACTCCGGGCAAGCGAGATAAGCACAGGGTCCAGGACATCATCATCGCGGCAGGGCCAGGCTTTTATTGTTATTGTCGTTCTGCTACTGGTGTCAGCATGACAACAACAATATTGTCGCTGGGTGCAGAGCGTGACCGACTGTAGGGTGGGTGGGGGAGGTTCGTGCATTCCGGCGCGTATGTATTACTAGATCCTGGACGGGAGGGCAGAAGGGTTGCTCGGATTTCGTCGTGTCCGCTTCTGCCTCAGACGTCGACTGCGTACATGGTTGGAAAACGAAATTATATTGGAAAATTGTGATTTATGGGGTGACGAATGGGTGCGACACGTGACGAATTGGGACAACTTATTTCCGAGGTGAAAATCTGAATGTGGAGACGAAAATTAAAATCAAGGCAGACATGCAATCAGAACGGAGAAAGGATTATTTGGGTAATATTTCCTTATAGTTCGAAATCTTCCAATAGACCCATAAGAATGAAGAATCCTCTACACCAAAGGGAGTCACCAAAGCTGAACCCCGAGATCGTGGGATAAATTCTCTATTGCTCGGTCACTGATCTGTCCCTCGCCACCATCCACTAATGACAGATCCGACGACTCTGGTTCCACGTCGCTTGGGGTTTTAATCACAGGCCTCGGACCCGTTCGGCGGAGGGGCGGCTGCGGGACTCGGTGGACACTTTCGCGAGGCTAATTATTGACGAAGGCGACGGGCGACTGGCGACGAGAGACGACGACTTCTGCTCGCGAGCCATGATTACATGGTACGGCACTGCAGACGAGGGGTGAGCGGGCGAAACGGTAGTCGGTACTCGTCAGCCGTCGACGGCACGTCAATTTCCCATCGTTGTTGCGCGTGCTGTTGTTGGTGGCGTCGTTGTCGTTTGCCATTTTCAAATTGAGTTATTTTGCTCTGGGCCGATTTTTTCCATTTAGCGAATGGCCAATTGAGTTCGCGCCGAGGCTAAATTACAAAGTGGGCCTCCGACACACGCTCAACCTCTCACTTGGAAACACACACTCGCACATGGACATGGCGCTATTAGAGCCCATTGATTTGTGGAAACCCATGATTGGAGGCGCTTTTCGAAACATCGACCGATTGGAGGGAATAATTGCGGAAAATTGAGCTCCGATTTCTTCTTAATGTTTCATAGTTTACAACAGACGCCCACTTTAACTCACATCGCCTTGGGTGAACCTGAACCACGAAGGATCGTCGCTATATCTGTCTCCGTCTCTTCGACCCAATTAAAGCACGGTTGTCAAAGGCCTCAAAACAAGTCTCCCCCGGGAGGACACGCCCACTGTTGCCCAGCCGCACGCTTCATCATCACCACCTTGCCGCCCACCACTCACCATCCCTCCGCAACCGCAAACGAAAATCGCTTCCCCGACCTAAACAAACAAATCCATTCTAAGCACAGCAATAAACACCCCCACGGGACGTTTTAGTGAAGGAAACCTCCCCAGCTGACAGAACGACGGACGGACGGACGAAGCGACGCATGTTCACGACTGTGTCGACAAGATAAGCTCCGTTATAATCCCATTTGGCTGAGTGCTGAGTGTTGTAAACACTTTGGACAAACACCAAATCAGGGGTCGAGGCTGGGGCCTTTTATTGACTCAAGTGTAGAGGGTGGATAGGGTGGGTGGTGACTTGCGGAGTTCAACCCCCGCTTCCCCCATCTGGGTAGACTATTCGGGAGCCACGTTCAGTGAATGCGAAATGCGGAGCGAGTCAAGGGGGACGAAAACATATTGTAAGTCATTGCTTGGGATATAAGGGAAGTTCCAATCAATTAGCCATCACTGACTTACGGCGACAGGAAGTGTATTGAATTCAGATTCACTAGGGTTCGAGGAGGTTTGAGGACGGGAAGAGTTTCTACCATATACAGTGAGATGCAATCGCCTCCGAGCTGCCCCATTCCTTGAAGAAACAACATTGATTAGGAATGGTTGCGATGCGATATCATTCGCTGCGATGCGGAATTAATTAACATTAGCAATTAACTAATTGCTCTCGAGCTTTTCCAATGCCAAAGCGGAGCACTGGCAGAAAAGCCCCGGCCCAATACCGACCTAGAGCAGCGAGCGAACGCGACTAAGAGTTGCCCAACCCAGATTCACTCCCGGGCCGAGAGCGACGACAACCCATTGAGTCCATACTACCATTCGAGACGGAGAGGGAGGGGGAAGCAACCAGTCAGTCATTCAAAAACCAACATCAGCAACAGCAACAACAACAACAAGAGCTATTGAAATTGCAGCGATTTTTCAATTGAAACAACTTCCCGTCTCGACTTCACTCGACTCGCCTGGCAAACGACTCGACGATGATTTGGAATAAAATTAATTAAATTTCAACAATTGCGTCAGAAGTGAGAAGCATGATGATGTACATGATGCTGCCGATGATGATGGCGATGACGACTGGTTGGCGTTGTCTTTCCATTGTTGTTGTGTTGGCATCGTTTTAATTTTCCCTCGCACTCGCACAACAACCCTTAAAACTTTGCCAATAACAAGTACATTTATCGCTCTCCATTCCATCGCAGTCGATTCAATTCCTCTCCGCTCTACTCCTCACAATTCCGTTCGCCAAGCGCTCACATTCAATTCAATTCAATTCCGTTCCATTTCCTCTCTGTCCGTCGCGTTGCGTTTCAGGGCTTTGATTCGTTCCGTCACGTCAAACGAACGTTTTTCATCGTTGGTTTTAAATGAAACCGTAATTTCTGCTCTCCAGCCTTCGCTTCCAACCCTCGCTCTGCATCTCCCGACGCTTTTCCAATTTTCAACAGCTCCCGACTTTTATTGCCGAATCATTGCAATGAAATTTTGATTGAAGTGCGTTCGTTTGCTCGTCCGTCAGTCCGTCCGTCCCGGGGCACCTGCGGCGCACACAAGTGGCAACACTGGTTGCCAATTTGTAGCCAATCGAGGAAGGGGCGCGGGTGCGGAACGGATTAAATGAAATCCAATGCTGGCTTTGTGAGTGGATCGAATGGCCATCAATGCTTTAATAAACGCGCCGACTCCAAGGGTGGGGGCTCCAGGGACCACTCTCACGATGAGATTGGATTGGATCGGATCCTTTTCGTTTCTGCAGGTCCCGTTTATTTCTTTGGCGAATCCTTCCCCACTCTCTCCCTCGCCGCACCCTTCTTCCGGTGCCACTGTCTGAGTGTATGTGTGCGGGAGTGTATTTTTAAATAAAGGATGTGTCTATCTGCGAGAGTACCACAACAACAATAACAACACCGTCTGCACAAACAACGAGGAGCTTGATCCCGAAGCTGCTGCTGCTGTCAACTGAAGTTGAATTTAATTAAATCCTTCATGTCGGCGTGTCTGTTAAAAATAGACAAATGACAGTTCGTTCGGTTCAGCTCGCTTCGTTAAGTTGGAAGTTCAGTTAAGTTTCCCGCAACCCCACAATCCCTCCACAGACCCGAAGACCCCACCGAATCGAGAGGAGGCGAACTGCGATGAAATTGAACGAGTTTTCGACAGGGGAACGAAGATAAAAGAAACTAGGAGGAGGAAGAGCGGTAAAGGCATATATATAGTGAGATTGGGGAAGGATACGAAGGAAAAGAGCGAGAAATAGCCATGAAGAAGCCAAGTATTACGGAGAGATGGAAGAAAGGCAGACAACATGGCAGAAGACCCGTGGGAGACCCAGTGGAAGACAAAGCCAACTCTAGCAAATAGACGAGTGATTTCCGATATACACATTTAGTTCGTCGCATCCCTCATCACCTTTCAGAGCCTTTCACAGGACACAGGCAGCTTCATATAGAGAACCCTCTGCGTAGACACATTTCTATATATAGGACAACGACAGCTAACGTCAGTAGATCTTTTAAAGCATTGTCGTTTTCACTTCTGCGTTACTATAGACGACTCCGTCTGAAATTCCTCGAGTGTAAGCCTCAGGCACTGCCATATTTAGCACCCACTGCCTTATCGGCTCATCAGCGAACCGTGGATCGGGCCGGACCCACGTTTAATTACTTAATTAACTCATCATTAAGACTCACGGGAGCAGGTCCACGACTGGGGCAAGGGCCTGTTTCTGTTCCAGGGAACCATATAAATGCTCCCCTGCCTCTCTTCAATCGAAATTGGCCCTTTTCGAATGTCGCCGAGGCTGCAATTAAAACTTGAGAAAGAAATCGAGAAGCTCCCGAGGCAAGCGTGAGAAATGAAGGCTTTACTGAAGCCACCGAGGACTAAGGATAAAGTGATCGAGACTCAGCAAAAACCAAAAATGCCAAATCGATATCAATAACAACCGAAACCGCATCAACGGCAACCACAAACAATAACAGTGACAAAACGTCGATGACAACGACGCCGGTAGAGACAACGAGATGAGAAAGGGACCCAACAAGTCCAGAGCCAGAATCGCTAACCATTGTCACCGCCGCAGAGGGGGCTTCTGGGGAAGAAACAGCGAACATGACATGAAATTAAAATTAACATAACTGCAAAGCCATCCAGGGCGAGCGAAGGTGCGCGAGAGGTTGGTGGAGTTGTTGAATGCCAGGAATAGCTTCCATATCGTCAGGTAGCAAATTCCAGAGCACGATCGTCGACCGACAAATTAAATGGGGTTCCAAAGATCATACTCCAGGCACTCGGACAGACAGATGAGGATCCGCGACTACTCGGTTACTCGCATTAATGAGCTCATTTTCTTGGCGCCCCTCGCTGGATAGTGGAATCTCTTCCGCTCGGCTCAATCGCCGTCGGGGTCGGCGGAGGAGGAGGAAAACGATTTTTAATGAACGCTTCACTTGGCTAATTGATCGTTTAGGTTTGATCACTTTTTTTCCGATAACCCAGTTCAGCAGCCGGACATCGGGCCAGGGCCGGTGGAGAGAAGGTTTTATTGCCTACCTCCTTGGCGGAGAACTGCGAAGGCCCCGCTGGAAGGAGCACAGCCGCCCGTTGTTGGAACTGACAACCTGAATTACTTTAGTTACTTAGTTAAATAATAGTTAATAAGCCCGAGGAGTGTCGTCGACAGATGCTTCCGGCGTTGACCTTGGCGGGTTTCGAAGATCACACCGAGTTCATGGAAAAGAGTTGGACCATCGTACTAGTTGGGGGTCAGCAGACCTGCTTGTGTTTCTAATAGTAGGGGCATGGGACGCCAGAGATCGGTCGATCATAATCCATTTTTCATATTTCCTCGGGTGCTATCTCGCCATAAGTTGGACTTTCCGTATTCCTTTTGGGTGATGAGTGCTTGACGCCGCAGTGAGCCTCAATGGTCGTGCGGTGGGTAAATTGGAAGCAATCAAAACAATTTAATGACAATTTATCAACCGCAAGCAGCACTTTAGCTGGGATTCGATCACGTGTGTGGTCTCCGAGGGCCCCTCGGAACCGAATCAAATCGGGTCGTGTCGTCGTCGTCGGCGGAGCCATCGATCGATCTGACCTCTAGTCTCTTCTCTCCTTTGATGCAGCGAGAAGCGCAGCAGTCAATCAAGAGCTCAATTAAGCACTCAGTCCACATTCAAATGAATGGAGACCCAGACAGACAGCAGCTAGACAGACACACAGCAGCCACACTGCACACGAAGGTAGTCGCTTGGGGAGTGCGAGTGAGAATCACATGGCGTCCCGCATTTCTCGCTGCGTGCTCGAAGTAGTAGTGTAAGAAGTGGAGGAGGAGGTTTCGAAGGCCGCTCAAGCGACAAGAACTGCATCACTTCCATCGATCTGTCCAGCCATCAGTTATTGGACCTATTCATCCACCCGTCCGTCTCCCCCTACATACGTCAGTCTTCCCGTTCACCACTCTTCGACAACACCGCCTGAGTCATCCTTCGTCGCCTGGGAGCCGCGGGCCCTCGATCTTGGAGATCTGTGTCTGCAACTCTGAGACGGTGTGTGTGACGGCTACCAACTCTATTTAATCCCTTGAGGGACAAATCGTTTCCGACTGCCGAATACGAGACCGACCGCGGAGCCGGTCGATCGCAGACACCGGCCACTCCTCGCCGCCGGACGGCGAACCGACGGACGACAACCGGACGAACGGCAGTCGGATGCCGTACGGCCGAGGGGACGATCGCACGGCGCATGATCCGTGCAGGGAGTCGGCTCGCGGCCTCTTGAACAACCGTTCTGCTGATAATCTCGCCGACTGGGCTTCTTGCGTGTGTAACTTTGTAATTGAGCGATCGTCTCCCTCCGCGGCCTACCAAAGACCCTCCTCCCGGAGTCATCCCCAAGGTATCGGGCTTCACGCTCGATCAGGACGAGGGCAGCACAGGTGGTCCTGCGGGGTCAGGGGCAGGGAGGACAGGAGGAGGTCCCAGATTTATTTGGCCGAACGAGGTTGAGGGACGGGCGACAGACTGCGTGCATTAATTAAATGCTTCATTAATTGATTAATATTGCATTCGGGGACCGCAGAGCACTGTCTGCGCTGCCTCAGCCCCACCCTGCTCTGGTGCCTCTTTCTCTGCAGCCTGCAGCAGGAGCTAAGCCCGAGCTGATGCAATTGTTGCTCGCCACAAAAAGACCCTTCGTCGGACGACCGAGCAAATGAAGAGGCCAAAGGAGATGGGGGGTTAGCGGAGGCGACGACGGCGTCTCCTCCGCCTGGCGTCTGCCGATGCTCGCGGTGGTCTCGGGCGAGTGTTTTGCATTTTTGATCCGAGGAAGATTGATGTTAATTTTCGAGGGCATGGTGTGAACATTGTTATTCGCATTCGTCTTCTCCTCCTTCTTCTCGGTCTGGCTGCATACAGCTGGAACACACACGACGATGCGGCATACGGTCCATCGGGTGCGCATTCTTCGAGACCCGCTTGGACTGGTTTTGCTCGAGACAAAGTGAGCTTCATCTCTCTAATCGATCTGCTCGATTATCTCTTATCTAAGTGACTTTCTCTTCGACTAATTTCCTCGTGCTTCGTTCCCGAGGGAATCTCAGAGTGTCTCCGGAGCACCGCTCACCAGTTCTCCGCCCGACCCAGTCCTCTGTGTCTCTCTAGCTCCTGTCAGCGTGAGGCCCACTTCCAATGGGCTCTAATATAGTCATAAAAGCCTTTTATTGACCCACAAATTACTCTGACCTGCTGCTGTAGCCAAGGCGGGGGCTGAGTCAGAGACTGCTCTACTAGCGGAGACGGTGATCGCCTCCAACATCGGCAGCAGCCGCGGGACAACATTAGTCTCAGCGGCAGCAGCTCAGTATCAACATCATCATCGAGAGTATCATCGAGATTATCGGCTTTGTTGTGGTCGCAGTAATCGCTGTTGATGTTCACATTCATGTTGTTGTTGTTTACTTTTGTTAGGGTCTTCGCAGATCTTCCGTAGGAGCGAGATGTGTGGTGGCTTGCTTCAAATAACTCCGGCTTTAACTTAAATATTCATAACCGAGCTCTTGTGTTTATGTCTTTCGAACGACGCCAGCAGAGGCGACTGTGACGACGACGACAGAAGGAGAGTCGAAGAGCGGATGGAGAGAGAGAGAGAGAGAGAGGTCGGAGGCGCTCAATTTAGTTGCGATCACTAAATCAACGTTTGGTCATCAGGGTGGTCCGTCGCGGAGCCCAAGCGATCCGTGGCAGACTGAGGAACTCCGGGAGGAGTTATGATAATTGCTATGAAAACTAAGGAAATTAAGAGAAATTAAATGAGCATAAAAGAACACTGAAAGATCGCCAGCAAGACGCTATGGGAGACGTAGAGGGCAACAGAGACAGCAGCGATCGATAGGTTTTGATATGTTTATTAAGAAGAACCCCAAAGACGGACACACGGAGAGCAGAAGACGCGGCAGAGAGCGAGGCTAGTAGAAGACACGAAGAATGCACGAAGGGAACCAGGCAGGTATGGAACCATCACGAGGTATCACCGAGGTCAGCGCGACTTCAATGATTGTGACTTCGGTGGCGCGGAACCGCGAAGGATCGATCGATGATCGGCGGCTCTGATAACGAGGCAGGTTCATTTCTAATTAAGCCATTGACATAATCACAGGCCGGTGGCTCATTATTGATCAAAGGTTCATGCAAGATCATGTCCGTAATTAGCGAGGCTGCGATCGGTGGCATTACTCGATAGCCAGACAGTGCCATGCCCGCAGTGCTCCGATCTGCTTATGGTGTGGAAATCGATAGCACATTGCTCGCCGATAATTGAGAAGCCCTGGAAAGGCGATACCAGAGGTTGTGTGCAATAAATTAGAAGGCCCGAAGTTCACGATAGCGTGAAACATTCACACCTCAAGCGCACTCGCAATCGAAGTCGGAATTGCAAAGTTGAATCCACAGACAAATCTATTAGAGTATCTAATGAAATAATAAAAGTGTCAATATCTCCGAATGTAAGTGAGCTCTTAAGAAACTGAAGACCGTCGGCCTCTCTCCGACGACTACATTTCGTTCTCTCTATAGCCTAGTTGACAAATTGCAGGGCCCCGGCATCAGTTCCAGCATCGCCAGTGGCAACGTCGGGCGTCGCCAGTTGAGTTATGGGCTAGTGGTGGGGTGCAGGAGCCGTCTATAGTATCGTATCTGCCTTAGTTAAGTTGTAAGTTGCGAGAGTCGATGGCAAATTGGAAAACCGCACACTTCACACCTCAGTGGAAATTTATGTTTCATTTATTTCTGCGGAATGACTACGGCAACGGTTCGTGTGCGGACGGACGAGTATTGAGTTACCCAAGGGTGTGGGGGAAGCAGAGACAGAGCCGATGATAGGGGAGGTTGCACATCCAGCCAGGACCCAGAGCAAACTCAGGTCGATAACTCTGGTCGGAAGATCAACCGTGGTTTGTGTTCCTCTCGTCCATGCTCCGTCAATGCTGTCTTGAGCTATCCACTCTGTGCTTTCCCCGCAGTGCCCTCTCATCCAACAGGCCCGGCCCATATGGGGCTGTCATGTCATCAGAAACCTGTGCCTATGCTAATTACACGTTCCGCAGAGCCCCAGGCTTACGTGACAAACGACTGGCCTATCGCAGTGTCACCGCATGTCTTGACACTTTGTCAACCGATGCTACGCCAGACGGGCAGCTCGCATCGGATCAAAGCCGTCACCAGACGATCGCCCGTCCGTCCGCCCGTCAGTCCGCCCATCAGGCATCATAACCATGGACATCGACATGGATATGATCGTGGACGTCGACGTGGCCGCAGACGTGTCGATGATTATGCAAAGCAAGATGTTCTGATGAAGCTATTAAAATGGTGTTTTTCAACGCACCGATGATCGATCTACGCCGAGGAATGCGCGCTCCATCCGATCGCAGCAACGATACGCTATCGGCGGCGCAACGAAAGTTGGCGGCAAACTCACCCACCGGGCGACGATGATCATGAGGACGCTGAGGACGAGCATGACTACGATGCAGAGGTAGGCGACTCCAGTCGTTTGGGCGCAGCAATTTGTAGTTCGGTCGACGTGCCTCCGAAAATGCGTCTGCACGGGATGCCGTAGGTGTCGATCTGTTGCTCCAACTGAGCCCTGACTGTCAGCAGTCAGACTCGTCGCCGAGTCCCCCAGCTGCTCCTCCCACAGCCGAGTGGCGAAAGCGAACAAGTGATCGTGACAAAACTTTCCAACGATCGTAATTGGCTGCGGTGCGGAAAGCTCCGGTGCGCATCATAAATCTATCTGGCTTCCCGCCTAACTGGCAGTATTAATTAACTGATTTGTAGCTTCATTTGGTCATGACGAGAGCAGCAACGACAGTATCCACCTCGACGACGACGACCGCGACGACGAGAGGATAGCTCTCAGCTCCAGAACAGCCTCCACCACGTTTAATTAAAACAGAGCCGTCTCTAACCACCGGTTGACTTCCTCTACGATCCGCCATAATTTTCTAGCAACCATTACTTTGCCATTCACTTCTTAATAAAGCCTTTCTACAGTCCCGTCCCGTCCCGAACCAAGGATCCTCGATTCGCAGTCAACGCGAGATCCGACTCGTTCGCATTCGGGTGGAGTCGGGATCGCGGTGCGTCGGGATGTAGCCGTCGACGTCTAGCCCGACGTTTGACGACGATGAGACCGCCGTCGCCATCGACGTTGGCGATGTGTTTGTTTTATGGTTTATTAAAACGATCGATCGATGTTTTAATACGCCAAATTTGCCTAAAGCCGCTTAAACATGCGCTTAATTGGACGATCGGGCCCCCCGCAGAGCCGCCGTCAGCCCAAACGTCAGTATGTCAGTCGGTCGGTTGGCTGGAAGATCGGTCGACCGCCGCGCCAGTCGCAGGCTCTGAAGGCAAACGAGTGTGTGGTCTGTTGCGTTGAGCTCTATCTCTGCGAGGCTCCATACACAATTGTACGTGGGAGAAAGGGAGTGAGATACGGATATTGTCATCAGATTGTCTAAATTATATGGAATTGACTCTAAGTCTTCAAAGTCTTTAAATATGAGTGTTTGTGAAATGTAATAATGTACTTTAGGTTCCTTTATAATTTTTATAATCAGCGTCCAAAATACATCCTTGAAAGATATTAGGTTGCTTGGAGCAAACTTGTTGTCCATTTTATATAGAAGTGTTAATGTATTTAAGACCAAAACAATCCTTCCGTTTCAACGTCCGAGTCTGCTTGGCTTTTTGGGTGAAAACAACACTAAACCCAAAAACAAACAAGCATTAAAAGTTCGCTTCAAATGCGTTTATGATGTGAGCACAGGAATTTCTTGGGGCTGCCACAAAAATTCAACAACAATAACTCATCCTCTCTGGGTGGCTCCAATTCTCACCGAAGGGCCTTCGTCATCGTCCTCTTCATCATCATCCGCGTCCTCTTCGTTTTCGTCTGGGGCTTTCGTCGGACTTTGTTTATTTTCTCGAGGCTTTAATGCCCAAAACATTTCATAAACTATTTAAATTACTTAATTTTCGAGATTCACGCGCGAGTGACGCGAAGGTCCAACAGACGAGGGCAGAGACTCTCGTCGTCCCACCTCCGTCTTGGCCGTACAGTTTCTTCCTGTCCCACACTCCCTCTCAACTGAGCCTCTGACGTTCTGCAGTCAACGTTCGCCGCCACCACTGCCCTTTAGCCCGTGATCCTCCTCCACCTATGGCTCTGCGTCTCGCTGCCAGCGCCATCGAAGACCGCACGCATGCGCGCCGGTCTATAATTCCATAAATCCTCGCACAGAGCTCTTGCTTAATCGGGAGCCAATACATTCGGAGAAGGTACGTCGCCTCACTGCTCCCCTGCCGCCCCTCCCGCTTCGATCAGCCCAGCCCTGGCTTTGTTTGGCATTTGCAACTCATGTTCAGCAGCAACAAAACAGATGCGACTGCGCCGCAGTCACAACAAAAACAAGAACAACACTGAGCGACGACGACGATTACCTTGATGAAGACATCTTCGTCTGGCTGTGTTTTTTCCCCAACTTGGGACCACAGGAACACCACCAGCAACAACATCACCGGCAGCAGCAGCATTTGAAGATCAGTGCGGCCGAGCGTCGAAACAATTCGGCCGCAGCAGCTTTTGTGGTCGGCGTTGCGCTCGGAGGGACGAGTGCATGGTTTCGGGTTCGGATCGGGTCGGTTCGGTCCGGGCCGCACCGGCGTCCGATGTGTTTGCCATCAATCATGCGACTGCGCGAGCGGCGTTGGACCTGGGCTCATTGCTCTACCGAAGGGACTGAGGGAGGCAGAGCGGCTCTTCTCGAGCTGCGACGATACGTTTAATTAATACTTCGCCCAGATGTCTCCGTCGATGCTGCCGCCGCCTCGCTCTCCTCGTGGGTCCTCGGCAGCCCGGAAGGAGAGGCATCTCCCGCTCGGGCTTTCTGGTTCATTGGTCCCTGGGGCGGCCTTCGCTATTTAGTGTATTGAGATCGAATTACAGCAATGCGAACAGCAATATTATCTGTTGTTGTTGTTGTTGCTGATTGTGCTGTTTTCGCCGGCTGGAATGTGGAGCACTTGTTGACAACTTTTTGCCAACGATTGGCAATGCGTTTTTGCCATCGGCGTTCGCTCCATAAACGTCCATTAGCTGTGGTTCCTACAGTTGTTGTTGTGGCAGTTACTAGTGTTGCCAGCATTGAGTGTAGAATATTAATCGTTCCTCGTATTCCAGATGCGTCGGCGCGAATGTGTGCGTGTCTAATAATAAGTCAATTCGAATGAGTTTTCAACTCGAATTAGTTTTCTCTGACTGTCTTTAGATTTTTCTTAGACCCGATTCGGTTCTAGACACTTGTTGCTGTTTCTAAAAGAGTTTTCTACCATTGTGTATGTGGTTGCGTTTTACTTTGTTATTGTTGTTGTAGTTATTGTAATGGTTGCTATAATTAAAACATATCGTGTGTGTTTTTATTCGATTTATTTTCTAGTCCATCGGCAACACACCTCGCATACGAAAATAGAGACCAACAAAGAACGAGAATGGCAACAATTACCCGACTGGTAACAACAACGCAGAGTGCACCAATCCCATCCCCACTTCCCAACTCCCACCCTCCCCCTCAAGCAACGGATGTCGTCTGTGGAATGCAGCGAAATTTGTAATTGAATTGCTAGGATAGGTACGCGAGCAACTTGAACTATTTATTCGATAATGATTCTTATTCCATATACACATATATAGGTAGTTTTTGGAAATCGATACGATGGGAACTCCTCAGTTTAGAGATGACTCTACAGGATTTTATTCTTGATCCAATCCTATTGGACAAAATTGGAGGAAAGAAAAATCCACGGTTTAAAATCCCGATATCGCTGCAGCATTTCATGCCGCTTAAAATTTCATTGAAGGCTCCCACTATACCTAGGTGCGAGTTACACACCGCCAACCAGTCTACTCCAGGCTAAAGCTAACCTTATAAGGAATTTAATCCGACAGCTGTGTAAACAGATGAGCTGGACGCCGGACCTCGAAAATGAGATGGACGCATACTCGCGTTCGTATTCAACCGAAACGGTCCCGAGACTCGGAAACGACATGCAACAACTCAATTTCTGACACTAATTCCAAAATTTGTTGCGTTTGGCAAATTTTTGAAAAATTTACGACGTCTCGAATGAGTTTTTAATGAAAATACTGCAATAAATAATCAATTTATAACTGACGTCAACCCGAAGTAAACGGCGTCTGCTCCGACTTCACTGATGTCGTCTGATTTGTGCTTTTTATTGAATTGGGATTTACATTTTCGGCTCGTAAATACTTCTGAGGACGTACAGGTGGTTCACAACAGACAGAAGCCCACGGAAATCCGGTTACGAAATGCAGTTTATTTTAATGTATTAAAATAAGTTAATTATTTCGAATTTACGACCAGTGGAAGTTATTGGGAAAGCAATTTTGCAAATCAACCGATAATAGGTCATATAATTTTTCTGACGCAGACATTCGCTTAACAATTATTATAGGATTTATGGTTCCACTAAGGTGGAAGGAAGAAGACCAGCCTTTGTCTCACCAACAAATTACCAAACGAGCTCTAAGATTTATTGGCCCATGTTTCGACCGCTCATCTTGAAAGAAACTAAAGTTCCTCTGCCTCGGCTGCGCCTGACCGTCGCACGGGTTCCTGTTCCGACCCGGCAAGACCCGGGTTCTGTTAGCGCCAAGCGACACACAAATCACTTTCAAACGGGCCCAAACGGCTCATTAAGTGCCCTCTCTCTCCATCGCCGTCCTCTCTTGGGCACCTGTCGGCTGTCGCACTCGACACCCGCCGCTCGGAGCAGCTGATCGTGCTCATTAAACGAGGAGTCCAGCTCGCAAGGCATTCCTCAGCCGTCCCCATCTTCCGAGAGAACCACGTCGAAGCCGCTCCTCGCTCAGATTCGCTTAATTACACTTGCGCGTGTGCAACGCATATGGTTGGCAACACTTGCCCTGTGGTGCTCCCCCCTCGCCCCATGCAAGCGTTTTCTCGCATTTGTTTTTACTCGTTTGAAGAGATGTTTTTCTTTTAGTTTTTTCCTCGATGTTCTGTGGATGGTTTCTTGTTTTTATGATTGTTTTTCGCCTTGCTGTTTATCTCGTGGACCCTCAACGTCGTTTCTGCCGCCACTAATTAACTCATTAACATTTGGCTCGACTCCGAAACTCTGAATATGACGTCCTTTCCTTTGTTTTGCTCGTATTGGAGTTTTCGTCATTGTTGTCGTTATCGTGTATTTGGTGCTGATACAATGGTTGAGGAGATTTCTGGAGCCATTGTGGTGACTCGAAGTTATTTATGAAAATGTTTTTGTAAACCCTCCGCACGCCATGTTTTTGCCACAGCTCGCTCCACGTTGTTGGCTCGCAGCGCTTGATCCGACCGCAGTACATTTGATAGAAGACTTCGAGGTTTCCATAGCTCCGATTCTTCATCTAGGCCCAACAGCTATTGCAACGACAACAAATCGATTGCGCCGGGAATGCTGTTCCTGACACTCCTGGAAGGATCAGTAGGACTGATTAAGTGATCGCCGTGGACAGACAGAAGAGGGATTACTGGTGATCATCAACGAAAACGGAACAGCAACAAGAGACAAGCGACACCACCATCAAGAAGCTGTCGTCTGCAACCTCAACATTAACCAGTGGCAGCCATACAAGGTGCTCGCTCTCCCGAGCCCCACTGCTCATAAGCGAATAACAAACATTTCGACACTTGCATCGGGTTCAATACCTTTGACAGTTTCCTCCCGACCTCAGCCGTCACTCAGAGGCCGGTTGAGCGGAAGGAGAGGTGAAAACCGCACCGAGCTCGGACCCCACCCAGGGACCAGCGCTCGGAAGCCAGAGACATGGATGAAGCTGATCGATGAAGGAACTGCGTCCAGACTCGACGACTTTCTGGGGAGTGGCGATCACTGACCGACCGTCATATATTTTAAGAGACATCAAAAATTCGTCATATATTTTGAGATACGTTCCATCTTCCTGACAGCCTGCACCGACCCAACGATCAACTGATCCCCGCTCACGGGTCGATCTAATGACTCAACCACCTCCAGCTTCAGTCTTAAGACCCGCATCCCTTCGCCGCGTTGTCCAACACCGCATGAGTCACGATTGTCACCAAAGGTTTCCGATCGCAGATCTTCACTTCCACTTCGAATCGACGTCAAGGCGATGCAGCGACTGTGGAGGACGAGTCGAGGAAGGGGAGGAATAATGAGAGCCGCAGCAAATAAATAAATTTCTTGATGAGTTCATTAACGAACTAACTTCGATTTAATTTAAGCTTTATGCGAAACGATGATCATCAACATCAACAAAGCAAACAGAAATGAAAACGACAAAATGTACAAACTCCGCAGCAACAACAAAAGGCACTCATAAGAGCTTCGAAGACAACAACAATAAACATCACAACAACCACAATGACGACAAGAAGAGAGCAGCAAAAAATCAAAGGCCAAGATGCCGCTTACGCGAAGCCATTGCCACCAAAAATAAACACATCAACAACAGCAACGGAAGGCAGTGGCAGCAGCAGCATTTCAGAGATCTGCAGCGATCGTCAGACAATATCGTCGATGCCTGACGCCCGAAGCCGAAGCCGCTGCACATGTTCGAGGTCCCGCAGTACGAGTGAGTGACTGCGACCTTCCGGAAACCGAGCCGCACGTCGCCCCCTCTCGCTGGGCCCGGCCTGGGTCGAAGAAGCGCCAGGAACTCCACGCACTGCTGCCAACTTCGTGCACATCCGATCGGTTGCGTGAGACTCTCCCGTTCGCAAGAGTCCGCAGAGAGAGCAGCAGAGAGAGATGAGGCCTGGGAGCCAATGCGTCCTTCCCTGTCCCACCCCGCTCTCCGGCCGGCCTGTCGTCCGCTGTTATTAATAAAGACCACACATTTTGACAACGAGACCACCCAGGCGCACTTCTGCAGTGGCGCGCAGGGATTGCGAGGGGCCAGGAGAGGGGCGCGCTTGAGCGAGCGCCCAACGGCACAGGGAACCCACCGCAGCACACACCACGGTCACCAAATGATCCACCCGGAGTCGCTGCCGTGAATGGGCTTTTGAAAATATTTGATGTGCAAAACGATTACGAATTCGAGGCAAGGGCGAATTTCGGATTTAATGAAGAATGTCGGACATTTTTCCACAACTTTTCCGCGTTTGCCCTCGCGAATTCAGCGGGTCGCTCTGCAGGAAAATCAGCGATCAGAAGAAGATACCGCGAAATGTGCTCTTAGGGATTTCCAGCGACGCGTTCGCGAGGCATGGTCCGGGTTGCGAAATGTCTCTTCCCGCAGAAACAAACATTTACAACGCTTTAACGTCGCTCTTTAATTGTCGCGTACCGACGCCCATCGCGAGCATCGAGCAGGCTGCCTCCAACGCAGCTCCAACAGATGGCTGTGCTCAGGTCGGCCCCTCCAGCTCGTCGCATCTTCGACGCCCGCGACATCTGCGAACGATCTCGAGAGTCGTTATGACAGCCTGGGGCCGTAGAACCAGGGCCGAAGCCGGGCCCCTTCTTTACGATCAATAGAAATGTCAAACCGAACGATCGCGGGAATTTCGTGCAATATTTCGCTCTGGCTTTACGGCCGAAGATTTACGCATCGCCTGCTCCAGTTCAGACGTGCCAACGACCGACGACCACGGCAGTCACGTGGAGCATTTCGCCCGAGTGATCTTTTACAGCTCTACCTACAGAGCGCCGATCGCGAGACCACCCCAAAGCCAGACGTCCCTAGAGCAGAGCCGCACAACCGCCTTGGTGGTCCATTGTAGTAGTCGCTGTGACCCGAGACCATCCGAAGCTCCGCTCAGAACGAGAACGAAATATCCTCTCTGCGATTGATCTCATATACATATGCGGCGAGGCCAGATCGGCGGCGTCTCTCGGAGAGGTTTCGCACACCACGCGGCTGCCGACGAGGCATCGGAGAGAAACCCTCGCTGCCGCTGCTGGCGGAGAATGTGACTCAGAGCGACGACAGTTGTTCAGTGTGGGATCCGCAGCTCCGCCGACCCTCTGCCCCGCTGATCATCCGCAGACGTAAGTTCATCCACTGTTCCCGTCGGTCTGTCCGCCAGTCCGTCTGTCTGGGGGCTTTGTCGGCGTGTGGTCTACTTTTTCATCACTGGCCAACGCAGCCAAGCCCGGACCGCCGTTGCTGGATTCGGTGCACGGTATCGATATCAGAGCGGTGGTGGCGGTGGCGGGGAGGAAGGAGGTGCGTCCTCCGCTCTTGCCCTCTACGGAGGACGGCTCTCGCAACGGTCGTACGGAGAGCGACGCCGAACGGGAATGAGTGAGATCCGAAGGGAGCCGACTACGACCACGACGACAACGATCGGCGACGATCGTCCACCTCCGTCGCCATCGCCGCCAGCCGATCGCAGCGATTGCGGCACAGAATCTCCAATTAGCCTGCCTTCTGGTTGATGACTTAATTAAGCCCGAGTGGCGCCTGGCGCGCTTTCGGACGTTTTGAGCTCTGAGAACAGAAGAGATACAGAGAAAGCAAGTGGAGCACGAGAGAAGATGACATGGATAGGAAGAGAGTGAAGGGATTTGGGAGTAGAGAGAGAAGTGATCGTTACGGGAGAGTAGGAAACAGAGGGATAGAGGAAAGCAAGACAGGAGGAAGGTCGGAGTGAGTGGACTCTGAGGCGAGTAGGAATTTCAAAGCCCAAAGAAGGTAGAGGAGAGGCACATGGACCCTCAATCCTCCCTCTCCCCTCATCCGAGAGCACTTTCGACTTTTCTGCCGACGAGTGGCAGTTGGAGCACGGACTGCGGAAATCGAACCGCAGTCGCAGAGGGTTTCTCATGGCCACATGTTGCTGCCGGAGCGAGGAACGCTGTGCTTCACACTGATAGCTCGTTCAGTTCGTTCGATCGGTTCGGGAGCCCGTCGACGAACTTGTCGTAGGCGAATTCGAAACATTGTTGTGTAATTGCGCGATATGCTGTTGTCGCTGTCGGCGGAGATAGTGGGAATCGCATCCGGAAACTGCTCGTGCAAACATAAATACTCCACTACACTATCTACAACGAGCTACTAAATACCTCGCTCTGCAGCCCCAGAGCGGGAGGCCGGGAGTGAAAAGTGGCCAGCATTAGGAGTTACGGCCGCCCGGATCGCGGTGATTTAGCGCTGCGCCTCGTCCGAGGGTGATTGAGTTGACAAACGATCGCGGGGTGAAGCCAGGCCACACACTCTCGCGCATGATGATTTATGGACTGTGCGATCGCTCCAGGGGCGAACAGGGATCGAGGGGCGTGGCAGACACATGGTCGGTGGATCGTGGGGGGCTCTGTTTGATGTTGACGAGGAGCACTTCGTGTTCTCGGGGTATTTTGCAATTTTGTCGCGGGGCGGGCGGCTCCTTTCAAGTGCGCTTCGCCACGTGGGTGGGTCGGGCCGATGTCAATCGTCGTCGTCGTCATTGCGACGTTCCGCATTATTCCATTTTATTTTTCCATTTAATTTTTTGGGGTTCTCCGTTCGGTTCTTGTGTCTTCGAGCTTCACTCCCTCCCAAGCAGCCTCTCCCACTGTGATTCTGGACCCTTCATCATTAGCCCTGAAATGACAACGACCTCGGCTGACGTAACGACATTTTAATGAACCGCCCACGAACTCCTCCCCTCTGACCGCCGGTGACCCTGCCAGCTCCTTTTGGCCTCTTCCGTCGGAGGCGACTTCCTTGGCATTCTCAGATCGGGTTCTGCTCCAGAAAATAACTCTTTTAGACGCTGGCACAGGCATTTACTTGCGGTAATTGACTAATAATTGGATTTCCACGCAGCCGAGTTGCCACCTATCACGGCTTTTGACATGCCTCGAACAAAGCCACCCCAGTTCGCTCGCTCCCGTTCCCGGAGAAAAGTGTTCCACTTTCGTGATTTCTCCCTGCGCGCGCCCGATCGCCATCGCCCCCTTCGCTGGCGCGCTTCTGATTGTTTACCGTTCGCGCGCTCGCCGTGAGTTGTTTGAATTTGCCTCCGTCTGTCGTCCCTCGACTTCTCGGCGCTCATCTCCATCAGCCCATCATAGGACGCGATCCGTCGACCGCGAGTCGTTCGGTTAATTGAATGGCAATTGCGCCCCCTCCGACCACCTCGCCTTCAATCTGCTGGATTTTTTAGGTTTTTGTTGTCGTTATGCTGTTTGTTGTGCTTTTGCCGCTGCATTTGGCAAACAAATAAACGATCCGTCGCTGGACACACAAAAGAATTTCCATTTAAATGGATTTCGCTAAAATGTCTTGCGCCCTCGCCCCCTCAAACCGTTCGATGGAAGGGAGTTGCCACATGTTTAACTTCGGCAGTAAGCATCTGGTGCCCGAGTGATTGAGAAAGTTTGCGGATCGATCACTACTCGATAGAGAGGCTGAAAGGCCAGGGGTTTCTAGCTGAATGTGCGATTGAGGTGATTGATCACGTCCAGATCAATCGATCGATCGCGCGGTTTCTCACATTCTCGGGATTTCTTGAAGTAGTTCTCCATTGGGTCCATTTCGTGATATCTCTTGAATTTACAGAGCTACGACGGTTTAAAGAGCACCAGGCTTTGTTTAGGCTTCGACTTATTTCCTCGGTCCCACTGACCTCCCATTCGAGCGGGCTGGTGTTGTCAGACCCTGCAATTAAATTGATATTAATTTCGCTGCGACCGCAGTCCAAAACAGAAGCCAGCGAAGTCATGTTCGGCTCCTTGAATGCGTCCATTTTGTCAGGTGGAGGTGATGATTGTGAGATCGACGCAGAGACGGACGGACGGACGGACGGACGAAGGGAGAGCGAGGGCAATTAACACCTGCTCCGGCGAGCGACGGCAGCCAACCAACGCGACCTGCAACGCGTCGCCGGAACCACAAACATGGCCACCGATCAACAACAAGCGACCAAGATAAGTTGACGACGAGGCGACGGTGGAAGCGAAAACAGCGAGATGTCAAAACAAACGGCGGAAGGAGAAGGAGAGCGGCGAGCAGGCCGAGCGCGCGCCAATGTAACAAGCAACAGCAGCAACATCTGCAACACCGACAACAACAACATCATTAAGTGCAGAGAAAACATGGCTACGAAAATTGGACGCGAAAGAAACTACAACAAGAACAGCAATAACGAGCAGCACACACAAAATTCAAAATTCAACATTACAATAACAATAGTGCTAAGAGCAACTACAGCCACAATAACAACGATGATGATGGAAATTGTAATAAACCCATTAAAAATACATTAAAACGTGATGTGTTATAACAACAACAACTATCATAGCAATACCAACAACAACAGCAAGATTATGTAAAGGAAAAGAACCACAACAACAATCCTGTTCAAAATGAAGCAACTACCACAATCACTCTTTGTATTTCCCAGAAAGCAACAACATTAACTAATAATAATAACAATAACAAAATAACATTCCGTCGATGACAAAGGCAACGACAAGTGCAGCCACGGCCTGTTGCTGCTGCTGAAACAAGTAGCAACAGCATTGGGTAGCTGCATGAGAGTGAGTTGCAGTTGCAGTCAGTTTCAGTTGTTGTTGGTGGTGTTGTTGATACAGCATTCGTGGCCGCTGTAAATAGTTGCTAGTCGATGTGTCTTAAATTGAAAGCGCTAACATGACTTCTGTATTTGTTGACCGATGCACTTAACAGACGCTTCCAGTACCAATTTTAATTTCATTTCAACAATTTCAACAATAGAATGAACAGCGCAATATCAGAGAATGACAAACATCCGTGGATTAGTCGTTTTCGGAGTTGATTTCAACTACAAGGCGAAGGGGAAGAGCAGATACAAAAGTGAACAATTGAGAAAAGAAACAAGGGGGAAGAAGTTTACTCTAATAATGTACAAAATGGCAATGAATTTGGTTAGGATGAGATTCAAATACATATGATGAGGATGAGGATGAGATTTCCTCTATGTGGGAATAAAATATATCACAGAAGGAATGAAGCAGATCTGAAGTTAACAAAAGGGCAATGTGTATGAATATGTCAACTTATTCAAGTACTACACAACTTGTACCGAATGGTAACAACAAGTGCTACGACACATTAAATATGCCATTCATTTTGCAGCCCATAAAAAGTGTTTAATAGAACGACAAATGACTTACGGTACCTGGTAACTTTGGAACTTAAACTACCCGATTTCACTGTCACAAAGAAGAGGCTCCAGAAGAGTTTCTTACCTGAAAGAAAAGACACAGAAAATTATTAATGAATCAAACATGGTTCGCAATGAAAGTAAAAATGTCATGCAAAAACTGGAGCATCCTCCGAATATTTTCTCATCACTTGGATGCAGTTCCCCCCATAGTCCGATGACCTTCACTTGCGGAGGCCGAAGGCCAACAAGAAGATGAACCACAAAAATTCAACAACGATACCACAAATCAGAAGTCAATCTCTAATTACGCTGCATCACAATCCCCTCGACCCAGATCCACAGCCCCAGCCACAAGCAGCAGCGAGCTCCAGATTCCAGTCCCATACTCGGCACTCAAATGTTGTTTCCATGGACTGCGTGTCACAGGGGACGCCGCATGAGTGATGGGGACCATGTCCAGGATTTGCAAATTAAAGAGCCAAAAAATTGCCCCTCATAATCGTAAAGTATGCGCAAGCACAAAGATGAGCCACGCAAATGAAGCTCAGGTCGGAATTAAAAGGAGCCGAACCCGATGCGGCTCCAAGACCGAGACCGAGGCATGAAATGAATCCCCAGATGATGGAACTGGACAACCGCAAACATCGCAGGGCCCGACACGAACGGAGGGAAGCCGACGAGGATGTGGTTTAGGGCCGACCTCGACATTCAACGGGAGTCCATCATGTCAAGCAGAAGTTGGCAAACACATAAATAAGCGAGGGCCTCGTCGCGACCGGCTGTGGGGCACTGGGCCAGAGGTGGCTCCTCTGGACCGCCGCGAGGCAGCGGACGAGCCAGCCGGACTTGCGAAGAGAAGCCCGCAGCCACACGCAAATTCAATTAAATTTAATCCAGAACGAAATAAAATGTTTCAATCAGGGACTTCACAATCAAAGGTAATGAAATAATAAACATTTTTCATATGCATATAGAGTGGATGCTTCCCCTCATGGACCTTAGACCCAGAGTAAAATGTTGGTAGCAACAGAACTGAGGAGAACGCGATGGCACTTGGAGGACACTTCAACATCGACTTATAATACATAAAGAGACAAGAGCAAACTATGTTTAATATAACCATATACAATATATTACATATATATTATATATTACAAGTGAAGTTTCAGGACTCATATGCTGACAAAATCCACTCAGTTTTCGAATTTATCTGATCGTTTCTGCCTGAGCCTGAGCGAATGATTGTTTTGCACCGATTACTCCGTATTTAAATGAATTCATACCGAGGCACGAAAAAACTGCTCTGACAGTTTCGATCGGAAATATGTTCTGGACTCTCGTCAAACCTCTGGCGTCCGACCAGAACGGAACGAGTGCTCACGAAACCGCATTTAGCAAAAACCGAGGCACCCATCTGTGGAGTGGTGGACACGGGGCGGGCCTGAGGGTAATAAAAATATGAGTCCGTGGCTTAAATGCAAAGTAATCGTTCTCTCGACGGGCCGCACTGAGACCAAAAACAAGGCAGGCGAATACTAAAAAAGAATATGATTCCATGGGGGCATCGGGGCGCCAGAGGAGTCGTGGGATCCCTCGAGCAGATGTCCGGCCAGATTTCTTCAGCTGTTCGTCAAGTCGTCGGGGTCTCGTGAGGAAGTCGCAGGAAAGCCTTGATTGAACAATCAATTACTCGGACGGTTCTTTGTCTCTCAGCCCGGCTCCCTCCCCTCTCCGTCCCCTCTATTGTTCACGGTGACTTCAAACATCCGGAACGTCCGGTTGGGTCCAGCTCTGAGCGGGAGTCTGCGATTTGACGAACGTCTCGAAGATGACAGAAATATCTTCTAGAGCCCTATCGCCGGTTGGGAGTATCTTGGTGTCTGTGTATGGTGTGTGCAAAGCACTTTCGTTGTGGCGCCAATTTATTGTCTGTCAATAAATCTACCGTCCCCCGCCCGTTGCCACTCGTCTCGGAGATCGTTAATAAATGGTTTTTTAATTTTATTTTTTCATCTCCGTTGCCTTCTTCCTATTCTTTTTGTGATATTATTTCATCAAAACTTTATAAATCAAAGATTTCATGGTGCGATTTTTTCGCTCCGACAGACGACTGACAAAATCGCTTAATTCCGAATCATAAATTCCCCAGCCCACATTCAAATATCCAACCGCACGCAAACAGACAGCCAAACATTCGGTCGACCGCGCTCTCCCTCTCCTATTTATCCAATCCATGTCTGTCACTCGGTTCATCTTTCCCTGCGCCCGCCCGTTTGACTCACTGTACGTATGTCTGTCAGTCATAGAGCCGCGATCGCCGGTGTCGCCGGAGGAGCGAGGAGTTGTTGCTGTTGACGCATATTAAATTCTGTCATTATGGCACAATACATCGACAACCACATTCAAATATCGCGACATATTTTTGTTTCTTATTGTTATTGCTTGGTACCAAAGACATGCGGACAGTTTTTGACCAACATTTGAGTTGTAGGTGTTGTTGTTGTCCTACCGCTCTCGACTTGAAAAAAATAGCTCGTTGTGTATTTCCTATTGTTTTTGTTACTGTTCTTTCTTTATTTGCGATTTCTTAAGCTTGATTTATGAACCACCAAGAATGCGAGATTGAATGCATGCTGAATACACGTGATTAACATATTTAATTGGATCCAAGGCAGTAGATTAGGAAGGGGGCGGAGAGGGCGTGGAAATCGGAAGTCATCCACAGGATCCCTCAGAAAACACAGGGTTCCCACAGACCGGGAACAACATCTCCAGATGTTCTTCTTCCCCTCTATCCCTCAGAGTCGGCCCCACTCCCCTCCCCGCTGCTCTGGAAACTGCGGGAACATGCGTCAGGCCAACAACCAAAACGGCGACATTAAATCTCAACAACTGGCAAACTTTGCTCAATAAGCGTCACGCGTTGCCAACTGTCGTTGTTTGCTTTTTTGTTGTTACCCGCAAACTCGCTGTCGAGATCTGAGAAAAATGTCAACAAAGCAGCGAGTGCGCTGACAGCAACAACAATAGCTGCAGCCACGACAACAACAGCAATCGTAGCCCACATGAAGCGCTTTTCGATTGCCGCAAAACTAAATGTGAAAAACACAACCGACAACTACAAAAACAACAACGCGAACAAATATCTCATAAGACAACAAATTACGAATTTTCCAACAATTGCACTCAGGTTGTTGTTGTGGCTGAGGTGCAATTAATTGCAATTAAACGTTTAGTCGACGACATCAATTAAAATGGTTACATTTTTCATATCTTTTTATCTCTTAGCCACAACATCTATTACAACAACATTCACCTCTAGGGCAACAACAAAAGCACTGCGCTGACATTTGGTTCTAATTAAGCAATTGCACCGCAACAGACACAACAACACAAATTATCCCAGCGCTTCGCCGTCCCTGCTCCTTCGCCTGGCCCCAGCGGATGGTCCAACTTCCCACCGGGACCCCAGTAATTGAGATATTTCCGTCCCCGTTCCCCGCAGCCCCTTCCGGCGGTGCTTTGTCTCTGTCTATTATTTTAATTAAAACCCCGCCACGCCTCCTGGCGCAGCGCTCGTTGGCCGAGGCGCGACGGGCCGAGTTTTTGCGCTGCGCTGCGCATGCGCGACGTCAGACGTTTTTGTTGTTAGCGCATGATTGGTGGAAGCGAAAAGTTACAAAACCCGCGAATATCTGCGAGCGGCAGAGACAACGGACAGCATGTAGCGGCTAGACAAGACGGCCGCAACAACAACGACATGTTTGGGCGGCCCGCGGTGACATGCCGAACAGCGCCTCGCCACACCCCGTCCCGCCCCTCCGCCTTCCGCAGACCGTCTGTCTGCCGATGTCGTCGGCGAGCGTGTAATTAAAATACGAACAACGGCAACAACACTGCCGTAAAACAACGACATACAACAGCCCGGAGTTGTATCTGCATCTGGCATACGTACATTTACATGCAGATATTGTTTCCTTTTTTCTTCAGATTTTTATAATTTCAAACTTGATCGGAAATTTGTCCTCACTTCATTTGCTGTGGTTGTTGAAAGGATTTTATTTGCATCTAGATACGCTGGCCATGCTTACAGTGTTTTTGTTGCAATCGCCGCTCGCCATCGCTTGTCGCGGTACAAAATTGTCAGCGTGGTTTTTCTACGTGTCGTATTTGTTGGGCTTTGTAACTTAATACCGCCGCTGCGGGGACGTGAGTGGACAGCGACAACAACCTACAACAACAACAGCGATTATTAGATCGACGACGAAGATTTCTGCGATTTGTATGCAAATAATTCGATGGCGTGCTGACAACCTCAGTCCCAAATGGTTCAAATACGATCGCGGCCGCTTCTGCTCCAACACCTGTCGCCGCTGTTGTTGCTGCTCTCTTGTTGTTGCTACTGGCTGAAATAAAGCAATTATTCTCAATTGGTCGGCGACTGTTTTGGATTCGGAGACGGAATCCACAGACTGCTCCTCCTCGCCATCCAACGAGTCTTCAGAGAGGAGAGACAAGACACAGACACCGAAGGAGAGAGAGCCATAGTGAGGAAGGTCAAGAGACATTGCGACATGTGTGCGTCTCTTGTGTCCATCAGACCCAGACTCTGCTGCCGACTTCGAGGGCGCCAGAAATAATATGTCAGTCGCAAAACGAGTCAAAGACAAAGAAGAGAGAACTGTAAAATATACGATGGAGAAGCAAAAGTGAGCGACAAAGAGGGCGAAATTAGTCGCAAATATTCAATCGATTACCGCTTTATTGGCAATCGAATCGAAATGCTTCATTAAAATGCAATTAAAGCCCAAACGACCGATTCTCCGATCGGCGAAATTACGCCTTCTGACATCTGTCGAAAGCGTCGATGTCGTCGTCAATGTCACTCGCAAGTCGCGACTCATTCTCGCGCCAAACAATTTAATCAAATCGCGAGGAGAGATCGTTCGCCAGCCCCACCTGAGTCCATGTCTGTCTGGTCGTCACTTTGTCTCTACATTGGCGTGAAGCGAACGTATGTGTGTGTATCTCGTTTGGGCCACATGTGTGGTCGCTCGGTCGATCGATCTATCTGCCCGTCGACCAATTGCCTTTGGTAACGAAATAGTTAAGTCGAGGCGCAGCCATACACTTCCATCCGCCGAACTCCCTGCCGTCCCCCGGTCGGTTCGTCAATCCGTCAGCAGACACTCGGCACAATATCATCTCGGAGCTGGCTGCGAGCGATCAATCTTATTGACACCAATTCCCGAGTCAGGCGAAGATTTGAAACCGAGCGCGAAGTCTCAAACACCGTTTCCGCTCAGTGTGCGTGCGACTGGGCGACTGTGTGAGTGGTGTTTGCATGGAACTGCAGGAGGAAAATCGCATTTGTTTCAGCTGCTTTCGAAGTCAGCAGCACGACTCGGGGGTAACGACGATCTCCCCGCTGAATTGAAAGATCAGGGTCTGAGAAGCTGTCGATCAGGAGTCGTTGGAACAGCAAAAGCAAACACACGAACAAAGCCAACAAAAGCTCACAATGACAATGACGACGACGACGACACAAGCGCCGCCAAAACGTAAAAAGTTCAATTGTCATTCAGGCAGACAGATAGACAGTCAGACGGACGGACGGACGGACGGAAGGAAGGAATGACAGACGACTGACAAAACGCGCAAACGTAATTAAATTGTTGCTGCACAATTGCCGCGGCTTAACCTCAATAATCGCCGATTGAAGCCTTTTTCGGACGCATCATAACAACACTTGACCAAAAACAACTATTCAATAATGGAATAATGAAACTAAAAATCAGAGAAAAAAATTTAAAAATAATAGATGAGTAAATCAAACAACATCTTCTATGAATTAACGAAAAAACGAAACGAAAACGAAAATAAAAATTACAAATTAAAAATTTTCAATAAAAATTACAAATTCCAAATTTTTATTCAAAGTCAATAATAATTCAAAATTGGGTATTTCGAATTTTCTTTGATTTCTTTGATTTGAATTTTGACGCCAACATCGAATACAAATACACTCTAAGCCCCCCTAAACAATTTAGCGAAGAAAAGCCCGATGGATTGGAAACTCAACGACTCGCACAATCATCGCCAGTCGCACAGGTGTCTTCGGGGCTGAAATGTGTTCAACGGGCATAGACCAAAGATCAACATCAGATTCTGATTATTCGATCGCTTCGAATCATTTCCAATTCAATTGTGTGTAGACTGTGAACACGATCAACTGATTGCTGATTGCTCACTAAGGAGCTCATGGTGCAGCATCACCAGATCTTCCATTAAGATTCCACGCAAAGCCACGACGTAATCATCGCCGTCGTCGTGCTCAGAACCAGAGGCGTCGAGTTCGACTTTCATTTGCTTCCACGTCATTGCGTATTACCGATCGCAGACGGGCGATCTGCAAGATCGATGGTCTGAACAAATTAATTAACTCGGCCATAAAAATATCACATCTACGTCGCATCAGCCGAGCTGAGCTCGTGCTTAATTATTTCATACTGTGGCCGCGAGATCGGCGATCTCGGAGTTCGGTCTCGGCTGGGGATGGGCCTCTTCGTCCAGGTCCGCGGCAATTGTCGCCGTTATTACGCACATAAATTGCGAGAGCGACCCCCCGCTTGCCGCGAGTCTGCATTTCATTAATTCTTTTCTAACCGCTCAATAAAATGTACACACCCCCTTCCTCCGAGCAGTCGGAGCTTCGATCGCCGGCGGGTCCTCCGTCTCCGCGTCCGGGTTCCCAGTCGGCCGCAATTGCCCGAGCCCCATTGAGCCGCGGTCCGAGCCGCAGTTGCACTCGTTGTGTTCGCTGTCAACTTGGGTGGTCTCCACGAGTCTCCCGCTCTCTCTCTCTCTGTCTCTCTGCTCCCCTGTCTGCATGTCGGCTAATCGAGCGACAAGAACCCGACGAGGCAGAGGACAAGACGGGCAAAAACTTGTGGCGGCGTATGGCAAGCCCTGCGCCCCGCTCGCGCCCCTCGGCACTACGCACCTGGCAGCTTGTCTTAATTTGCAGCGGAGCCCCTGACAGGCACAAAGTTCACTTCCCTCGCCCCAGCAGCCAGGCGCCGTGCGCGGATGACGACGACGGGCTGGCCATAAACGGGCCGCCGCTGACCTGGCCCTCGGCTTACTGGTGTCCCGTGCTCCGGCCATGCCCAAGACTCCATAATTGCCCGCCAGTAATTGCGGCAGGGGCAACTAGACCTATCTGGTTCCTGCCATCGGATCTGCCAGAGACGCGGCTGCTGCTCGCGACTGGCTCCAACTCCGCTCCATACTTGAGTCATCAACGCACTATCGCGCTCGGTCATCGACTGCATTAGAGCCTTAGAGAGACAGGGGAACCGACTCCATCCTATCCTAACAGCAATCGGCGAGCAACGACGCGATGTCGGAGATCGATTTAACGATCGCGATCGCATCTAATAAAGCCTCGAAATCAATTAAATTTCCCTGAACCGAATGAGGACTGAAAAGAGGACCAGAGTGCAGTGTATGTGGGAAAATCTGAAAATTGAGTGATTTGTCGAAGGGCTGCGGGCTCTGAGTCATGTCCGATCTCGAGTACGAGCAATTCATCAAGTATCACGTGGAGAGAGTTTTGCACGATCCCAGAGCCAGTGGTTCACACATCGCCCATATTTCGTCTTCCAATGCGCGCCCCTGCCTTTTCCACAAACCAGCACCTTCTTCTACGGATTCTCGGAAGCTCCATTCACCACACTCTTCGCTCTCGCCTCTCGGATTGATTTGTTGGTCGTGGGTTCGCCGTCGTGTTTACCCAACACTTCTGCTCGGATTTAGCCGATATCGAGCAGACTAGGCCAGAGCAGGTCAGCGAGGAGAAACGAAGAGAAGACCAGATCGCTGCGAAGGCTTTTCCAATAATTTCAGCTGATTTCGAATAAAACAAAGGCCTCAACAGCACTTGAGTGTCAAAAATTAAACCCAAGGGCCCTTCATCACCCGGACGAGGACGGAGCTGGCGGTGGGAGGACTGCGGATGATTTACATAATCCAGTGCGGCTGGACGGCGAGGAGGGCGATGGAGATTCCGGCAAGTGTGACTGTCACTTTTACTGCGCGCACTTTTCAGGGCTCGTGGTCGCGACGGAGACTGGTCTCCACGCAACGCGAGGTCTCGAGGCGACCACCCAAGCGGTCGGCCGGCGCGAAAGGGGCTGCGTATAACTCAATTAACCGCCGCGCGCCGTGGAACGAGGCGCGACGAATCCGGTCCGACAACTCGGCCCGATAGATCATGTTTTAATTGAACCCTCAACTGGGATCGGATCACGGCGCGCTGGCATCGGGTCGGATCAGATCGGATCACGGCGAGCGTCGACAGAGATCCAGACACAGACGGACCCCCCGCACTCACACTTCGCACTCCGACATCCATGGAATCGGAAAAAGTGAAATTACACTCTACGACAACAATAGTTCCGACGAGGTCCAAAGCCTCGTCGAACGGACGTGTGACATCACATCGCACGGAGATCGAGCTGGAGGCGCAGCGAGCCAGTGGGGCGTTGGGGGTTGGTTGGAAAACCAGATCACTCTCGGCCACATGCACGCATCCACACACACACGCCTTACACTGGACCCACACGCACCTATCTCGCAACAGCCACGAAGAGCGGAGCGGAGACGTCAAGAAGACATCAACGTCAACGTCAAGTCGTCAAAGCCAGCACAAACGGAGGGGTGGACGGACGGACTCGGCATTTTTGACAAGGCGTCTTCGATCAGCCGACAACAACACCTACAAAGCCCACAATTGCGCCTTCAGAACCCAGAGAGCGATCGCAACGGAAACCAGACCACGAAAGTCTGGTGGTCCGCTACTATGAAGCTAGACGAGTCCATGGAAGGACAGGGACTGCGACGAACCGCTCGAATGCCCTGCGTCCGGCGGCCAATTTCAAGACGCTGCGGGTTTCACGCCGATAGAAAGGGCAGCTTCCCAATTTCAGCGCCGCTTTTTAATGATCCATAAAGGGCCAACCTATTACGATGGGCCTTTTGAAAGTTGGGAAAGATCCGTTGTCACATGGCTTGCGTGTGGCTCGCAACTCGTTGCCGTCATCATCGACCGGCGAGTGGACCACGGACCATCATGGCTAAAACGCTCCATCTGAGAATCGTGACGAAGCTTGATAGTGATGGCACAGCTCGGCAACATATATCACGGCCCAAACAACATCAACGTCACTTTGGCGTCTCTATCGTCTAGGGAGGGCTTCCTTTAATGCGCGCGCTTCCTCCCACACCGAATCACCGCTGATCGCGGCTCTCTCAACATGTCAATTGACATCTGATCCCCGACTTTCCGACGAAAATGTCGACTCGTTCAGCAGGCTAATGAACAAACACACCTCTCCATCTCTCTGTCCCACTCCAACGATTAATGGCTCTTAAATACCATCTGTCAGAATTAATTAGTCCTGCCTCGCGACGTTCTCTCAATTTTCGATTATAATTATTGTGATTATTCTTGCTTTTTCTGTGTAATGAACATTTACCCGTGGCGTCAGCGAAAGCCACAATCGAAAATCTGCAGAAAAACATCACTAAAACAACGCAGATTCACTTCAAGACTCCCTTTCCCTCCTCTCCACATCTGTCTCCGTCCCCCCCTCCGCTCCACTTCTTGCTGATCGTTGGCTGCGATGATAAATGAAGTCATTTCAAATAAATTTTGACAGTTGTAAAAATACCTGTCCGAACGCAAATGAAGTTATAAAAATTATTTTCGGAGAGGAGAAACTAGTTTCCCCACATCGAAGCTTCCATCGGCAACGACGCCTGGGTGGTCCAGCACTGGGTGCCGGGTCGGCCCGTGGTCTGGTGCTGAAGCCGAAGCCGAAGCCGAGGCTCTGGCTGGCTGTGGCTGGATCGAGGTTGGGCCCGACCATAAAAGTGTTGATTTCAAATAAAGAACGAATTTATTGCCAACGAAGCAGAGAGTTTAGTTTTATTGCCAAACTTTATGCGCGCGATTGTGTATTTGGAGAACGAAAACCAAATGACTCAATTACCGACGATCAGACTAGGGGCCAGCAGTCAGACAGCCAGAAATGTTCCGAAGAGAGACAGACCTGCGATCATTTCAGATGTGGGTCTGAGAGAGTTTTGAGCGATCATCAACGGGTTTCGCTGAGCGATTGCTCGTCGAGTGAAGCCACGACGAGAATTGGAAGCAATGACGTTTCGTCAACGCAGAATAATGTTACTGGCGATCGCTTCAGGGCGGTCGAGCGTCGACCGGTTGAAATGTTCTCCTCCGGGGCATCTTGCATAACTGAGCACTGGATAGTTGTCGCCGTCGTTATGACAAATGGCCGGGTTGGTGTGCTTTTGTCGAAACAACTAAAGAGTTGTCAATAACAAGTGCGGCCGCCGCTCAATTCGGGCGACTCAACTCCTCGGGGTCCCATAGAAAAGTTGCACCCAGTCGCCGAGCCGAGCCGAGCACCAGCAACATCGCCGACGACACCTATGGCAACCAGAGCGACGGAGACCTGGCCCGCCGTACGAGGTTCGCCCGTCGCCCGTGGTACGTGGCACCGGAGCGACTCCCTTTTGTGGGCAGCATTTAGCGACATTTCCCGCCGATTGTTGCGCCGCGATTGCGTCTCATTTGGAGGCTCCCTGCCCGCTCGCTCCGTCGCCGGCGGTTGGTCGGCTGCTCATGCGACAGATTTATTATTGCTGCTCCGAGAGTTGCCGCCGGGCCGTCGTCGCTCGTGGCTGCGGCCATTTAAGGAGCAGCCTCGAAGAAGGCGACTCGAGTGGTTGTGGTGTGGTCTGGCGGCCGCGATTGCGATGGAGAGCAGGTGAAATTAATTTTTTGTCACTTCGTAAATTATTGCCACCATTGCTCCCGGTGTTGTCGAAGTTGTCAAAGCGGCAGCAGCTCCAAAGTGGTTGGTGTTGTGGCATCGGGTGAATTTGTAAATTTTTCGTCAAAACCACTGTTGTAACAGTTCCAAAGCACGCCAGATATTCGCGCAATGTCGCCATCTCGCGGCGATTGAGGAGGGCCAAATAAGGAGTCAGTCGACGTGCGCTGTGTCCGCCGTCCGTTCTTCCCGACAGTGGGTTGCTGGCAAACCGCAGATTGAGTTTTCATCCTGGGAAATGGACGAGACCGCTTTCACTTTCGGTACTTGCATCGGGCTCCAGCGAGTATCGATTGGCAGCGCGGTTCCTGCTGCCGCCACTCAATGGCTCAATTGATGTGCCTCCCAACCGCTCAGCCACCAGGACACGCCCCCTCGCGAGGTGATTATCGTATGACGTGACAGTCTCAAATATTTATGATGCATTCGGGTCAGAAACATGTCGTTGGACCCGCCATTCGCAGCCCCCCGACACGTGACTCTGGATTCTAGCCGGCGCAGAGGCTCCCGGTCTGGTCGCGTCGGGGCTGGGGTCACGGGAGCCGCAACTCACTCTAAATAAGCTGTTCGGCATTAGTTACTACACCTCGCTTCAGTGATGGGCGACATGCGAGGCGGCGTCGCGCGGCGTGTAGGCGGAAGGGCGCACGACATGGGGAATAGCATAATTCGAGGCGCGCGGCATTCTTTTCTCGGGTTGTGAGGTTTCCTTCCCCCAAAAGTCGGTATCCACTCCCCGAAGGACTGCTAAACAACTGTAACCACATGCAAACATAGCAACAGCAATAATATCAACAGCCACATCGGCATAAATCACTTGGAAATTTGCATGAATCGCCGCCCATTCCCCCGACACGGCTAACACTAACACTTCATAAACAACAAAAACACTCATTCTCACACACAGGCCGCCTGCCCGCGGCAGACACCGATCCGAATCCGTCCCCCGTCGGCTCACTCTCAGTCGTGGAGTGGAGTGGAGGAAATTTTTGGTGAGCCGGCAGAAATGAAGTGAAACGCCATCGGAACCCCATATGCCGCAGCAAAGCCAGAACCTCAAATTAATATCTTCAAAAACCTCACCTCCAAAGTCAAAGGTCTCCCGATCACTAGGCGAACACTTAACGGGTTAATCGTTGCAGCAAACACTTGCGATGGATTCTACAACAATTACTGCAACTAAAACAACAACAAACACAACCGCAGCAACAACTACCTCAATCACTGACCGACACAAACTTCGGCCCCATTTGTCCCGTCAACAAAAGGCCGCCGCCGTGGCCAATTCTGCACAACGTCGTCGTCGCACGCGTCTTCGCCTCGTGGAAAGCAAAAGCTGTTAAGCAAATATTTTGCTATCGACGAACACCAGCCACCAATCGATGGACACAAAACGATGCAAACAGAGAAGCAATCGCCGCACAACACCTCGTAATCACATCATACACAGCCGACGGCGGGGCAGAGGGCGCGGCAGCAACAGTTGCTGGGAGCCGCGACGACTGCAGACTGACGCGTCTAACGCCGCCGACCGCATGCAGCACTGGAGCCCCTACTATTAAATCATAATTAAAGCCAACAGCAAAACTTATCATTTTCCTATTAATTATTCAGAGGCGCTGCGTCGTTGCCTTGCGTTACGTCGACGGCGGCGTAAACACCAGCTCGCGGACCAGGGGGAGTGCGGAGCCGGAAGGGGAAGCGAAGAAGAGGAAGAACAATGTTTAATTGCAGTCAATTGCTGTGGACGACTCGGCTTCCAAATGCGATGGCAATAAAAATTATTTGAAGAGATTTATTGGCACCGTCGAGATCGCACGCGGAGGAGGACGGGCAGGGGATGGTACGATGAGGGGGCCAAAGATCGGCTCATCAATTACGCGGGCAGCGAGGATCTCCGAAGGAGAGGACGTCGACCGGAGCCATAGACGTGAGTAATGGGTTCGGATATATTTAATTGGGCTCGCGGTCCTGGGGGTGGCGATCATTTTTCTATTTCGCTCATTTCGCATTCGTATTGCTGTGGTGATTGTTAGTCTGTTGTTTTTGTTGTTGTCGTTGCACAATTGGCATTCGCAGCAGCGCCAGATGGCGGCGAAACAACAACCACAACAAGCAATAACCACTGCAGCGTCATTATTTGCCGCTTTTGGTAAATCGAAAATCGTCTGTTTGCGTTGCTGACCGCTGCCATTTGCTGCCGCTCTGTTGGCACCGTTGAAGTTGGTGGAGCTGCAACTGCTGCCGCCGTCGGAAATGGAAATCGTTTCTCGAAACGACTGAATGGCGGCTTCTGTTAAATTGGCGCTAAATAATAGACTCGCGCGCCACGATCCGACGATCGACCGAGCGACTGGCTGTTGATGGCCACGTCTAGGCGCAGCGACTCCGAGTCGAGGTGTTCCGAATTGAATCATTTGCGACTGCGCGGCTAGTGCGATAGTGAGTGGAAAATCGTCGAGATGCCTTCGCGGCAAATGAGCAATTCATTTTATGCAAATATTTTCCAAACATAAAACAGGCAAAGAGATATTTCAAAGGCTTTGTTTCAAAGGAATTGTGCCGAAGCAATGCTTCCAAATGGGTGGTAGCCCCATTCAAAATCGAAGCATTTAATTTTTACTTGTTCGACAATTCTTGACAATCCTTGATGGATGAACTCCAGTATGGTGCACAGCGTCCTGCGACTGCCGGCGACGCAAAAACTGCTCGAGACTGTAGTTGGGGTCGACGCTGGGCACACGTGATCGCCCGAGGCGAGCATCTAGTTCATGTGTCTAGAAGAGGGGAAGGAACTCCCTAATCGACCATTTGGCAGATGATGCTGAGACCCAGTATTTACCTCTCTACAGCGGAGTTTTTGCTGGCCAATGACAACTGACCCCGAGTGAAAACAATCGGAGAAAAAGTGGTATTTCGAGTGGCTCTGTAGCTCTCTCAATGTTGCCCACATGTTGAATTCATTGAAGAACACAAGAAGAAACAACCCGACGACCATGAATCATCAACCACTACCATCGTTCATCATGTTCAGAGTTGCGAGTCTACGATGGAAATGAAATTTGAAGAAGTCACAAATTTCGGAACTCTGTACGAGTTATTAGCACGAGAGACTACTTCTTGGCGGGGCACATAAATAGGAACCAATTTTCCACCCTGCTCCGAAGAAATAACAGTCGATAAATATGTGGCAGATGAATAGATGAAAGGAATATCGGATTACAAAAGGAATTTTAATTGGTTCATTGCAAATCATAAAAATAAACGTAGCGACAAATAAGTGATCGTTGAGCAGAAGTATAGAACGAATAGGTGTTGCTGATTTATTCATAGCAAAACGTTGAAAGTTCTCACCAGTGACTAATACAGCTAGAAAAATGAATTTATTCGATGTGGGGCTGTGGGGCCATAAACGAACGCACCAAGATCACCTGTCAGTCAGTGCTGCCGAAGCACATGCCGACCGAGGAACCATTAGGTGCGGCCAATTAATTAACAAACCGGGCCTAATTGCAAAGACCGGTGGTTGCTCATTAGTCAACAGTGCTAACAAATGGAACATTAATTATAATGATAATAGTAAATAATAATATCTATGGTTATTGTGTGGCGTTTGATCGCTAATGATTGGCATTGGCTGGAACTGCAAATCGGACGCATCAATTAGTCATTTTATCGCCTCTTTTGTTAGTTAAACATTTATTTTACTTTTTAGCCGCGGTAACTAGTATTTTTCATTATTAGTCTCACAGATTTAATCGCCTCTAAAGCCGCCGCAACAATGGCAACAACTTCGATAACGGAAAACATTTAACAATTCGAGCTGATATTTCGTCACGCCGTCACATTGCAATAACAATTCGATCTGTAGTGGCAACAACAGCAACAACTAGTTGCTGAGAAAGCGAAATACAAAGTTAATTGCTATGCAACCCAAGTGCCAGAATCACAGCACGATCGCTTTGTTGTATTTAAACAATTTGCAAATTGTTCGCACTGCAAGCAGCAAGCAGGCCTCAACGGCAGACTTCTTCGCACATTCGTATGCGCAAACAAATTTAAAAACTGCCAATTTAAATATCTGCCTCCCGTGGCATCCCGCGCTGAGCCTCCCCGATCAGCTCCCTATCAATATGTCGGCTGTTGGTGCTGCGTCTGCCTGTCAACGACACACTGCACAGCCGTCAACGATGGGAGCGAACTTTGGAGACCATTTGTTCCCGATACTTTCCCCGTTTAGAGATTCTCGACAACGCACTCCTCTCAATCGACCTCCTCCATCTTTCTTTCGCGATCACTTGCACGCGGCCTCCTCCAACTGAATCGAGGCTCCCCGCGGTTCCACGACCATTTGTCACAGGCGCGAGCTGTCATTTCCGCATTTCCATTTCATATTTTGCTGATTCGATTCCCTTGGGGCTGCGGCCGGGTCGCTGCCAACCGCGTTAGACGAGGTGCGTTGATTTGCCATTTGGACAAGATCGATTTTCTCGACGTGTGGCTGGCACTCGGGGCTCGGCGGTCTGGCGAGGCATTCGGCGATTGACATTCGCAAGTCGATAGGTCGCCTCTCGGCTGCTATTAAGTTGTTATGTTATTATGATGGCCCAGCTAAGAGGCCTCGGACAATGGGGCGGGGGCAGCGATGGTCCGGCCAGTTGCCGTTGAGCTGCGGCCAATGGCTGCGATCAGGAAATTGTATCGGGCAATTCAAATTTCAGCAGGCCGTGGAACGACCCCGATTATCAGCCCAAACACGAGGCATCGCAATTAAATGCATGCATTACACGCAGCGTCCGTGCAACGTCTCCTAACGCAGAACAGCGCATTGCAACGTGACGTTTTAATAATCGTAATCGCCATCGTTCGCTTCCATGGACGGGTTCCAATCAAAATTTAAACCTCGGCTGGCAATCCGTCTATCGCCATTCGGCTTTCGGAGTGAACGGATGAATATCCGTCGGGTTCAGTGAGCCAATTCTTTCGACTTTCGACGGTCCAGCCAGAGTCAGTTATTGCGATTTCACGGTACTCGGTTGGATTTTAGAACTTTCACCCCCATTATCCCAAATGAAGTGCCAATTATAAAAGAAGAGCGAAACACATTTCCGACAGAGAACCCATTTGGCTTCACGACCCACCCCTTGACTCCCATCGAACCACCCGCCACCCACAGAGCCAACAGCATCGCCCCCCATCGACCCTCCTCCAGCATCTGCCAAGACTAAAATCAGACCACGACCAACTAATTAAAATTCATTACAAATCATAACAAATATCTCTGGAAACCATTAACTCCTCCGACTTCAAAAATCAAAAAACAATTAACTCCCCGCGCTCCTGCTGCTACATTTCACAGCCCGCATTTGACGCTAATCTCCCAGCAAAGAAGACCAACAATGAAAGCAGCAATGGGCCAACAGCAGTAACAAAGGCAACAATAACATGTAATAATCTGCTACAAATTGAATCTCCCAGCGGAGCCGTAAACAAGCCAGCTTAAGTACCTAGTCCGCTGTCTGATTCGGGTTGGGTCTTTTATATTCATGGCACTCGAGGAGAGCGCCGGATCTTCGTACCTCGACACATACAATGAGGTCGAGTTGCGCGACTGGAGGAAGGTCTCAGGCCGCGTAGGGGTGAAAAGCATGCGACGCAGATTGTCACCCTCTTCGCTGGGGAGGGCGCCGCAACAAGAACCATGGCGTTAAACTGTGGTCGGCGAGCAGTTCAGGGTGGCGAACATTATGCTCGTTCAGGCGGTGGTTTTCGTTGTTGCTGTTGCACAACATTATCATTGTTTTATAAGCTCGATAGTTGGTCGTTGCAAGGACGACAAGGACAGTTAATTCACTGACTCCTGGAGTGCTTCCTGCCAACGAGGGAGGTGGGTTCGGGCATGTTTTTATGGACTCGGGTGCAAACTCATTTGGGGGAACATGAAATGCGAGTGCCGGCACTCGGAGGCATTCTTGCGGTGGAGATTTACGACGAGACTCCAGGCCGGGTCTCTGGACAGACTCACCTGAGCTGGGCCGGTCGCTGTAGCGGGTGCAGTAGACCCAGGCGGGCCACACGATGGGCCCGTTCCCGCTGGCCCCCGTGCCGCCGCCGCCGTTGCTGGTGGAGGTGTTGCTGCTGCTGGTGGAGCTGCTGCTGCTGCCTCCGCCCTCCGCGTGCTCCTGGCCGGCCTTCGCCCCCTCTGCTCCGGGGGGCGCGGGCGAGACGCTGCAGGCCGAGGCGCCGCCCGTCTGCGACGCCGGCGACTTCAGGGCCTCCGAGTGGCCGTAGTTGCTGCTCACCGCGGTGCTGCTCGAGTCGTTGCTGTTCGTGCAGATGTTGGCCAGCGTCGAGGAGAAGCTCGCGGTGGCGCCGCTCGCACTGGCGGCCGCCGCCGTCATCTGGCTCGTCAGGTCCATGGGCGTGGTGGCCGCCGCGGCCGCCTTCTTGTGGCGCTGGGAGGAGGCCAGGCGGGCTGCGCGGGTGCCGTTCGACCCGCTCCCGCTTCCAGGGCCGGCCCCGCCGCCACTCCGCTTCAGCAGCGGGTCCGTGATGCGGCGCCCGAAGTCCGCCTTCAGAATGTTGTCGATGCTGAACTTGAGCGCGGGCTCGTGCAGGTTGTTGTTGTTCATGAAGGGCAGGTGCGCCTGCATTTGGGCCTGCAACTGGTGGAGGCTCGAGGCCGCCGCCTGGGTCTGCATCTGGGTCTGGGTCTGGCCCATGCCGAGCGCGGTCAGCTTGGCCAGCGCGTCGCCGGCCGGAGCGCCAGGGCTCGGCTGCTGGTTGTTCACCACGGCCGCCGCCGCAGCAGCCGCCGCCGCCGCTGCCGCACTGAGCTGCGACATCTTGGAGATCGCCGACAGGTGCGACTGGATGCCCGAGTAGTGGGGCAGGTCTGCGACCTTGGCCTGCGGGAACGAGTGCGGGTGGGGCTGCTGGGGCCGAAAGTCGAGTTTGGGCGCTTCCGGAGGGGGCGGGGCGGCCGCGTGTCGCAGCGAGAAGGCGCTGGCGCGCGCCGCCGCCATCAGCTGCATCTGGTGCTTCATGAGCTCCTCGGCGTACAGGTGCGACTTCCGCAGGAGCTCCTCCTGGAACTGGGCCCCCGCGTGATGCCGCGGAACGAGCGGCACCGGCATCCGCAGGGCGCTCGCCATGGCGAAGGGGTCCAGCACCGGGGCGGGGGCGCGGCCCCCACTCGGCGACAACTGCTCGTCCAGCTGCGGGGAATCCTGGGGCCGCGCGTCCGCCTCGGCCTCGGCCGCGGACGCCACGCTGCTGAACGCCGACGGCCGACAGAGGCTCATCATGTCGCTGACGTTGCTGAGCAGGAGGCGGCGCGTCTGCTGCAGGCTGGGCGCCAGCTTCGCCGCGTGCCGGCTGCCGTCCAGCGGGTCCTCCTGGCCCACCGACAACTCGCTGTCCTCGCTGCTGCAGAGGCTCACGGCGTCGCCCTCGTCGTTCTCGTCGCCGTCCGCGAGCTCCTTCCTATGGTCGTCCTCGTCGCGGTCCTCCTCGTCGTCGATCATCACGTGGTCCTCCTCCTGGCCCTCGGGCAGGGCGACCTCGTCGTCCTGCCTCCCGAAGCGGGGCTTCGTGCTCTCGAGTCCCTCGAGGCCCTGCTCGAGGCGCGGACTCGTCACGCCGTGCTTCTGCAGGAGCACATCATCTGGGTGCATCGTGTGGCGGAAGATCGCAAAGGTGGCTGCCGTCGTCGCAGGCGCAGCGGCCGCCAGGGGGCCGACGATGGCGACGGGTGACGCCGAGCGCCCGCCGCTGCCGAGTGCTGAGAGGGCCGGACGACTGGTCGCGACCGTTGACATCTAGGCGTTGATCCGGGCGGAGCGCGGATGGGCCGAACATGCGTCGCAGGCGCGGTCGGCGGTGGCGTTTGGTGGCTCGGCTAGAGCGCGTCCTCGTTGCGAAAGCCGACGGTACCGCGTTGGAGCACTTCGATTCCAGCGCGATCTTTCGACAACCCTAGCTCGCCAGTCAGCAAGTTTGCATTTTCTGCAACCAGACCCCTGACCTGGAGCGCGGGCCCTACTTCGGTGGACGGGGGGCTGAGTCAATCACTTCGCGCACTCACTTCACTCGCTCACTTTGCTTCACTCGGCTCGCTTCTGAAGCGACTCTGTTCATTCAGTTCGGCTCGGTTCAGTTCAGTTCTCACTTCTCACTCCTGCGCCTTCGCACTCGACTCCCCAGTATCCGCAGCGAGGGGCGGGGGCGCGGTCGGTGCGGTCGGGGCTTTTTATTATCGGCCGCGGCAATAAAAATTGAAAGCGCGACGCGTCCACGTTGCTCGTCGTTGTGCTCAGGCCGACCACGTCGTTTAACTGAGGCCGCGGTGCGGCGCTCCAATCGGACCAGCACAGAGCCCATCGTCGTGGTCGCAGCCGACGCCGCAGCCGCCGTCGTCGTCGGGCGCTCGTCCAATCGGCGGCGCTCTCGTCGCACTGGCAACGCCGATGTGGTTTGGCGGGTTCTCCACGGCGCTCGCGTGCGCCAGAGCGAGTGCGGCGTCTGTGTTGGTGCCGTGGCGCTGTATGCGTGCGCCGCGCACCACTCGGCCGAGGTACATAGCCGCCTGCCGGCCGACGGAACTTCGAAAAGGGGCGGCACCGCTCGCTCGCCGGCCACTAGAGCGCGCTCTCTCGCTCTCGTGCTCGCGCCGAGCAGGCAGCTGTGCGCAGTGGTGGTGGTTGCTGGTCCCCTCCGCTCTGGACGAGGCCTGGGTGAGTGCACGGGTGTGTATTTGTTAATTAAGTGCGCGCTGCCCGCTGCTCGCTCCGCGCAGTCCGTGAATTCGCTCGTATTTTCAGAATTTATTTTATTTACAGCCTGCTCTCGCTCTGGTGCCAGGGCGCTCGCTTTCGGCGGGTCGTTCGGCTTTAGTATTGCTTGCTCCGTTTTGTTTTGTGGCGACGCGACTGCAGTGCGCACCCCGCCCCGCCCCGCTCCGCTCTCCGCGCCCCAGTTTCCCCAGTCGTCCTACGGTGCCGCAGCGTATCCTGTTCACTCACTGCCGTGGCGTTTATTACTTTTCTCCGATATCCTTCGCCTCTCATGGACTCTCTGCGCCCTTCCCCTCCTCTTCCTTGCGTTCTTCTTTTGTTGCCCATTTCCTTTCTGGTGCACCTCGTTGTTGGAATGCTGTGGTTGTTGTTGCTGCTGCTGTTCTTGGCCCGTTCTGCCGGTGAAATATAAATCACCACAACTTAGTTCCACGCATCTGCTCAGATTCAGTAATTTACGCATTAGATACCCACGGCGGTACATTGTATCTTCTCGTGTCATGCGATTGTGAGTGTTCGTGCTATGTACACTTCTTCACATGGTGGACTCTCACACACACATGCATCTGCTCGTATATTCACATGAGGTAATTAAACTGATTCGAGCAGACGGCAGATTCAGGCAGGCTGCGCTCTGGGAGTTCAATAACGTGATTTCAAACATTTTCGCTTCAAGTGATTTCCAGACTCGACTAAACTCAAAGAACCCGAAGGACTGCGAGCATCGGTAACGAGAACCGAACCTTACAAACAGGCTTTAATAAGGATTTGGAATGAAACCGAAGGGATTCCTACATGATCGACAAAAACCTACAAAGTACCGAAGCATCAACGAACTTATATCGATTATTTATCTACTAACTTCCTTTCTCTTTCATATGAAAATAACGAAAATAATACAAATATTCGATAACTGTCAGCCACAGCGACTGAATTGCTGTCGCCGCATTAGATAGATATCTGTCGGTTCACAGATACAGTATCTCATACCAATTTAAAGCGTATCTCAATTTAAATACTACTATTCGTGGAAAAAACTGAACGTGAACGTGATTCGATGCAGTTTAACCGCAAACAAATGATCATAAAAAAATCATTGCAGACATTTAATCAAAAACTCATAAATATCGCAACAACAACAACAACCAGGCACCACAACAGCCGCAGACAATGACAACAACCATAACAACGATAAAGCAAATAACCAAATTTATTTCAATCTGCGCCGCGTGCAGCTGCGATTCGGAGCCTGCGTTCGTATGCATTCGTCGTATATAAGAAGTTAATCGTCGAGCAAAAATCTTTATCAAATTACACCAACAATAACAAACAGTACACGGCTACAACAAATACCGAAAACAACTGCATCAAAGCAACAATAATAAATGCGACAACAACAACAACGACAACGACAACGATGACGGCGATGAGGACGAGGATGACGGAGACGCTGACGCTGACGCCGACGCCGACGACGACAATGAAAGCAAGAGCATGAGACATCAAAAGCAATAAGTAACTACAAACACGCAACAATAGCAGCAACTGCGGGGACAACAACAAGAGCAATAACAGCAACAATAGGAAGAAGAAGCAGAGGAGGAGGAAAAGTATCTGAACAAATAGCATCGCATCGAGTGCAACACAATTTAGATGCTAGCGATAGATAAAGATAAACTTCAGCTTAAAGAAGCATTTATCCGCCGAGGAGCCGAGAGTGGGGCCGGGCGAATGAGCGACCGGCCGAGCGACGGACAAAACGAAGCCAACGATCGTTTGGATGCGCAACTCGCAAAACGCGCAAAAATGAATGTCTTCACAACAACAACTGCAACATCAGCAGCAACAACAACTCACATTACGAACAAAACAACCACAACAAGAACTCACAAAAACGCCGCTTCTCCGCGGACGAATGGCCGGACTGCTGGAGAGACGAGCGGACGGACGGACGGACATCTTAACTGCTCCCCCAGGAACCCTGCCAGCCCCCTCGGTCGAGAGGAGAGTTTGTTGCTCGCTTGTCTGTTAACTGCAATGTTGTCTGTTGCAGTTGCTGTTGCAGTCACTGCAGCAACAGCATCATCATCAGCAGCAGCGATGCACCGGCAGAAGCAGCAGCATCCTCGGCGCATTCGCCGTCATCGACATCGGTGGAAAATTGATTATTGTTGTTGCCGTTTTTGTCCGGAGTCACTGGGTGTTGTTGTTCTGGTGCTCTTGTTTGCGATACTTGTTCCAGCGAATTATTGTTGTTAGTGCATTTGTCTTGAGCCAACGACGTACACGGAGTCTGCGCTGGAGCCGCAGAGGCACCGACAGGCACACACACACACGGACGGGGAGCATCTCACCGATATGTGGCCCGGGCATCTCGCTGATCTTTTAATCGATTCGTACCATTTATTATGTTTGCTGTTGAGATGCGGAGCCCTTATTTCGCCTTGTTGTTGTTGAACATTTTCTTTGGCGTTGTCGACGAGAACCCTCAGTGCGCCATTGAAGCGCGTCGAGCTTTTACCCGGTAGATACTTGGGAATACGAAGCACGCGATACAACTGCAGGGAGGGAGTTTGTTTGCGCTTTGCTTCAAGGTGCTGCCTCTCAGACTCCGACATCGACGCGGTCCATCTGCCCTCGCCACCCTGCCGCCGTCCGACCGGCGTCATTTGCAAACTGCACGCGAGATAGTTTCGCGGATATCTTGGAGATGCGATTGAGTCGAACTCTGAGACTGATTCGGTGCTTGCGAGTGGGGAACCTGGGGTCCGCGCTCACTGTTTGCCCTCGTAATGTATGGCCGAGACATGCAGACTCCATTATTGTCGAATGCATATCTTGATGCAGCAGCATGCATGTATCTCACGGATACGGATTCCAATGGAATGGAGTTGGATGCGGCGACGAAGATGAAGATGAAAACGAACTCTGCATTGCGCGAATATTTCAATCGATTTCGCACTCATTTTTCGCAACATTTCCTATTCGCCTCAAATTTCACGTCTATTCGAGCAGAAATTAATTATCCGCTATTTATTTTTGAGAATTACATAATTTATTTAACGTTAGTTTCGGTTGGTTTCCCTCAGTCGCCATTTGTGGCCCCGGCTGCGCAAGAATGCTTCGAAACAGTTATGCTATGACTCCGACATTTAGCCGCGATTTCCACAACTTGCACCGAGTAGGCCACAACATGTTTCCTCTCTTGCTTTCTGTGGCTTTATTTATTATACCAGCGCACCAATCGCTGCCTCTGATGAGTAGAGATAAACGACCAAGAAATACTTCGATTTATCAAAGGATTTCGTACCGAAGTTGCAATTGCAATTGCCAACAGATGGAAACCCAATACATTCGTAGAATCGATGGACTCATCTCCAGCACCACAATCGAGGATCTCCTGCGTTCGCGGCATGTCACTCTGATTCGACTCGAGCCACTGAAAAATCGCACACCACTAACCACTACCGATTTCCCATTCGACTCCCGTTTAATTGGCCAAAGTATGCAACAGAAATCGTTAATTGCAATGGGACCCGAGAGAACACTGAAATTCCCCCCTTCAACGAGTTGTCACCGATGTTTGCAGTTGACACCGTGTCAATTTTTCTGAGAGCCGACTTTAAACATGATCAAATAAATCATCGATAAAGCACTCATTGAAATCAAATTACGATGGGCTTCGCAGGCGAAACAGAAGCCGACATCTTGACATGACGGAATATGCACACATCCTGTGTGTGTGTGGGTTTGTGTTTGAGTGTGTGTTGTGGCCGCCTTTGAGCGATTAAACGGTCAAAATGGTCAGCTGAATGGAGGACGGTTAACAACCCGTAATTAGTTGATTTTCTATAACAAACAACCTTCGTCGAATGCAAATGACATGAACTTGGGAATTACAGACGATTGACATTTCGCAGTAGCCTGAGTTGAAAGGATGTCCGCGCTGACCGACGGACCGTCCGGCCGTCCGTCCATCGCCTGTCTGTCCAAATCCTCCTGTGACAGAACGAAGGACTGCTTGTGTGTCTTGCACGATTGCCGGAGGCCCAGCACAGCCGAGGCCCTTGGTGGGGTGTGGACGAGAAATCATATGGAATGGGCGGCCGACCGCAACAACAACTGCGAGGAACACACGTGGAAAGAAGACAAAAAGCAATTTAAACGAAACACAAACAAAGCACAAAGTGGAACGCAACGCAGGGCGAAGGAGGTTAACGGGTGCGTGGTGTGGTGGCCGCTGTTTGTTTAAATGGAAATAAATGTCAACCAGGCCGAGACATGCGCTGCTCCACCTCTCGACCATTCGTCTCGGCGGCAACAACATGTCCTGTCAGCCCATCCGTCCACCATATTGCCTGCCGTCCGAAGGCGAGTGCGGTGTGGTGTGATGGAGGGAATTCAATTCAATTCAATTGAATTGAATCGAGCGGAGTGAAGTCGAACGGTTGACATATAAAACCAGGCACGAAGCGGCGTGTAATTAGCTACCTTCCCTTCCTGGTCGTCCTTCGTCGCCCGGCCCCACTTCTTGACCCTCTTCTCGGCGGAGCTCTTTTGGTTTCGTAGCAAATTAAATGCTAGCGACGTCCACGTTTGATTGTCGATGGGCATCTGTTGTTTATTAAGTTTATTGAGTCGCTTATTACGTATTTAGCATTTGAACGTGTTGCCATCGGACAGTTTGTGCCGTCGTTGTTGGAGCTCCAGCACCCGCTCATTCCGACCGTTTTCATTTTCCTACGTTTCACCGAGTTTTGATTGGCTGTTAATGGCTCTCTTGTTGGACTTTCAATTAGGATTTAATTACATGTTGCACTGGGAATCGGAAGTGGAAAATTGGAAAATTACTTGTTATTGATTTATGTCCTGGTCCCTTCGCGACCTCCACGTGTCGAGCTGGTTCGGTTAACCTTTCAAATCGTTTAATTACAAACGAAGCTAGTGTTTAATTTAATTGTATAGGGGGATGTGTCAAGGAGATGGAAACAAATGACGACCGTTTCTATTTCCTCGAAAGGTTTGAGAAGCAACATGAAAGCTGTTGAGTGGAGTGAAGGATTTCAGTTTTATGATGAATAGAGAAACTTTTAAATATCCGCATCCGCAACTTTTACGGCCTTACGAAGAAATTGAATGGAATGAAGACAGGCTCTGAAAGAATCTATGATTACCTATAGATGTAAACAATGAGGTTGTGAAAACCAAAATGAAAAGAAGCAAAATAAATATAAGGAATTTAGAGTGAAAACTCTTAGATGGTTCGAAATCAACTAGAATTAGATGCTGTTATAAAGAGGTAGTCGCGGTTTTCTGATAATATAGATCGAATATTTACAGACTATGATAAACTCAATTCTTTAGAAATACTGAAATAGTATAAATTAATGAAATCGCCCTTCCCAGAGCGCCTCTGGTTCAAGATAAAATCTAAATCAACACTGAAAACGAAATAAAACTAAAGTGTTCGCGCAGATTGTTAACACCAGGTTAATAAATGTCTGATTTCAATTAAAATTCAAGCATAGTTTATGCCTACTATTCGAAAACAATGCGGGATTTGCTTGCTGCTAGACTCACGGAGGAGGTGTGCGGCCTACGTAAGCGATAACGTAAATCTTCGACTTGTTAAAATTTCAATTTCCAAGCTCACAACCAATTAACACCTTTTTGGTCAGAACCACACACAGACATCCACGGGCAAACAGTCGGACAGACCCCTGGTCCTCGCTGAGCCAACAAAAACTTAACTAACCAAATATTTGCTACCAAAAGTTCACGCTAACGAGCCAATTCAATTACTCGCCGTCCGCGTATAAATCGCAGATAGCAAACGGCAGCAACACCAACAGCGGTGGCAGAAACAACTCAGCAACAACAAAAACAACACCGTCAGACACATAAAAACTTCCCACTTTTGTTGTAGCGGGAATCGAGTCTAATGAAATCGAATCCATATTCCCACCACGATCTGGCCACGCTGCCCAGCTGTTGCCAACAACAGCAGCAGCAAATGCGGATTCAAATGCTGCTGCTGCTGCTGCGCGTGCGTTGACAATCGCTGGCGAGCGCTAGAGGTGTCGTTCGATCCGAACGCTGCGTTGGGCTCGTTTCTTTGTTGTTGTGTTGTTCTATTGGTGTGAAATTTTAAATTGCCATCCACCGCAGTTGTTGTTGGCGCTCTCCCCGTAGCGGCTGTGGTTGTCTAAATTCGGTTGCAATCAGCAGCAACTCACGGGAGCACATTTCGTTGTCATGTCGCGGTGTCATGTTGCATGGCTCGTTGCTCGCCCGCGAGGAGGAGGCCGCGGCACAGAGGAGTGGCGCATATAAAGAGATATGACTACTCGGTGCGAGGTGTCGATGTTGCCACCTGCACGGCTTTCAGCACCAACATGTGAGATTTTAATTATCTTCAATGTTTTGCTTTGCTTGCGGATCAAATAATGTTCCCTGCAACCTCAAGAAGCTCATCAAGAAGCGATCAATGCGCTGGCCTAATCGATCCAACTGGCCTCCGTTCGCCATTAGTCTTCAAATTCAATTGGCAAGTGATTATGTTTCTCCCAACAACCGCCCGTCCGCCATTTGTTTGTCCACCTCGGCCAGAGCTGTTGGCGTCCGCTGGTATTTTGCGCGCCTCACGCGCGCGCATCTACTTCGCACTTCGTCTGGCTCTCCGTCCGTCGTGCCGCCTCTCGCCGAGTCGCGTCGCGTTGCGTCGCTCGTTTGCGCTGATTAAATCTTTCGACGTGCAACGACGAGTCACTTTGTTAGCATAAATTGCGGCAGCTCCTAATTCAGCCAATGCTCTCGCAGCTCCTGCCCCCTCCACCTCCTGCCGCTCCCGCTCCCCCGGTTGCTGTTGGAGCTACGGACACTGATTGTCGCGATAGAGTTGCGCATGCGTCGCCATATACGTACATGTTACGTTAATTGGATTGGGTGCCCCATACCCGGAGCTCGCAGCCCGATAACTGCCGTCTCCTATTCTAACTCCATTCTTCTTCGCTGCTCAACACCTCTTCGTCTCCGCAGGCGCTGTCGACTTGCAAATGCACGGGCAGCCGCTTCGCCATTTTAGACTGCTGCCTGCCCTAACCGACTGCGGCGACTCCATTTCCATTTTGATTCGCGAAAAGTGTGGACAATTATGTTATGGTCACGTCTGATCAGCGTCTGGTCGCCGTGCAAACAGAGGCCACCGGGCTGCTGGAGCATACAATCACTGTTCGCATCCCAGTAGCCACAGGATCGGATGTACGATCAAAACCCGTCCACAGACTACCACTAGGTATCGTTTGCCCCTAAAAACAGGTTCCGTTGTGACCTGAATTGATCCTTAATCGAAAACAAAGAACGCCCTGTATCGCGTCTCACCGAGGTGCCCTCAGCCCAGGTTAATCAGACCCAATGCTCGATATAGATTTGTTTTCTTTCATTAGTTTCTGCTTGCCAAGTCCTCGCAATTAAATTTCTCCGGTTGTTGCGATGGCGATATTGTGATTGTGAGATTTATGCCGAGGACGTGACTGCATTTTCGCCACATTCCCAGCGACAACCACCGTCGCCCCATCCGTCGCCATCTGTTGCGAGGGGAGGGCTTCTTCGAGTTCATGCTGCCAATGTTGATGTTGTTGTTGTCGACAGAGCTTCCTGTCCAGTGCCACATCCCGACCAACAGCAACATCGGCCACATAGGAGCTCATGTTGCTGCTGCTACTGTTTCCTTCATTTACACCATTTGACTCCGCTTCTCTCCGGCCGGCTGTGGGGCCGGGGATCGGTAGTTTTTCAATTTTAATTGGCAACTTTGCAAACACTGCACCTCGATCGGCTGCTGTCCCGGGCTGCTCACTCCACAGTACCCTCTTGAGCTGGGTTCGATCTGCTCCTATTGGGTCCTATGGCCGTCTGCAAGCACTCGCGGTCGGCTGCCGTCGTTGAAGGTGTTGTATGGAGATGACGAGGCAGACCGATTGTTGTTGCGGCCGTTGCTCCTGTAAGTGTTGATTGTTAACATGATTCCCACTGGCCCCCTCCCACCTCGTTAGGTAGCTTCGTTAAGTCGCGCGAACGGTCTGATTTAGAAATTTGTTGCCTTTGCTCCCGCCGCCATTATTTTCGTGGCAAATTTCTGATTGTATCGTGCTTCTCTAAATTCTATTTCGTTTTACTTACATGTTTCTGTTTGTTATAACGGTTTCGCTATCCCCAGCTCCCCGTGGTTGTTTCTCTCCACATTCTCCGTCTTCGATTATTTTATGGTTCGCCCGCGCTGCTGCTGATTTCGGTGTTGTTGTTGTTATCGTCATTGTCGCTGCTTCCCAGATATGTCGCCATTGTTTGGAACATATTCTGCGATGTTCTCCGGTTGTGATTTTGGGTCATGTCGCCTGTCGGCCGTACAAATGGCTGCCGGAAACATTGTCGCCGCCTGACATCGCGCTGACACTTGCCTGTTTTATGATGGGCGCTCTGAGGGCGCTGTTCGGAGGCGCGACGTGGAGCGGGTGCGAAAGTTCATCGCAAATATTTGAGTTCCCCTAATTGGCTGCCCAGTTTGATCAATGCTCCGCCAAGGCGACAGTTCGTATTAAGTTGAGCGAGTGTTCAGCGATGGCACGAACACTACAGGGCAGGGAAATGTGTTTTCGCCCCATCAGAACCATCCCAAATGGAGTCCGTTCGGCGATGTCCTCTTGGACAGGCGTCTTCAACACCGCCATTTTGCCTTCGTGAAATGCGACGAAACATTCCTCGTTTTCGCGAAATTTATTCAAATGCCAATTCGTAAATTTCTTCAATAATTGAATCGCGAGTGTTTTTGGCCCGTGGCTTTGGTACAGCTGACCTTTGCTCCGCGGGGTCCGCTCGACGCCAGTTCGCAGTGAACAATGGACGGCCGAGCAGCGATCGCTCTAGCCAATGAAGATCGGGAAATCAACAACAACTACAACCACGTCAATAGACGAAGGTGGGCGCAAATTTATGCTCAATTTGTTGAACATAATTGAATTGAAATTTATCTTTTAGCAAAAACAAGATAAACAATAGCAACAACAATAACTTATCACGACTTGCTGCCGCCGTTGCACGGGACTGCGATGGGGCTCGGGTCGAAATCGACCAAGGATCGAAAATCGCTGATGAAGATCGGGAGAGAAGCTGACTGCTGCGCAAGCGCTCTTTGCTGCCGCTCCCCTAGCTTGCGCTCTCCCTTTTCTCTCTACCTCCCTCCCCCCTTCTCTCTCTCTCCCTCTCTCTTTATCGAGTCGTTTCACGGCTCGGTCGAGAGCAATCAGTGAACTTCACCCGTGCCTTCCGTGGAATGTCCCAGGCCTTTGGATCCGCGTCCGTCCATCCGGCCAGCCGCCCGATCATCGGGTTCAGAGGTCGGCTACGTCATTCGTATACAATTTGGGGAACAAGTGGGACCCCAACAACCGCGGAATACAACAAATAACAAATTGAAGGGAAATTTGCATTTAGCCGCAAAAATTGATTTGTTCGCTTTGTGCGCCCCGAGCGATGATCGCGTCGACGATCGGCCTACCCGTGGAGATAGTGCGGAAGATATGGCGCATCTACAACAGCAACAAAGCCGAGCAAGGCAACAACAGCAAGGCAACAACAACGGCTGCAACAAGATTCTAAGCCCAATGGAAATAATTGCACCTGTTGCACCCGGACGGTCCGTCCGTCGGTTGGAGCGTTCATGGTTCGGGAAATTTCTGGAATTTATCTTGAGTTAGGAGGACGCTAGAAGCGCATGAAGGAGCGAAAAGGTGGGCATGGAGGAAGAGAGGAATACATTGAAAGACGATTAGCGCTGGTTGTTCGCGGTGTTGACTTTGGAATTTGGAGCTCATTTATTTCATTATTTATTTATTTTTCTTATTCATTGTTTTCTCATTGCTCATTTCTCATCATTTGTAGCCATTTTCCAGAGTGCTGTGATGAAGAAATGGAGACAGCAATGAATCTCAGTTCATATTCAGGTCGAGTGGAGAGGTTACAGAATTCCACTGGAGAGATCGAGGAGCGCAATCCATGAAGGGTTTGCTAAAACGTCAGAAAGAGTTAAAAGAGTTCACAGAACTGGGGTGAAGTCAGTAGCAGCAATCATTTCAAACAATTACCGCAAACAATGCTCCTTTCCAAATTATTCAAAGCAGTCTTCAACTCCAATTTTAAATAAGGGAATATTATTTAAGAAAGGGTTTCCTTTGTTCTAAGTGTAGGTATTAAAATACATCCATATATAATATATTGTAGACAATATTCTTCCAAACTCACCTTTGATATACATTTCCGGGCATCTCTTAATGATTCTCTCTACTATTCAATGGTAATTGGTTTAACATTAATTGGGTACACACATGAATATTAGCAACTAAGTATTTAAAAATTGGAAATCTTCACTGCCGTTTCTTCTCTCTCTCTCTTCTTGGCTAAATCTAACCAGAAACTCAAATTTTATGAATTTCATACAAAATTTATTGGATCAAAAATTTGATTTGGGACGTTAATTCGTGACGACCTGTAAACTTTCGAAAATTTCAAAATGCAGGTAATTTTTAATGGAAATCTTAAATCGTTCATATCTCCGTAAATACGCGTTATTTCGCAAAAAGGACGTTAATTCGTGACGACCTCAAGATTTTCAAAAAATTTCAAAATCAGATTTTTCAGGAAATCTAATCGTTCATATCTCCGTTAAAAGGCGTTTCGCAATTAATTGTCATGAAATTTCAAATCGTTTCCTATCTCCCGTAAATACGCGTTATTTCGCAAAAAGGACGTAATTCGTGACGACCTCAAATTTTCGAAAATTTCAAAATTCAAGCAATTTTTCATGGAAATCTTAAATCGTTCATATCTCCGTAAATACGCGTTATTTCGCAAAAACGATATTCGACGCTTTAAATTCGAAATGAATTCATGACCTTCGAAAATTTTTGAAAATCGTTCAATCTCGTAAATACGCGTTTATTTCGCAAAAAGGACGTTAATTCGTGACGACCTCAAAATTTTCGAAAAATTTCAAAATTCAAGCAATTTTTCATGGATAACTTAAATCGTTCATATCTCCGTAAATACGCGTTATATCGCAAAAAGGACGATAATTCGTGACGACCTGTAAACTTTCGAAAATTTCAAAATGCAGGCAATTTTTCATGGAAATCTTAAATCGTTCATATCTCCGTAAATACGCGTTATTTCGCGAAAAGGACGTTAATTCGTGACGACCTCTAAATTTTCGAAAATTTCAAAATTCAGGCAATTTTTCATGGAAATCTTAAATCGTTCATATCTCCGTAAATACGCGTTATTTCGCAAAAAGGACGATAATTCGTGACGACCTCAAAATTTTCGAAAATTTCAAAATTCAGGCAATTTTTCATGGAAATCTTAAATCGTTCATATCTCCGTAAATACGCGTTATTTCGCAAAAGGACGATAATTCGTGACGACCTCAAAATTTTCGAAAATTTCAAAATTCAGGCAATTTTTCATGGAAATCTTAAATCGTTCATATCTCCGTAAATACGCGTATTTCGCAAAAGGACGATAATTCGTGACGACCTCAAATTTTCGAAAATTTCAAATTCAGGCAATTTTTCATGGAAATCTTAAATCGTTCATATCTCCGTAAATACGCGTTATTTCGCAAAAAGGACGATAATTCGTGACGACCTCAAAATTTTTGAAAATTTCAAAATTCAGGCAATTTTTCATGGAAATCTTAAATCGTTCATATCTCCGTAAGTACGCGTTATTTCGCAAAAAGGACGATAATTCGTGACGATCCTCAAAATTTTCGAAAATTTCAAAATTCAGGCAATTTTTCATGGAAATCTTAAATCGTTCATATCTCCGTAAATACGCGTTATTTCGCAAAAAGGACGATAATTCGTGACGATCTCAAAATTTTCGAAAATTTCAAAATTCAGGCAATTTTTCATGGAAATCTTAAATCGTTCATATCTCCGTAAATACGCGTTATTTCGCAAAAAGGACGATAATTCGTGACGACCTCATTTTCGATAATTTCAAAATTGAGGCAATTTTTCATGGAAATCTTAAATCGTTCATATCTCCGTAAATACGCGTTATTTTGCAAAAAGGACGATAATTCGTAACGACCTTTAAATATTTGAATATTTCAAAATTCAGGCAATTTTTCATGAAAACCCATTACCACAAAGGAAAGATGAACTCTTAATTTTTGCTGGATACGGTAAGGCATTCTTTATAAATATCCATATTTTTACCCATTTGGGTAAATACTTGGTAAGAATGTTGTGTATTTAACCGAAATGGGTATTTACCGGGTATTTGCCCATCACTAGGTACATAGTACAACACGATTTCCTACCACACTATGGAAAAAATACTACCATTGGTTTAGATTACGATTAGAGACGTTTTAGTTATCGCGTTGGTCGCAAAATAAATTGAGAAATAGCCGCTGCGAAGGTATTTCCTAGTTTGAGATAAGTGGAATGCTCTGACCACGATGGTACCATCAGTTTTTCTCTAGAACATAGAAATATCTTTATATTTGTAGTTTAAAATTGAGATATTTTGACGAAAACTTGAATTTGACAGTTCCCAAAAATTATAAATTTTGCCGCATGCCACAATTGTATTTTACCAAGCATACGTCAGATGCCTAGGCGCGAGTATGCCTCAATTGTATCTTGGCCTAAATAATTTTCCCACAGTGCCTCTCAATTTATTACTACACTCTCGCTCAGGTCTTACCTACAGTGCTTCTACTGAATTGTGGCAAATATTGCCATTCGACGAAACCCACAGTGCTTTTCAAGAACATCGCGGCAAGTCTCGTAGAAATACTGGGTACATTTTTTATACCATATTCAACTGCACAGACGGGAGAGACAGACACCTTCTGTCGGCAAGCAATGGAACTAGTTCTATTTCAACACTCAAACACACCCTAACAGCAGTGGTTATTCAAGCGTTGCTTCTCAAACTGTCCGCTGTTAGCTCGTACATTTCTCAGCTAAGTTCTTATCGTCCTGTAACAGGTAATGAAACAATGAACGTTTGTTTTAATCTTTTATTTGGATTTCGCGTATTTCACCATATCCCTTGTAGTTTTTGTCGAAATTCAAAAATTCTATTGAGAAACTCAAATTTACATTAATTAATACTCTTACTTTTAGTCTCATATAATTTTGTTAATGGTTGCTTTTTGCTGTTGTTGAACTTGTCTGAATTTCGTTTTTAACTGCAGAGGTTGGATTTTCTTTTGAATCTCATGTTAATTTGTCTTTATTTATTTATATATATTAGTTTAAAACCAATTTGTTTTAATTAAATTTGTTTGACGTTTCTTTGTTTATTTAATATTCAATACGATTAATTAAATTTACTTTATGCTGAGTTTTAAAACTTTTAATGAAATTTACAGTTCAATTAAATCGAAGTACTACTCATTGAATTCCACCTCTTACGCTAGTAATGGCTTCTCATGCATTCACTGTCACGTTACGTTACGTTATGTTGCGTTGCCGTAATGGCGAAGTATGTCGGTAGTGAATATAATTACGCGCTGAACGCGTTAATATATATATTGGATTGAGTTTTATACTATTCATCCACATGTAACAAGCGCAATCTCTCTGTCCAACTGTCTGTCTGACTGTCTTCTGTAATTGAAGCACATGCAACGGAAGCAACTGAAAGTCACCACGCCAGCCACAGTGGTGGATGCGATCGAGTAATGGTCAACAGTATGCGGTTCGTCCAAGTCCAAGTCTGACTACTTATTGGAGAAATTTACATATTTTACAGCGAAAATGGTTGTTTCGTAATACTTTTCCGGTAAAGCGGAGGCAGAGGTGCCAGCTGCACATATGTATGCATGTATGTAAGTATGTGTTAAGTAGGTACTATACGTATGTATTTATGTATCATGTGTATGTTCGTAGCTGTGTATATATCGTATATGGTAGTATGTATGTAAGTATATGTATGCATGCAATATCCATTAATAAACATTTAGATTCGTAGTAAAATACTTTTGAAATGTTCATTTACATAATTTTCTAGAATCATCGTTCATTTATACACGTTCATTATTATATTCTTATTTTCTTGGCTCCTTCGTCAGGCGCAAATAGAAAATCAATCAGTATTTGTATAATTGCCAGGAAATATTCATTTATTCACTCACTCACTCATGTAACCAACCAATCAAACAATCGCTCGATCGACACTGGCAAACAACAGCGCCGTGCTTTCTCTCTTTCAATATATAATGTTTGGAATATACATAGATACATGTATATAGCTTTACATGATCGTCCATGTACAAATGTGCACACACAACACGAAGTAGAGGGGAGGAGTTTATATATGTATACGTGGAATGGAATTCTTTATGATCTCTAATTATCGCTAGTTATTAATTTACATATTTGTACAGTACAAGAAGTGTTCTCTTTGTTCTTTTTTACAAAATCATTATCAACTTAAGAATTATTATTTAGCTTCTGTTTTCTGTTTTTCCAGAACAATTTCTCAACAATTTCACAAAAATTTACAGAGTTTTGCAATGAGTCAATGGATCAAGAGCCGCCGAGTGGAGTGCCTTGATGTTTAATTTATACCCGTATTTCAATTAAAACTCTCTAAATGTCTAGCCTATGAAAGCAGCTCCTGATTCTCGTAGACGGCTTCTTCTACTACCTCCTAAGCACCGTCTTCTTCTTCTTGATTTGGACGATTGAAAGATTAACTTATCGCGATACGAGACCAAAAGCACAAACGTAAACGAGGCGATTTCTCAGAAATTGGGCACCCTGGAGCCCTTAATATTAACTGAATGGACCTCGCCGTCTCGGAGGTGACATGCTCAACTTATAATGGAAAGAAGGAGGCAACGCAAAATATGGCAACGCTTAATTTAGTGCAAACGATTGTCTCAAGGGCAATCAATTCAAATGAATCAAAAATCAAAAAATCAAACCAACAGCTTAGCGAATCAAAATAAATCGGTTCTCAGTCTCTCGTTCAAAACTAGTGTCTGAATTTCGCAAACGCAATGAAACAAAACTAAGATAATAAGTGCATTTCTTTCCAAAATGAATGGTGGCCATTTGTGTTTTATTAGAATTTAAATTTATTTTATTCTGCAATAGTTCTCTCCTCTCCTCTTGTGAAACGAATGGTTCTTCTTTTGAACGGTTGTCTATCGGTCAATAGTTTTCTTGCCTACTCATAAGTTTTAAAAACGCTCACTTACACATTAATAGTATATTAATTACATGTATAATTTATATTGTATTAGTTATTGGTATTTATTTATATATATTATGATCTTTACAAGTAGACATTCATTATTCAAAATACATTGTTTCGAATCCACCGATTCGTCAATTACTTATTTTACAATTAATCAATTATAGGATATTGAAAACTAAGTCGGTTTGGGGTCATTTTCGGTCGGCAACTGAAGTGAAAACGAAATGAAGACTAACCCAGGGTAAAATGTATTTTATTCGTATGCATTTAGACTCGTATGTTTTAAGAATTATCTTCCTATAAGCGTATCTTTTTCTGTACTTTAACTTAGCTAAACAATATTTCTGTGAAAACCACGATAACAAAGGAAATTAATGTAAATCTGAACGAAAAGCGGACGATAGACGACAGACGATTGACGTGTGTCCAATTCCCGCTCAAAATAGCAGTCAGGAAGCGGAAGAACCAATAACAAGTCAACTCAAAAAATGTATTAAAATGATTAACAAATGAAAATCAATTGAGTTATTTCTTTTTTGAAATCGCAGTGTTTTGTATTTTGTTTTGTTGGTTTTTGTTTTCATCGTTTCACTAATTCTAAGGTATTCTACAACAATTTATTTTATTTTAATTTAATTTCTTGTTAATTTAATAATATATATAATTATTAATTTGTATAAAAAAATAATAAAAATAATTAGATGTAATTTATAAATAATTACAACAAACGCAGCCAGAGGACTTCTCGCTGGAACCGGCAAAGCAAGCACATCAGTATTTCGGAAATTCTGATTCTGATTATCATCATTACACAGGATAATTACAATTAGGAATATATGATTAATTTCGTGGATTCAATTTGGGGACACGTGCTGCGCTGGAGACTTTGCAGATCTCAGCGGAATGCTGCTGCGCTGCGAGAGCGTTTCTAGGTTTAGGTTTGCTTAAAAATGTTTCTCCTCTTCTTCAATATTTTACGAACTATTTACAAATTTTTAAAAATTTAATTTTCACATTTTGGGGAATTATTTACTTGCATTTCCATTTTCAGTTTTAAGTAATTGTTTTTAAATATTTTAAATTTGATTATATTTTGTTTTAAGCTTTTATTTCTGGCTGTTGTGTTTTTCTATTATAATGTTTCATATTAAATTGTTGATTTATTTTACGTTTGAGCGATCTTGAAAATAAGATCTAATATAATAAGCGAATGAAGTTGGCTCGATTGCTTTCTACACAGTTTGCTTTAAAAAATTAGATTATAGCTAACATGAATTTCTTTTCTAAATTATAATCAACTTAAAATCAACAGTAATAATTATTCATAAAATAAAAAATTATAATAATAATAAAATTAATGTATGAAGCGATAAAGAAATGTTACAGATGTGTTTTAGCTGTTGATTTGTTTGTGAATTTATTGTATTTATTGTCAGACGCAAAATCAAGATTCTCTTCCGGTTGTTCTTCATCTTTATCAAATATTTTATATTTTTGAGCGTAAAAAAACAAGGAGCGATGCACCGGCGCGAGTTTAAATAAACAAAGTTGAAAGTTTCAAATTTAAATTGATCATGTCTGAAAACAAAACAAATTTAATTCAAAGTACATTTTTCTAAAAACAATAAAAATAATCATAGTAATAACTTTGCATTTTTAGAGCAATTTTCACTTTAATGTTCTGTCAATTTGTCTATATTTCAAAGTGATTATATTCCATCCACTACGTTTGCGGTTTTCCCAATATTCCATGCTCCCTTGATAACATGCTTTAATACACATATATATTTCATTTAATATATACGTAAACTACATTTTGTAGTATTAACAACAACAACAACACCTACATGAGAACTGCGGCAAAAGTGTGTCGATTGTGTTGGCGGCGTTGATGGTGGCCGTGGTGGAGAAATGCTAACAAACAGCTGCACAAGTCGCCCGAGTCGATGGGAACGAAATAGAAGAACACAAGAATAGTCAGCAGCTTGCCCAGCAACGCCAACAAAAGCCATCGGCCAGCCGCCGCTGTTTTACGAAAAGCATTGGCAACCCCCATGACAACGTTGCTTCCATCATCCTCGTAGCTCCTGTTCTTCCGATAGTCATCGTCGAACACGCTCGCACCCACTTTCATCATATTCACGTCGCTATCATTGCTATCCGTGCATCTGAATCGCATTGGTAGTTATCTCTCCTTTTCTCACCTATTTATCGTCGCGGAGGCAGTTGCGTTGTTGCTGCTGATCGTCACCGATGCGCCATTGTTGTTGCTCCCGGCGCTGTTGCTGCTGTTGTTTGTGGCTGTTGCTACGTTCGCAGTTCCGTTGTTGTTGTTATTCACCGCAACAACCACATTTTCGATCGTTTTCACCTCGCCCGTCGTTGCCGTTTCCGTGTTGCTGGACATTGTCGACTGCGTGGAGTTACTGACTGGTGCTTGGACGCTCGTGGCCACTATTTGCGAATTGGCCACCGCGGTCGTGGCTATCGGCACCGGTCGCATGTTGGTGAATATAGTTTGGTTGTTTCCGATCCGTCCGCGTAGGACATGCGTCACACCACTGGGAGTGATTTGCATCTGCATCTGGCCGGCGTTGTTCTTCTGCAGCGGCTTCACATTCAGCAAACTGGTGTAGAGAACCCTCTTGTTACTGTTGTCTTGCGATGACACTCCGCTTGCGTTGGATACAGTTACTGAAGCACCGCTTCCGTCCACAGCAACTGCGCCGCCTCCGGCTGCCGTCGCGCCAATGATGTTGAGTATGCGTTCTCGCTTCAATTTTTGCTGCTGTTGCAGTAGTTGCTGCTGCTGCACGTTGTTAGGGGCCGCCTTGTTGAGCACCACGGTCTGTTGCTGCTGCTGCGCTCCGGCCACAGTCTTTGCATCGACCACAATGTTACCTTGCTGTATTCCGCCTGAGGTAGAAACGAAGTTCACCTTCAGATTAGAATTTTGCAAGTCCTTGTAGTGTATTTTTTGTGTATTTTGCTGCTGTTGTCCAGCAGCTTGTAGTTCGCCTGAGGTAGCAATGGTGAAGTTCGTGGTACCCGCGCCCCCCGACTCCACCCCCACTGCTGCTGGTCAGGATAATCTTGTTACCGCTACCCCCTTGCTGTTGGTTGGCTTGCGACGTTAAAATTGCCGTTGGCTGGAGACTGTAATTGTGGTTGGCAGCGATAGCAGCCGAATTCTGTTTCTGCTGCAGTTGTTGCTGTTGTTGCGACATATTCAGCTCGGAAACGAGCAGAGGGAATGAAGACATTTTAATAACTTTGCCGCTCTGCATTTGAACTTTTTGTAATTGTTGCTGCTGAAGTTGGCCATCGTGGGTAGCGCTGTTGTTCGACTCGTCGTCTTGTATTTGTTGTTGCTGTTGTTGTTGTTGTTGCAGTTGCTGCTGTTGCAATTGCTGTTGTTGGAGTTGCTGAAGGTGTTGCTTTGTAATTTGAATTTGATGTTGCTGCTGCGGTTGTTGGGAAATTATTTTTCGTTGTGAGAACTTTCGATTCAACAGCAGTTTATTTATATCTGTGAGGAGAAGACAGAATAATATGTCAGAATAGAAGAAACCGTCCAACACGATTCGCAAATATTGTACATACCAGTGCCTTCGGGGCCATTTAGCTGTCTCTTTTGACCTGGACGACTCGCCCAAACTATTTTATTTCCAGCGGCCATGGCAGCAGCAGCCGCCTCCGATGATGTGGTCAACACTCCGGTGGCTCCTCCCAGGTTGGTGGACCCAATCTGACGCCAAACAATTTGTTGCGTCTGCTGTTGCGGATGTACTAACTGTTGCTGCTGCAAGTGCTGCGAATTCCGCGCAGCCGTTGTCACTATTAGCGGCGTGGAAGCAGTCGTCATCTGAGCTCCTCCACTCCCTGCAGAAACATGCTGCACCCCGGCTATGCTATGCACAGCCAGCTGCTGTCCACCAGCCGTGTTGATGATATTCACATTCTGGGCCGTCGACGCCGAGGCAACGGAGCCACTGTCGATGGTCAGAATATTCGCGCCACCCGGCGTCGACTGCGTGCCGTCGTTGTCGATCTTGACGTTCGACAACGTGATTACAGCATTTGTGTTATGACTACTAGGAACTTGAGTGTTGCTACCGACAGTCAGTTGCTGCTGGTTGCTGGGAGTCGTTGTGGCAACAGACACAGCCGTCGACGCTTTCTGTATATAGATCTTCTGTCCACCGGAAACGCCGTCTGCAGACGTTGTGGTGTAAATCATGTGATTTCCCGACGCAGTCGAGCCGATGGGTGTCAAAGTTGGTTGTTGACGAATGGCGGGTGTGGTTGATGATGTTGGAATATATTGGGTGATGACAGGAGCCGACCCAAGGTCTCGCTGCATTTGCAATAACAGTTGTTGCTGATGTCTTTGCTGCTGTTGTTGCTGGTGCTGCTGTTGTTGGTGCTGTTGTTGTTGCTGTTGGTGTTGTTGTTGTTGCTGTTGTTGTTGCTGTTGTTGCTTGCTGTTGTTGTTGCTGCTGCTGTTGTTGTTGCTGCTGTTGTTGCACTAACTGTTGTTGCTGTAACTGATGCAGTTGCTGCACGGCCACACTTCGATATTGTTGTTGTTGGATCTGCACAATTTGCTGGTGTGGCGGTTGCGTCGCAACTGTGATAATGTCTCCAACAGCTGTAACATTTGGCAAATCTTGCTGTTGCGTCTGCGGCAATAAGGGCTGTTGTTGGGTACACTGTTGCTGCTGTTGCTGAGGTGTTGCCGACATGAAATGGGTTAAGTTTGTGACAGGCTGCTGTATGATTTGAGCTGGCGGAGTCGCGTTGGATTGTGAAGTAGACGGCGTACATCCTTTTGGAGCCTTCGCCGCAGCCGCACTCGTCGTTGACTGCGCCGGAAGAGATGTCGAAACTTCATCGGTCGGTTCTATTTTTGTGACCTCGCTGCTTTTAGCGTCTTCCTTTTTGAAAAACTTTTCATCCCGTAGACCATTGATGCCGGAAGTTGTGAAACTTGAACTTCCTATGGATGTGTTACCCATGCGCTTTCCACATTTGGCTTTGTTGGATGAGCGTTTGCCATCTTTCAAAATCTTCTTGTCATCAATGCAGTCAAGCAAACCGGCCACCGCCTCTACATCGCCGCCAACGTCGTCAACGGCTTCACCATCGACCGCACCATCCAGAATGCCATTCCAGAAATTCGTTGTTTGGTTCAGTGTCTTGAGATCATCGATTTGACATTCTTGCAAAATATTGTCCAACATATTTTCATCGTTCTCATCGCCGTCGCCCAGCAAGTTGATGTCATTCAAAGAATCACCACTCAAATTGAAATCGATACCTAAACAGAAATATTGCACATTACTGATCAACGCAAGTAGTGAAAACGCAAACAACCCATACCTGAATTGGAGTTTCCACCTGCGGCTTCTGGAGACTTGCTGCTGCCACGCGTCACTTCGGGCGCATATACGGTTTGCAGAAGCTGGGTGTCCGGTTCCAGGTCGACGTACCTAAAATTGGACGTCACAAACAGCGCGTCGTCATTGTTTGCATCCCAGAGGTTGGTCAGCGGAGCGAGCTTTTGTGTAGGCTTCGATGTAGGCGTCGCAACTTCGAGATCCTCCAGTCGCCGGAGTCGTTGCATTTCCACAGAAATAGGTGTTTGCTCCGACCAGTCGACAATAGGATTGTCCGCATCGATAAGCGATAGCTTGCTCCAGCTGTTGCTGTCCGATAATTCGTCCGAGGGAGTCTTCGGTCGAAAGTGCAGCCAATCACGTCGAATCTCCGACAACAGCTCATTGCAGACGTCTAGTCGCTGACTCGATGTAGGCGACAGACCACCCATGTAGTCCTCCCCATTCGTCGTTGTCACGTCCATGTCTTCGATCAGAACATTCGCCCCACTGTCGTGCCACTTGCGCGAGTCTATGTTGGACCCATTCTTCTTGTTGCGTAGGTTTTGCAGCCGAATAACATCCTCCATCCGATTTAAAGGAGTGTAGCACATATCATCTTCATCCTTCAAATATGTCTGGGACTTCGGAATATCCTCTATTTTAGGCGCTGACGACGACGCTGCATCTAAATCGATTGGCTCCTTTTTTACCGTCTGCCGATTTGCATTTATCAAACTACTCAATCGAGCCAGATTCACATTGTCTTCGTCGTCCAGAATTTCGGCTGTGCTCGTCGCCGAGGATGACTTTTGCATGCTAATCAAGGGCTCGTTGGAATCATCTGCCGTGGCAGCGTCGATCGTTTCCTGCTTGATCGTTACCGTTTCTTCATTCTTTATCACATTGAATTTATCGCTAACATTAACATTATTATTATTATTATTATTAATATTTATATTACTACTAATATTGTTGTTATTTAAAATGTTGTTGGGAGTCATTCGATTATTAGCACGCTGCGGCTGCTGCTGTGAATTTTGTTGATGTTCGTGTGGCTGCAGCCTCTGTGACTTCTCCAAATCGCAAACAACCTCATCTGCTTTCGAAACATCGTCGCCGTTGAGCTTCTCGCGTTTCACCTTTTCGCTTAGTAAATAATTACTAATGTTGTTAATACTATTACTTTCAATTGTTTTTGCGAGACGATGTAACAATGCCAGATTCGCCGCTGCTGCAGCTCCGACTTCGGTGGCATTAGGAGACAGCGCACTCGAATGATTAAATTTACGCCGCTTCGTTGTGGGACATTCGTTTTGCGTCGTTCTCTGCTTCATTTTCTTCAGACGTCGCCGCCGCCGATGACGCCGTTCAAGAGTAACTGCTGAAATATAGCAACTGTCACGCGATATATTCTCGTCATCCTCGGCATCTGCTTCATCGTTATCATCGTAGTCGTCGCCGTCTTCATCATCGAAGTCGCCTTCCGCAACATCGTCATCACTGACAGGTCGAGATGTTGTCTCCACAGAGCCAGTGGCTGTGGTGGATTCCTTGCCTTCCTCCGGCTCGACTTTGATGGAACTTGTGATATTTGCCGCCATCGTAGCTGCAGCCGTCGGTGTTAGCCCAACTATGCTTGGTAGATCTACAACAGTGGGTGGAGAGGCGGGTGGTTTGACGTCAGGTTTGGTGGACTCCTTCTTGACCGCGGTCTCGTCGATGCTGTTGGGTTTACTTTCGAATATCGTATAGTCCAACTGCGACCAAAAGTCATCGAGATTTGTAGAAGCCCTATCGAGTATCACACGTCCGCCACGACCTAAGCGTCGGCGCGCAAAGCCAATACAACGCGGTCTGTGGACAAAGTTAGTAAAAGGATAATATAGAAGCAAGAGCGAAACAAATGCTAATTCTCGTTGTATCGTACCGCGGATGCCGAATAGAGGTAAGCGTAAAGCGGTACTTTGTGTCAACAAAACCGTTATCCTCCTTCGGTTCCCAAGGCCAAGTCCCGTCCGTCGTAAGTGGCTGTAGTATATAAAAAACACATATATAAGAAACATCCACAGCCATTTCTCTCAAATAAGACAACATACCCGCAGGTAATCGCAATTCTGCCTCCTTCTAAATGCATACGGTGATTCCTCTTCGCCATCCGAGCCGACGTTCTGCTGATTGCTGTTGGTGTAATCTTCCTCCTCGGTATCGAGGTTTGATTCGATTGCGGCGGGTGATGAACTCTGTGGATGCAAATGATGCAGATGCGTGTGGTGGGTGCTACCTAGAGAGGACGAGGCTGCCGCACTGCCTGCAGCAGTGGACACCGCTGACGGTTGGCTCACGCCGGACAAATACTGTTGTTGTTGCTGCTTGTCCCGTGGCAATTTGTGTTTCCGTTTCTTGTATTGTCTTTTCTCCTTACGACTACCGCTACCGCCAGCGTTGATTCCATCTATACACGAAATGCGTTATTATTAACAATCGTCAAAGTCGGAACCCAACTTACTGAACTTACCAATTGCTAGGCTCGACGAATTCAGGTACTGTGACGTCGACGAATACAGATGTCCACCACTCGTGGAAGTGCTGTTTGAACCAGCTGCCAAGAGGCCAGGCGCCAAAACACCACCAACTCCCGCCGTCGCCGCTGCACCAGTGGGCGTGGTTACCGCCGATGACGAATGATGTGAGTATTGATTTGTATACAAAGGAGCAAACGCGGGTCTAACGAACAATGTCGAAAAATGCGAATAGGATTACCGGATTAAAAATGTCCTGTGAAAACTCTTTATTATGGACATACCTCGAGTTCTTCAAAGTCGAACTCAGTTCGGACAACACAGCACCGCTGAAGTCACGCAGCTGTACTCGCTTCTCGAAGATCTCAATGGATAAATGCAATTGTTCGCTTTTCGTCTTCTCCCTCCGCTTGACCATTTCGAGTACTGTGGTTGCTCTTTGCAAATCGCGCCTATTTGTGGAAATACATAGATCCCGACAGGTTGAGTGCATGAGAAAGTGGGGAAAAGGAACAATTTTATTCAATAAACTTTTTACATAATGGCTCACACAAGGACAAACCTCAACTTGAGCATCTTCTCGTAGGACGTTTCGTCGTTTTTGCGATTCTTCCGCGTCTGCATCTTTTCGGTGCGTCGACGAAAGGCTAAGTACGGATTGTTCGAAGATGTTCCTGGACGATTCTCTGTCTTGACGGTGAGTATAAGTGGATGTTGCTGCAGGGAGGCAAGGAACGGGGAAACATTTGTTCAATTAACAAGAGATTCATTTCGCTTGACGTTATGGGTTTGTATGTTACCATTTTCAGCCGCTTGTTCAACCAATAATCATACACAGCAATGCTAACTTCGTCATCTTGCTTCAGCAGCGCTTTGGCTTCGTTTAGTGTGACGACCGTCTGGCCGGAACTCTTCTCCAACCGATCCATCATTTGTTCGAATTTCAACGGTGTTAAATCGAGCCGGCGACTTTGCTGATTCACCCAAATTTCATCGGAACTATCCATGTCGTAGTCAGGAATATCCTGCTCCAGACCTAGCGCTGCATTTGAAAAGCACGCATTAGCCAAGATACGTGCTTTAATAGATCAAGGTGAACTTACGCTGCATGTGGATCATCTGGCGGGGCATTTTGTAATTTGGCGGATAACTTTTGTCGTAGAAATCTTGGTCGGTTGTAAAGACCTCCGGCGTTGGAATAATGAGACCCGTACATATTGCTCGTTGCAGGTGATGTTCCTGAAAAAAAAAACATGTCCTTTACATTTCTGGCGCAGATCAGTTTTTGAGAGAGCTCTGTTCCATATAACTTCACTGACAACGCACAATGGATACAGTATAGAGCAATAGAAGCAAGTAAAAATGCCGAAGCTTATATACCCTACACCCAAAATTGCAGCAAACATTTATTGGCCTTTACAGCAGGACTGGCATATTTTGCCCACACAACCCACCAATTTTACCCACTTAAAAAACCCGCATTTTTGGGGTTTTATTGTGTTTTTTTATCTTTAGTTCATAAAAACCATAATTTTAGTTTGCATCACATTACATTTTTGAGATTATTAAATATACTTTTCTTGGACGAAATAGGTTCACAAAAAGAGTATTTTTTGGAATATTTCTAAGAATCCATATACATCAATAGAATTTAAATTTGTATTTTGTATTAACACAATATTTACATGCAATTTATAAGATTTACGTGAGCGTGTCCACACGGCGATATATATTTTAGGAATGTGAACTCATAGTAACTGATCACATTAACTGGTTTACCAAATATCCTGTATCAAATTTTTACTCTATATAAGTGGGCGTTCATTTTCGACAAGTTAACTAATATCGACAATATACATTCAAAATGTCATCACTATATATGCTATTGTTCACTATAGATCAATATATGTTTACAATGCTTTAGATTCGTAATTCAAAATCAACTGATTTAGTTTAGTAGTTTTAAGGGTCGTCGCCTCCTGTACAGTATGTCTTAGCTGTGAGATCTTAGTGGCAATTAAACCTGAAAGCTTTTTCGAATCAAACATACCACTTGATTGTAATTCAATTAATTTTCAAATAATACGTACAAACGTTACTCTTATCTACGTGTGCGTGTCTCAAGTGAATTCTAGTTAAATTATTGCGAATATTGAAATTAAGAAAGAAAGTAGGAACCTCTGTTTGGAGAATTCTTCGACTTCACATGTCTACCCATAAAAGAATTTGAATTAAAAAAAGGTATAAAGTTAAAAAAATATAGGTATACTAGTATTTCGCTACCCCGACTTGTTTTTTGTTCTTTTCGTCAAAGGTTCTCTATCTGTAAGTGAAGGCTATTCTGAAACCCTAGTAAATTTTTTTTGTTGTAATTTATCCTTTGGTGTTATTTTGACTTTGTTATATACAAAATCCTCTTAAAAGCAGCAATAAATGCAATTGTCCATTAGCTAACGCGTCCAACTATTGCCGACAGACGGAACCTCCAAGCCAAGCCCAGCTATCATTGCAGCCCAACTGATGAACTTTGAGTTCTATGAACAAACCCTAGGTAGCCACCAGCTACCTCGAACCAACTAACCACCAAAATGTCCGTCATTACTTCCTCCAATTAACTCCAACATGCATTCCTCTTCTCGGGCACAGCCAAGGAAGCGCCAGAGACTTTCTTCCAAAAACAAAGAACAATCAAAATTTGAATAAGTAAGAGTGAGGCTGGTGGGTCTGCCGCCTCAACCGAGCGGCCTACCCTACTTTTACCTCAAACCCATATGAGTGATCGCCATGCTCGTGAGAATTGGGGGCGGTCCTTGAAATATCACTGTTGCATTTACATTTGGCAAGAGTTCACATTCGTTGCGTGCCCTCGCCTTCTCTCTTCTAAATAAGTTGGAAGCCATGCAAACGGAGCTCGGAATTATGCAGTCCACTTCGTCGTGTGTAGGGTACCGAAGACGACAACACCAACGTTGAATCAACACACTCGCGCAACATAAACAAAGTTTTGCAAAGAATAGAAGTGGAAGGGAAAATCGGAGTAGCAGTAGCAGAACAACCTCGTGCTCCGTCAGACCAGACGCACAGACATCCAACTAAAAAATGCCAACACTAGACGCACACATACACTCACGGGAACAAAGCCTGTACAACGTACAGGGTGACAGACAGACATGCTGGCGTGTATAAATAAATTTCCGCGAACCAGTTTGACTCGCCGCACGCTGCCAGCCGGCAGTTGGGGAAGAGGTGTATGCCAAGAAGGTAGAGGGAGGACGCGACGCGGCGGTGGCTGAGCGTTGTGGCCGCAGTTTGTGGGGATTTCTGGTTTCTGGCGCTGCGTCGTCGCCGCCGCCGTAGCCGTCCCATTGTCGGCGTCGCTGTTGCCAGCATCTCTAATTCATCACGATGTTGCTTTTGTTGGCTGTTTCGTGGATTGCGGCTAATGTGTTCGCCGATGTTCTCAGTGCTGGCTGCTCTGCTCTGCGCCCGCTGCCCCGTCGATCATTCGCTTCCGCGGACGGTTTGCTACTCTACGTTGTTGCTTGTTTAAGAATTGTTCTGTTCATTATGGTTCTGGCTAGAATTTCGATGATTTCTTCTCCTCAACGTTTTGTGTTCGGATGTTTCATATAGTTTTTCAGTTAATTCTCTAAATTGTTAATGCATGCCGAAGCATATTGTTGGAATAGTCTTGCTATCTTGTTCTTTTAGGGCTAGACCGCAACAACTTGTGAGTGTTGGTTTTGCAATCTCTAGTTCAGCGATAGGTTGTTATTGTCAATGACGTTCATGACGAAGATGCCACTTTGAAAATACTATCTATGGACGTAGCCACTCACTCACACCAAATACGGGCATCAAGGCCCCAGGAGTATTGGATGAACTAATTGGGAGTGTTTGCGAGATTAATAATATAAAGAAGGGGAATATAATTTTAATAAGCTTATTGCAAGCCTCTCATCGATCGCTGATTCATTCTGACCTCAAAGTGAACTCATTTTTACTTCCTGCTATTTTATCCCGAAGATGTGTCTTCGTTTGCTTACCGAAATTGAATATATTGAATTCTCAGGGAAACACACGCAATTTATTTAAAGAGCCACCTCGACTGTTCTCATAACGACAGAGGGACGAAACCGTATGTAAACAAAGTGCAGTCATAACTAGCTGCGGCTTGGCAAATAGGTCTGCCGAAAGTTCGAAAATGTGCACATCGTCACAAAGAAAACAACGAAGCAAAACACAACACAGATTGTACAATGTGGTTTAATGTGAAATAACATTACGCACGGAGCTCGATGAACAATAATTTTATCGTACACAAACCAGGAACGAATGACGAGAATGGTGTCCACTATGAGATGGGGGTGGATGTTGGCCGGAGTATACAGTGATAACGTATCAAGTACATTTAGCTGCAAGTATTCTAAGCGAGCGAATAGCAATCACAATTCACTGTGCGCGATTTATATACAACAATAGTTCAATTACGAATTTTATACATGAAAAGACAATACATTCAGAGTGCTGCCAAAATAGATTTATGTGAAAATAAAAAAACGTTATCATGTGTTTGCAATTATTGTAATGTAGCTTTTATGACGCCAGAGCGTAGCACGAACTGAAGGGTCTCCTCAAACCATTTCCAAAAATCAGCAATGCCTAATAGAATATTTGTGATAACGTTTTTGCAAACGAGACAATGACGTTTCAACTGAAACTAGTGGAGTATAGTGAAAATACTATCTTATCGAGAAAAAAAACCATTAAAAACTCTTCGTTAGTTGTGCTCGAATTAGGGTCATTAAAACACCTGTTAAAGATAAATACTGGGGTGTCTCACAATTTGGTTGGCAAACTCGAAACGAAACCGCAGTCAGTCGCACACAACCCACGCTTCCCAATCGTGTGGAGAGAGCTGTGGAAACTTCTCGCGGGACGAAACTTAAAGCGGAAACTAAAACAGCGAAACTTTAATAACTAAATAGGACAAAACTGCCTTTCTTCGGACCGAATAGGAGCGTCTTGGAAACTGATGTTAAAACACAGAACGAAGCGGAGAAAAGAACAGACACCGAGGAACAAATGAAACTATGAAGTGAGAGCGCGACCAGACGAACGTAAGAAGCAGCAAAGGAAGGAACTTTATCAGGTCACGACTCATGACGCAGCGAAGACCAGAGTGCACTTCTTTTTTGCATGGTTCCATTTATATTTTATGAAAACAAAAACGACCACAGCACCAGAGATAAAAAGGGAGGGAGGGAGGTAGGTCAGTACAGTGTTGCCACAGTTGTTAATGTTGTGTAGCCAACTTTATGGATGGAAAGTGGAATTATCTGACAACACTTTTCTGCACACACAAGTGGCAACACTGGCGCATCCGGCTGCAACAACTAATACGATATTCTAAACGAATCAGTGAACACATGCTTACAAAGAACAACGCAGACGAGAAGAGATGTAACTGTGAGCGAGGAGAACCAACCGAACAGAGGAAAACAGCAGAACGGAGCACACCGAGTGGAGTAGAGGCGAGCGATTTGTTGGCAAGAAACGTGAGCTAAGCTCTGAGCCCGAACTGCACCCGAGGAAAGGGACAAACCAACTGAGTGTTCGCTGTGTGTGGCTTCTACGAATCAGGGAGTGGGTGGACAAGATGATGATGACGACTGCGCTGACGATAAGGAGGATGATGAGAACCATAAAGCTGAGTATAATGTCGGGGGTTGGGATAAAGGTGCAATACCGCTTAAGAACGCCTTCGTGTAGAGTCGCTATCAAGATGTGCACTGCTCACACAGCAAGAGGCATCGTCGCAGACATTGACTTCATTTTCATTATGCAGTGAATGCAGCCGGAGACGAGTGAGCAACGGAAAAGGAATTTGTATTCTTAAATTTTCAGAGGGTGAAATTACACATATCTTTGGATCATCATTTAGAGGAACCTCCAAGCTAAAGCTATAGTCAGCAGACTTGGTTGCTGACTGGGTATACTCTAAAGACTTGAGGATAAAAGGCAGTTGCGTTTTTAAATTTTTAATTAAATTTCGAAATTGCAGACTTCTCCCCAAAATGTAAACACAATGTAACATTTTATTTGCATTCCATTCCGAACACAAACAGATGGACCCCTAGCCCCAAGCACTCAGACGCACACACACTTACGAACCCATCGTTGCTTGGAAGTGTGTGTGGGAGATGCAATGGTGTGGGTCTCAGAGATAATTACAATACTTCCTCGTTAGTGAACACCGTGTGCTACAAGAAGCCTCTTGTTTATAATTTAAAATTAACCTATAAACTGAGCTCGCCACTCTTTCTTTTTAATTATACGAATGCCAAGAACTGTGTTGTTTTTAGTAATCCAAGAAGAGACAATTGTTAATCAACTCTAATCTAATGAAATCAGGTTTATGATTCATTTAAGAACTGCTCGAAGGGGCTGGAGTTCCCTTCCAGTCGCTGTCCATTGTAACATGTCAGGTGGTGGTGCAAATGGAGTAGTTGATGTTAAATCAATGAGGTCTGAAAAAGCATTGCTCTTTACTGAGCAGAAGACGGTTCAAAAGAAACGATAAAAGTTGTTTTTTGTGCTTAAAACACAAACATTGAAACGGCAAAACCCGCTCCGCACACCGTCACTCAGTGATTCATCCCTTTCTCATACAGAGTGTAAATTTTAATCAAGCGCCAAGCGGCGAAACGCCTCTCCATTTCACTTCAAACCATTATCCCTAGTTTGAGAATGAATTAAACAAATATGTTTATACACACAACGTTTGCATTTAATTCCGAGAATTGAAGAAACATAATTAACCGCTTTCAGCGCAACTGCATTATATAAAATGAAAATTTAAATGAAAAAATGAATCGAATTTGTATCGGCTTACAACTTACATATAATCAGCTCACCTTCAATGTCTTCCTCACAACAAAATGCATTAAATTCGAAAGAGCGATAAGATCGTAAAGTAAATCAAATACACTAGACATTTTTCTGGTGCAATAAATGTACCCAAAACAAACTCTCCTACTTATCTAGACATATGTATTTAGAGATTTCAAACAAAACGTCAGCCATCCTGCTCTGTGTACTCGTAAAAGCGTTGAGCTCCAAAATAAAGTAAATAAATGAATTAACCAATGAAATTGTGAATGTTTCGTTAATTACGTACACGACAAAGCCATGTCCAACCTATTTGAATGTGAAGTTTAGTCTATCGATTGACTGAAAGGCCATTCTATTGAAACCGTTTGAATAATGAGTGTAGGTTAATGAAGAATATTTATTTTCGTATGGTATCGTGTCTAAGTATGCCTTTAAATGGAGCTTTTCAATAAAATACTATTGATTTAATACTCAATATCGTGTCTGGCAAATAACAAAAAACTCTGTGGAAGTCACCTAAGGTAAAGGATTAACCAAAACGCGCGGGATGCATTCAAGTGAAGTAATTAAGAGAAAACTTGTCGCACAAGAAAAAATTTGCGAAATAAATTGTTGCATTATCCGTAAGAAAAAATTTGTGTTGCTATAAAGTCCAGATAATATAGGTTGTCAGTTTCGAAATCATCACAATCAAAGCAATCCACTGCGTTCGCGCCCCATCACATTTCAACATTTTCTGTTCCCCCTTATTTCTATTCGACGTGAATCAAATGTAGAAGAATGAATTAACATTTGCCCCATGACAACAGCGAGCGACAACACCTTGCGATTAAGCGGGACCTTTGTGCCATGGCAAACAGACACCATATTTGTATTTCCAATTTTAAAACTATGGCGTTTGTAAAGTGAATCGATTAAATGGTTTCGCTTGCAATTGCAAAATGTAACACCAACGGTAACAATATCTGATATGAGGTCGGAAAGCCCATTAAAATCTATAGTGAATACGAAAAACATTCGTCAAATAAGGAAATAAACAACAGGTATACACCAATATATCATCAACTCACCGACTCTTCCTCTTTTTCCATGCCGCTTGGCATCTGTGGAACTGCTCGATTTATGGCCGAATACTCCGGTAAATCTGGCAGCTCCTCCGCCAAATAGATGGGCATCTGCTTGGAGGGATCCAGGGCGCGAGCCCGAAACGATAACTTGGACATGTTGCTGGTGGGATGTTGGGCAACAACGCGACCAATGACAAGCACTAATTTCCTCTATAGATGTTATTGTTGCTGCTGCTGTTGATAGTGTGGATGCTATTGCTACTGCTGATGAGTCTCCTTTTTGTTTTAGAGGAATTGAGTTGATGCAATTTACACAGCTGAGCTGAGCTGTCGTGGGTGGGTCTTGGGTGTTGGAGTGGGTGGATGATGGTGCTTTGAATAATTTGCGTTACGTTTGGGAGGCGGTGGATCTCGTCAGGTTTATATGGAGAAAACACGAATAGGATGTTTCAAAGTATCCACGGACAGCGCGGATTTCTCTGACAACGCTGGGAGCCTCTTCCACGGCAACAGCCCCACCAGTAGTTGGGCAACAGACGCGTCTCGTGTTGCTGCTGCTACCCTCTTCTTGGAGTGAATAGGACTGCGGCAACTCTGGCACACTACTGCTCCAGGTGCTCCAGTTGCTTGTGCGCTGTTCTGGCACGGATGGGGATGCTGGAACTTCTCCTGGAGCTGACCACCGACGTCGAGGCCAACAACACCAACACGGGCGCAAAACGCTACGGCGTCGGCTGTCGCGGTCGCAAACCAATCGAGTGTTGCCAATTTGGTCGTTGAACTCTCACGGCCTAAATGTGTTGCAAACAACGACAACAACAACGACAATATAAAAATACAAGCTGAAGATATTGGTTTGCAATGCAAATTACAACAACAACTAAACTGTAGTAGTAGGCAATGGTAGCAACAACAACAACAATGACGTCGACGACATTTTTCAAGTTGAAATTGAGTAAATTTGCATAATTACGATTTTTGCACATTTCATTTCATTTTTGTTACTTTTTAGTTGCGTTTCTTCTACTTAGTCTCTGTTCCTGTCTCTCTCTATATCACGTACTCTCTCGCACGAATTTACTTCAGTTCCGTTCTTGTTTCTTCTTCTGTTTACGTTCCGATTCTTTTATTTCACTTCATTTCGGTTTGTTTTGTTTGAAACTTCATTAATCTGCTGCGCGTAAGATAATTCAAAAGAAAGATAATCAATTAATTATTGCCATCTGCCACACACTCTGTCCATCCATCTGCCACGCTTAATAGACCAAGGGGGAGAAGGGGAATAAGCGAAAACATTCGTCGAATAATCGCAGCCGCTAGAACAAAACGGTACAAAAACAAAATGCACGGCAGGCTTTTTCACACTACGAATGTAGCATCAACAAAAACAACAACAGTCACTCAAGTACAAGCGGTGTTGTTGTAGTTCCTGCTGCATTGTTTACGCGGCGAATATAATTCCCAGTTTGTTTGTCAATTAGTCAACCGCTTGTGTGTGTGTTGCTTCAAAGGCGAATTTGTAAACAACAATATAAAAAACATTTTTTTTTTTTTTTCAAACAAAACTATATTTTCCAAAATCACACTTAATCCATTGCAAAACGACACGGCGAAAATACACGCTGCTCTGGATTACTGGCGCGGCGAATTCTGCAAAACAAATAAGCGCGGCGAAAACCAAACGAATCGAGTTTTTTTTTTCTTCAATTCTATTCATCAAAAAACAGAAAATCATGATTTTTCAACATTTTTCTTTCACAAAATACATGCCATTGACGGATTCTTTTTCACTATTTACACTATCTGGGAGTTCGGTAATATTCTTTCTTAATTTTTCTGCTTTTATCCACGCTGTATTTACACTTTTTCAAACACAATTTTCACGCAAAAATACACAAAATTTGTAGAAAATTTGCAGATAGCGTGGTTTTTAGCGTGAAAGCCATAATGGCGGCCAAACACGAACAACCACTCGTTTCACGTCGCTAACATAACATAAAAACGAACGCGCGATGACAGTGACAGCAATAGACGAAAACGGCGAATATTACACGAAGCCAGCTATTATCTCTTTCACTCGCAAGGCGCATAATGAAAACTCAAAGCTACTCCGAAAAATTGCTACACTAGCTATGCTACTCATAACCTCACATTCACTCTCATAGCGAATTCCGAAAAATAGGCGCATTCAGCGCATTTTCGAATTTATGCCTCATTTCAAACACGACCAACAACGACACCCTGCGGAGCATACGCGTATCACACACTTCGTGTCTCACGAACATAGCCTGACGCCATTTTGCTTTTGGTGAACACCTTTTCGTTTCTCACTTCGCTGCTATTCATACATGCTATCTTGCTCGCGCCTGATTCCCGAGCATCGGGCGCAAGCGAGAAATAAACTAAACGAACATTTCTGGTGGCGACATGACAAAAACGAAAAAAAACTTTTCAAGAAAATCGATTAAATTCGATTATTTCATACTTTTTTCACAACACATTTTTTCCACTAAATCTACAAAAATTCAACATTTTACTTGTGAAAAACATAAATTGCAATTGTAAATTTGATTTTTAGAATAAATTTGGTATATTTTGCGCACTTTTTGCGTTAAAATTCGATGAAAATTGTGCAACGACACGAGTTTTTCACAGGGACACGTTCTTCACTGAGCGTAATGGCGGCCAGCGAACGACTTCACGAATTGATTTTCGGAGTCGGTGCGACGCATGGGAAATGCTGAAAATGTTTTCTGGCGGTCACTTTGCGATCGATCGAACCGAATTCTGATGTCAACCAGTGCGAATTGTTGACAATTTTCTAAAAAACGCATTAAGTCCATAGACTTTATTGATAATCATTGCATTATGGGCAAAATTAATTAATTTCCACAGAATGTGGTTTTCGCTAGTGACGGTTATGATTCGGAGTTCGAAACAAGCGCATTCAGCGTCCATGAGTTAGTTCAAAAAAATAGAATAATTTTTAGTGATTTAAAAATATATTATTGTAGTTATTTTCATATAGTATTTCATTTGGCATTTAAAAATTGTTCTAAAATATTTCTAATATTTCTAATATATGCTCTCCTAATGTTTTTACTGCATACGATGTCGTTTTTATTTAGTGATGTCAACTTTTACAATCCATAAAAAAAACTCTTGTCTTTTTTCCGTAATTTTATTTTTGCAATTATAATAAATATTATTGTTATATTTGTATATTTTTATATTTCAGTAAAATTAATGTATTAGGATGGTAACGTCGTCAGCTGTTTTATTTCTTCTGTGTGTTGTGACAGTGGCAAATTTTTCATCTACACGAAAAAATCTTTGTTTACCTTTTTTTAAACCTTCCCTGCGTGCAGAAAGCAAAAGTTCTAAATATATGTCAAATAGTGATGGGCACTATCGAGTGATTTTGACTATCGAATGATTCATTCCAATAATTCAGAACTATCGAGTGATTTTAGCACTGAATGAATTATTCGAACGAATCGTTCCAACGAATTCTTTCATTCATTTGAATGAAAATAGTAACTAGTGTTAGAGCTATCGAGTGATTTTAACATTGAATGAATAGTTCGAATCGAATAAATGAATAGTTTACAACTATCGAATAATTCGATAGTATTTATTCGATAGTTCCCATCACTAATGTCAAAGGATATTTTTGACACCAGAACGGACCCTGTATTACTTTTGACTCTTGGAGAATAATAAATAATAAATAAATGTTTCCACTAAGTTCTCAAAAGAAATTCTGGACGTTTTCGAATGACCAACAACTGAATGAACTGCGCACACAGCAAAATGCGAAATTCATCGACACACATGGGGCGACAATGACCGTGAGTTTTTAACACATTGAATTTCCAAATTTTTGTTCTCAAAACTGATATTGCAGCCTGAGCAGCGCGAGATGTTCTTCCTCTCGCCAGCTGAGGAACGCCTGCTACTCAAGCAATACGAACTATATCTGAATGACTTCTGTCGGCGCTTCGAACCCCCGATGCCAAAGTGTATTGTGGGGACCGCCTTTCACTACTTCAAGCGATTCTACCTCAATAACTCGCCCATGGACTTCCATCCCAAGGAGATTTTGTAAGTATTTGCCGAGGTCGTGTGCTCAACGATGTATAATCGTATTTTGTTAGAGCCACATGCGTTTACCTGTCATGCAAAGTTGAGGAATTCAACGTTTCCATCGGCCAATTCGTCGGCAATATAAAGGGCGATCGCAACAAAGCCATGGACATTATTCTGTCCAACGAGTTACTGCTGATGCAGCAACTGAATTACTATCTCACCATACACAATCCGTACAGACCCATCGAAGGGTTTCTCATCGACATCAAAGTATGTCCAGCTAATAAATATTTAACGATTGAATTTTAAATGTATCTGTTTTCAGACTCGTTGCTCCATGCCGAATCCCGAAAGACTGCGTCCCCACATCGACGATTTCATTGAGAAGACTTTCCTTACGGACGCCTGCTTGTTGTACGCACCCTCTCAAATCGCATTGGCAGCTGTCCTACATGCGGCTAGCAAAGAACAGGAGAACCTGGACAGTTATGTGACTGAGAGTCTGTTCCATGCGGCACGCGATAAGCTGCCCGTACTGATTGAAGCCGTGCGAAGTGGGTAACAGAAACCGTAACTATCTAGATCTGGCTAATGTGCTTATTTTAGAAATTCGCAAGATGGTGAAAACTCTGGAAGTACCCGAAAAGGATAAAGTTAAGTTAATAGAAAGGAAACTGGATAAGTGTAGAAACCAGGAAAACAATCCTGATAGCCAGATGTGAGATTCATTCTCTGTTCCATTGGTGTAAATTTTTATGTGTAATAATAATATTCTTGTAGCTACAAGGAACGAATGCGCAAAATGATGTGTGACGATGAGCTGGAGATTCTTGATTCATCCTACCATGTGGCTGATTCGAGTGCGGAAGTGTCCATGTTAAACATGAGTCAGTAATAAGTAAATATATTTAGAAAATTTGTATTCCGGAATAAACCTCTATCTACCAAGTTCTGTTGTCAATTATCTGAACTCACCGTGTCATTCATAATCTGCTCTGAAATTTATAGAAAACACTCCTTTTAATCATTACAATATCGTCTTTATTAATGTATTCTTCAATATTTGCATCGGTTCTTAAACGCCACAAGGCCGTTTACCCACAATATTTATATTCTTAAGATAAAATCCATAACGTAGCCTTCTTTCTGTCTGTTTAGCAATCTAGAGTTTTCCATACATAACAATGAATATTTGTTTGCGGTAAATATTGCGATTTAAACATTTTCAAATTCAATATATAATATGTCTTAGGCTTTAACATGTGTTCATATCGTATTGAGTGATTCTTTTGTTTTTATCTAACTACGCTAAAAATTGTCTTTTGTTATGAAAGGTTTAAGTTAAATATGGGTGAAATATACGAGTTAAAAAGTGTCAAGTTTAGTTGTTAAATAATTAAGTTGATGGAATCTAAAAATACTTTATCCTTATCAATTAAAGCACTCTAATATTATTAATGGGATTTCGGTATTGTTAAACGATCAGTAAGAAATAGAATTACTTATTCACAAAGATTTAAGCGTGTCCTTCCGTAATACCCGATCTTCTTTAACATTCGCATTCTCTAAGTAAGGCCTAGCATCATCGTCGAAAATTCAAACATTTTTATCATTAATATCATGTATTAGTAAGCATAAGATATGTGATCTGATGATAGTAATGAGTATGCTATGTTTATGGATTGGTTTCCATTTCTGTCAATGACGTATTCATCGATATTATATTATATTATAGCAAGTATTCAACAATCAATATTGTAATTTGGGGGTTAAAGCTACATAGGCCAATGTTTGAACTTTTCGTTAAACAATGTACTTGATGTGATGTTGCACTTCAATGCAAGGACAGCAGCTTTAAGCTCCGTTAAGCTCCATTGGCAACATCAGAATCAAAAGCCATTCCATTATTGTTGTCAATGAACTAAGAAGCTCTCAAGCTTTCGGTTTTCGAAATAGGCTGCAAGTTAATCATAAGCTCGGTAATTATGTACAAACTATTGGTAAAGCTAAAGTCTTAATAAAGTATACTATGAGAACTGTTTGAAGCTTCCTAGCAACTGGTCTGTGAGTCGCCTCAAGGGCTTTGTTTGTGTGGTTAGTTGGTTCGAGGATTCACTGGACCACGATTCGATTGATCGGCGATTGTGATCGTCGATATGCTGCAAACATCGCCGCGTGGAGGGGCGGGAGAGGTGGCTGCTGGCGGCTGCTGCTCTGTTCGTCTGCGTCGGGAGCCCCGACTTATTCGGCTTCGAAATACGTCGTTGCACGAACTCGAATGCCTTGCTTTTGACAAGTGTTTGCGGTTTCTTGGTAACAAATAGCTATGTTGTTTATGCAAAATGGGCCTCGTTTTAAAAGGCGTTTTTCATAAAGAACATACGGATTTAATTGGTTTTTGATCTTATTTTACGTCTGAGTTCCACCACTGGGGTGTGTGCTCAAATTCCCAATTGTGTGCTTGCGGGAGCCTGGAGCTTCGGCTGCCGGAGCCGGAGCCGGTGGCACATGGCTGCGACGGTGGTACATGATGAAAAAATTTGAATCAGACCAGTGGTATCGTATGTGAAAAAGCACTCTTCCGCCAGAACTTGGTCTCGTTCTGTTCGCTGCATTATAGCTCTAAGATCGACATGTTCGCGGACATATTTTCGTTTCTGTGCTGGGGACAAATCACCGAAAATATGTCCGGCACTTTCTGTTGCAATCAACAATGTTTTTGTTGTTTCTGATTTTGAAATATTTTCTTTTCGTTGCGGAGAAATAGGTTTATTTGTAAATTTTTTTCGCATGAGAGGGATTGGGGATTGTCTGTTTTTACAGTATGCTCTGGCGGTGGGCGTGGCGGGGTGTGGGGAGGGTGTGTGTAAGAGAAAATGCTCGGAACCAAAACTCGGTAATTGAAGTCGGAAATAAAAATGCCAAACTAGAAACGAGGAAACGGAAACCAAACTGTGATGAACGAAAAAAATTTTAATAAATTTTTCATCAACATCAACGCATCATTGGAGAGTATTAAAATATTTAGTGCTTTTTGTATTGTGAGGAATCTATGGTTTGTTGTTCTGCAAATTTATTATAGCGCTTTTATTTTTCACATTTTCCTTAGTCTTTTTACGTGTTTATCCTCGCTTGTTTAACGATCATACTTGTTAATTTAAAATTTATTTCGTTCCTAAATGTACTGGTTTTTACAAAATCTTCAGATTCTACTTCACGTTTCAGCTCAAAATCTTCTCGCTCAAAGCCAATATTCTATTCAGGTGAGATTAGATGAATATATCGATAATTCGCGTCCTGGCATTAGTAAAAATTTACTTGTAGTTCACTTAGGTTCTACTCGAGATGAATAGTCGAGGATAGAGTGGGAGAGTGGTAGAATAGTAGTAGACAGAAGTAAGGAGTTTCGGTAAAGGTTGATTGGGAAGACTAATGATTCTACAAAAGTTCGGATGCTGGTAAAGCTACATGTTATTCTTTTTTTCTTTTTAGAGTTTGATTTAGGTTTTGTGTGGTTCTTGTCAGTGTAATATTGGAGAAAATAATGAATAGCAAAAAGGACAAAACACTAAAACACGTTAAACTTTAAATGAAATGAACATTAATTGAATAAGAAAGAAATCAAGCAAGTTTGCAAAAGCCAAACGAAATCAAACTTCATTGAATGTCAATACTAATGGAACATAACATTTGTACAGTGTACACCTAATTCTGGTTATTGTTAAAAACTATATTAGTAGTACTATAACAAATACTACTATTCTCTTTATGCTCTTTCTTATTTTCGTATGGTTTCAGCTGTGTGTGTGTTTTTATTTATTTGTGTTGTGTTATTTTGTATCGTGCTAATTGGAATAAAATCGTGTAAAAAATTAAAAATATATGCTTTTCAAACCGTGTTAAATAAAAACCGTGTAAATACAGAATTAGGTGTATTGCAGTTCACCCTATGAATTTCGGTGAGGTTTCACAGTGTTTCTTGTGCTATGAGGGGTAGTTCTTGGCTAGAAGATCGTCATTAACTCTGTTTCAATTTGAATCAGACTACTCTGAAAGATCGTCCTCCCGGAGGTGTTCCCGGTGGCCAAGTGCTCGTGTGCTTGTGTTGGTTGTTGCTGGAGAATAAACATGCCTTACATCGTGCCAAAGCTAGTGGTAAGAGTGCTTAGATTTGGCCAACGTACTACAGTCAGAAACGAACTTACCTTCGTGGCCATCACTTGTACACGAAGTCATTGGCCGATGAACTCAGAAGGTTCTCGTCGGGGGATAACCACAGACAGACAACAGAAGTTCGGGAGCTTAGTCTGCGCCATTCGGGATGCGACTGAGCGTAAAATTGGACGGAGATTCAACCGAGTCCCTATGAACTTCCGGCTCGATAATCGAAAAGGAATGTTCTTCTTGTCATTTGGTTTTTCTCTTGCATAATAGACTAATAAAGGAAAATATAAAACTCCTGAATGAAAGCAAATAGTCAAAGTCTACTAATGGTTACAATACTTCTCAACTTCGCAAGTGCAAGCCAAACAAGGATAGGGAGAGAAGGAAAAGAAAACCGCTGGTTTTAGCAAAAATTTTGATTTATTTCCAAGAACAAAAAAATAAAGCCAATTCCAAGCTTAAAGCTAAGCTACCAAATAAATAGCGAATAAATTTAAATCAAATCCTCTTCAACCTTACATCCTATTCGCATAGCATAGTGGGTGAGTCCACGATCACTCCCGGGTCATAGGATGAAAGGGATAAACAAAGAGCTTCATTACCTTTTCAACACGGGAGAAAGCATCGATTGCGCTTCGGTTTAATGACAACGCCCACGACTAACGCCGATCAGTAGAAGATGTGAATCTAGTTATCATTAAATCGATTGTTGTATCATTAACTTATGTCTAAAATAACTGGTTACACAGAATCTCTTTATGGTCGCATGTCGAGAGTTAAATCGTGATGGTTATTTAAATTAAATTCGATTAAACAACAATGAGGTATGTACAGATTTACAAGATGCATTCGAATTTCTTCACTGATGAGCATTATTTTCTCTTTAGTATAAATCCTAATATGCTTAAATTATCATATATGTATCGTATGTATATGGATGTATTTATATGTTTGTATGTTTGAATGCTTATGATAAAAGGTTAACGAGGTGTGGAAATAATGTCTTATCGTAAAGTACGTACAGATTGAATGTGAAACAGCGAAATCAATTTAACAACCAATCAATGAAACCAACCAAGAATGAACTCAACTACGGTTACAAGTTCAACATATTCATGTAATCTTCGGTAATGATATTGATGCTTAGCTAACAATGTGCAGCGGCTAAGAGTTAGTAGACTAGACTACGGTTACTATCATTATGGCTAAGATGGCTGTTGTTAGAGAACTAACTACGAAACATGCTCTATTCGAACTACATGCAATGTTTATTGTTGCTACTATTGGGTTGGTTGTTGCTTCTGAACGTCCATCTGCTCAGATGTGATTTGTCATGACCGTGTATCGTTGGCTAGTAAATCATAAAACTTATCTAAGAATTCACAAACTTAAGCTACAAACTATAAGTAATTAAAGACCACCATGAAGATCGGTGACGGAAAACAAAATAATATAACTCGTTTCGCTTTACAACTGATAAAAAGAAACTCAAGTCTGACGTTGTAGAATGGTGTGTTGTTGTAGTTTTTGTCATTGCACTAATCTGAACTCATGGCATTGGTATTGACTTTCTATCTGCGTGTGAAGAGTGAGAGAATTCGTTCAGGTTGGAGTTGAAAACAAGACTGTATTCGAGTGAGTAGCAAGAGTACCAATGGAATAGAAACAATGAAATGGCAACCATTCGATAATAAATTTTTACTAGAATTGCACATATCTTCCTCACAAAAGCACATATGTCCATTGCCTGAACTTTCCATCATGCACACATGATCGACCATAAATAAATTTATTTGTAATTGAGACGTGCACATTCGTCGTACAACTTCGTAGGCTGCAAAAGAGAGTGAGACAGAGAGAGAGAGAGAGAAAGAAACTTGGTGAGTGACACGGCCTCTAGAAATGATCCGAAGACTCAAGTCTGGTTCTGGTCTGGTTCTGCGGCAGGTGGCTCGGGTACTCACGTGATTTCGAGTGGCGCACCATCTTGACGCAGCAGCCGTTGCAGGTCATCAGCGGCGGTTGGTCCCTGGGCAGGGCGGTGTAGTTGAAGGGGTCCTTGCAGCGCGCATCCGTCCACGAGTCGCATTCGTAGCAGTAGATCGAGCGAGCTGTCGACGGCGGGTGGCAGATAAACAGATCGTTATTAATTGTGCGCTTGCGCTGGGGGCATGCGAAATAAGTCGAGTTACAAAGAAACCATAAAATCAATAGTTAATTCACAAGAATAACAACGAATACCAACATTGGAAAGGAAACTATAGGAGAATTTTCACTGTAATTTAATTACAAATTCGTACTGAACGGAAGCTTGGAGAAATAGAAATGAAAATTGTTAGTAAATGAACGAACTAAACTACGAGAATTGAGCTAATTGAAAGCGAAATTATCGGTGGAAAGTGTGTTGAAGTGAGAAGTGAGGTCCGGTAAGAGTTTTGTACAGAACTAGCGAATGAATTGGCTACAAGACAATCGAATGGAGAGAACCAGTTCAGTTCAGAATAGAGTGGAATAGATCGGAAGAGAGCTTCTATGGTTAGCGACACTCCACAAGAAAACTACAGAACGTATACAAGAGTAGTAAGAAAGAATGTTTGATGATGGAGACAGGTATGAGTGGATGGTTATGATGGGATTGTGCCATCTAAGATGAGATGAAGCCGTGGGGCATGACTACAACAATTAGGAAATTAAAAATGCCATAAACAGAAAATCATGCTCTTACATCTTAAATCTGTGCAAAGCTAGTTCTAGAAACAACTTGCGTTACCACTAATATACATGCATATATCACATTATGTCACAGTAAAGTCAAATATTTGCATTCCGAACAATAGTAGTAACCGATATGCTCAATAATTATTCGCATAAAGAAAGCGTATATACACAGTTGGATAATACATAAAATACACATAGAGCTGCAAGGCCTTCTGCACAGTATCGTCATACAAGAGACTCTACCAAAGACCCACCCAGCGTCCTCAAGTTCCTCCCTATAGCAGGGCCATGATCGAATCCCGTACTATACTTGAGAAGGCGGAGATGCCCCGTGGGATGATGGGAGCGTTGGTCGAATGGACTCGGAGGACGTAGATTATACTATTACCGGTGTTCACGTCGTCCTCTTGAGGACCCGAGCCGTGAACTAAACGTTAGGTATGGTGGGAAATCATAGCGATGAGCGATGGAGTAGGTCGGGAGGACTGGGACGAAATAAAGCAAAATCCTCGCTGGTGTGGGGAACTCGTATCAAAGGTCGACGGGAATTGGGGAATTCGGAAAAGGTCCAAAGCAATGCATAATTATCGATTCGACTCAATGTTGCAATGTTGCATTTAATCAAATCATAGATGTGTAAACATTTAGATTGGAAAATATCACAACAGCTGGGAGTGTGTGTGTGTGTGTATGTATGTGTGTGTGTGGAGAGGAAGGAGGAAGGGTCGGCGCTTGGTCATCCGGCGCCATCTGCGACGCCATCGTGGCATGGAAATCGGGGTTGCGTTTGTGTGAAGCGAATGTTCAGATTTTAAAGCGAAAACTTAACGATAAATGCCTTATGGAATTGTGTGTGTGTGTGTGCTCTTGAAATAGTATCCATTGGATAATTGTTTTGAACAGCAAGAAACAACAGTTTCTTTTCCGGTCTTTGCATTATGAAGCCATCAATGTTATAAAAAGTTGTCTTTTGTTTTTGGTACAAACAAAATCATTCAATTCAGCTCAAAATTCTGTGTAAAATGTCAATTTGGAATCTGATTGTTGTTTTGTAATTGTGACTGGAGTTGAAAAGAAAATAAATAGAGGATATTCGAAACACTTATAAGTTGCAATTGGAAGAACGGAACTGAAGAGAGGAACATAAGAAACCGAAACGAGGCAATTTGGAAAACTGGATAAATCAGGTTGATTGCATTGAAATAGAGGTTGATTAGAGTTCTAAGCATGGATTCATACTTTGACATTCGGCCGACACTTGTGGAATCCACACGAAAAATAGTACTCCAAATGTTGCTGTAAATAAATAAAGAAAAGAGAGAGACGAGAAATGTCGAGGAGCAACAGCAATATATTGTTTTTGTTCTTTTCTTTTCTTTTCAATTTCATAAATCAATACTTCTAAGAATTCTTATTATCTCCCGAGGGACTTCTATCATTGCAGACCGCCCCGAAAGCTCTGAAGGACGCCAGTCAAAAAGTGTCCATCATGATTCAGGTGTCCGTCTGCAAAGTCCGCAACTGGTCGCCCTCTCTCCACCAGCACCCAAGCTCTAACGGAAGACGGCCTGGACGTGGAGGTGGTTGCTTTGGGTGATCTGGACGTCGTACTCTATTCGTCAAAGTACCCAAAGTAAACCCAAAAGTACGCAATACTTGTGTCGTCATTATCGGAAAATACTTTTTACAAAGCTTAAGTCTATAGGGCACAACAGGTAAGGTGGTAAGGTAAGGTGAGGGAGGGTGAGGAGATAGACGCTAACTGCTTTTTACAGGAAATACAGGACTACAATTGTATATATATATATATTGTATATGTAGATGTATGTACGTGAACGAACCAAAGACGAAACACTTCTCTCAAATGTTAGTAAACTAGTAGTAATTAGTACCAACAGAACCAAAAAGTAGTGGGGTTGACAGCAACAATAATAATAGTAATCAAAATAGTAGCGAAAGTAATAATCATTAGTTCTATGTGGATGACTGGCGAATCTGTTGTTCGCGGCACTTACATGGGAAGCAGTTGTCTGCCGTCGATAATTTTGCGTAAATCAAAATAACTTTAATGGTCAACATAAAAGTAAATAAGAGATGGAGAAATAGTTGCATTTAATTCGATTGGAAACCAATATCTTAACATTATATGTATTTTTGATTAGTAACATAGGAGACAGTAACGTATACACGAAGTAACATGGCGGTGAGAACTTAATTAGAGGATTCCCGCAACCACTGCCAACCCTAGTCTTGGCCCACCCAAGCAAGAGCCTTCGTCTGTCGCCCGGTGTCCGCAGTCGCAGTTATATCGTATTTGGTCTCACGCGGCGCCGCCCTCCGCTGCTGGGGCCACAATGGGAGCCATGTTCATGTTTATTAGCAGGATGGATCGCCGACACACTTCGTCGCGTTCCCCGACTTCTAACGTTTCCGAATGGGTATTTTTAGCTCCCGCGTTGACGGCTTCTCTTCGAAAGGCCCACCGCGAAAATGAAATACACTAAACCAAAGCACGCATGGAGGGGCTGGTGGACGGAATGATTGAGAAGTTTATAAATCCCGCCAACTGATTTGAGCGACTCGTGGAGTGAAGTGCGGAGGAGGCTCCTCGATCGGCGCCCTCAATGGATGTAAATGTGTTTATTTCCCAAACAAACAACAACCGAAAAGAATTCAAATATGATTTATATAACGAGTGATTCGCGGTTTCTGTTTCGTTCTAGTCTTGGAATCTTCTCAAACCTGGCGAAATGTTAACCTTAAATTGGGGTATGTTAATATTTCCAACACTAAAACAACCTTCTGAGAAGTGTGGAAGAGAGGTTACATGTCATTAATAGCTTATGTGTTTCTGTTAATTCAACAACTACAACGGTAACAGAGTCACTACCAACCTGCCAGCGCCAGCCTCCACTTGTTGCCCAGGCAATTGGCCACAGCCATCGTGTGCAGGTTCAATCGGCTCTTTCGCCCGGAACAGTCGTCCTCCCACGAGGGGTTCTGCGTCTAAACTGCGATCGCAACAAAGATCCTGGTTATTAGTGAATTCAAGAGTCCTTCTGCATGGGAGCCCACCTTCTGGAAGCGTTGTATCCTGCTTCCCCGTACGGCCTGCTGCCTCGTGAGTTTCCTGGCAGGCGCTTATTTAATTCTCGTTGCTGATGAGCTGGTGCTTGTCATAGTCTGTGAAGCCCTTGAACAGAGTGCGAATCTCTTTCAACATTTTCACGGTACTCAGCATATAGTTATGTATATATTTGCTTTCGGTTCAGTCTATTTATAAGGGTTCTAGATACACTGAAATGCTGACGATGGAAAGCCTTTATTCAGTAGTCTTCTGTGAAAGCCGGTAAGAGGGCGCACTAAGACTACGATTTTGATCAGGAAAACGGAACAGAAGTTGTAGTAGGATGCAAGGGGTCAGGCTGTAAGATGTGTTAGATAGCCACAGGCCTCAGGAAAACGGAATAAATTCCTGCGATGACCTTCCACGGCCATCTCGGTCAACTCTGAGTGCATGAGAAGATTATATTCTATGCAGGACAGCGTGTCGCGCTTGAAACTACATAGGAAAGCATGCAAGAAGTCTACAAGATCGATTCTACAACTAGGCGCACGACGAGCGCAATGGCAAATGCTAGATAAATGGCAATCAAATATGTTCGGATCTGACGACGCTCACAGGAGCGCGAATATTCAGAATCTCGGTGATAAATTTCGGCTCGCTTTGACGCAAGCAATTTTCAATTTCAGTGAGTAGTTTTATGCATAAATAGTTTAAAATAGAATTCGGAAAATAAAAATAAAGTCCGAGCATCTCTCGTCTTGGAACGTCGTCTCGTCTCGTCTCGGAGAAATTGTCACAGAAGCTGGCGTATTCCATTTAAAATTCGCAGCCGTCCGTCGTCGGCCGCGAGCAATGCAGGCGCATTTAATTGGGCCACATCGCCGCAAGGGGCGCGCGGCGAAGGACAAGGGGGACAAGGGGGGCAAGGGAGACGCAAGGTCTCGCAGGCAAGGGGCCCAGGAAGGCAGCGAATTATGATTGTCCGAGTGGTTCGTCTGAGAGGGCATCAATGGGCGATTCGACGGCGGCCTCCTCAGCACGGACCTCGAGGTGGCAATGTGTGCGTGCGGATGCCGATGTGTGCACACAATCGCAAATGTTTTGTTTACAAATCGTATCCATGCATGTATGTTTGTACGTACATATGCAGATACACTCGTGTCTGTTCACATTGAACTTTGGCAATTTACCAACAGAATCTCAGAGAGCGGAGGCATCAAACAACAACAACAACAACAATAACGGCAGTACAAATACTACCAACAACCAGACGACAAGTAATTCGAATTTATGTCACACTTTAGTTTAAGTTTAAGATCACTTCTTTGATCTCATTAACATTTGCGATCTTGCTTGCGATCGAAATTAATCGTCGTGTGTCTGGTGGGCGCACAGACAGACAGGCAGACAGACAGACAGAGAGAGTGCTGTATATGCAAGGCAGAGGACAGTTGGAGGGCCACGAAAACGCGCTGCTTGAGCCTCCTTAGTGGCTTTCCAATCCCAAAGTCTGTCAGCCACTTCCGGAGCTCTTACGGAAACGCATTCGGAGGGTCGACGGAGAGAGAGAGAGAGAGCGCAAGCACCAGGCGGGTAGCTTTTTACTTTACATAAAAGTCGCCGTCGTAATCCCGATACACGAACAGAAAACACCCCTGACCCTTGCATTCAGGCCGTGCGACCTGGAAATGGAAAATCGATGCGCTTTCTTGGGAGGAAGACAAGCTATTGCGAAATTAGAAAATAATTTCGCTATCACTCCATCGCTTCCTTCGCTTCCTCCGCTTCCGCCGTGTGCGTATGTGTTGAGGTTTGGATCCGATAATTATGATCTCCAGTCGGCCCCCTGCGCCCGGCTCCACCGCCCATTTATCTTAATGCGAGCGAACCGCCCGCAAAGCATTAGCCAATAAGTTAAAAGTCAGCTTGGAGCGCACTGGGGGGCCCTTGGGGGCGAGGGGGCGTCGGTAAATGACATTTGGTGTTCGGTGTCAACATGGCGGAGGTCGGGTGTCATTTGACACGAAGTGTCCTCAAAGCGGGGAATAAGATGAGCTCAGCACAAGCACTTCCTCTCATGCATTCAGTCCACTGGTGTCGCTTCTCTGTTCTTGTAATTGTCGTGTTTTGTGTATCTGTATCTGTTACATCGGTCCCAAGCCTTCGAGTGAAAAGCGGAAAATCCTATCTGCAATGCGCGAGTTCGCTCGGCAGGAGATTGCGATGGGTTCTTTGGCAATTGCTTGTTGTTCGGGAATGAAAGGACTCTAGTGACATACTTGCAGTCCCCGTATAGTTCAGAGGGAACGGCGCGGGGGACGGGGGGAAGGTTTCTCGGCCGTCACCCTGCGTCTCACATAAATCAATACCGCAGAAAATGGGCCACCCTCGGTTACGAAATTTTCACCACAACTACATTTCTTTTGCGTTCTCAATTCCAGCACTGACTCCTGCACTTTATTTATCTTTTTTCGTACCGGAGACACAAATTTATTCACAGATTCAAGAGTTTTTCAAATATGAACTCATGCACTTGGATCGATTTATTTTTGCACTCCTCGTATTGTTGGCTGACGACACTTTCTCCAAACGAATAAGTTCCGCTTGAGGTGTATAACGAAATTAGGATCCATCACTTCACATCGGAAAATAATACAATTCAATATCGAATATATTGTGTATGGGATTCTCTTGGCAAGAAGTGCCCGCAAGGGAAACGCGTCTGGCTCTCGGAGGAAATCCGTTTTCCAATTTCCCTTTCGCTTAGCACAGTGCGAGAACGACGACTGAACGAAGCGAAGAAAGCATTGTTTTCGAATCATGGGCCAGGCGACAACAAGGTGGTTGCCGAGTTCGCTGTCTCTTTCGCTCCCTCGCCCCATTATCGCTTGCATTGCGCCGAGAGAGCTTTCGCAGAAGCATTCAGGGTTCGGATATGCTGCGATTCTTCAAAGTGTCTGTCTTTCGGCTGAAATTATTTAATGAATTTAAAAAGTGTGAACGAAGGAAGGATAAAAAGATGAGACTTGAGAATTGCATTACCTATTAGTGAAAGTTTTGCAATTTACCCCGCAATGTTTACTTTTACTACTATTTTTCCAGAAGGCACTACTATACATGTTCCTCAGGCTCGAACCCTGGTGTCATCCACTCAGAGAGCGACTCTGACTCTTTTTAGCACCAAAACAGACCACCATTCTGTATCACCCTGTGAATTATCATCCACTCAAAGGGATGCCGCAATTTTTGAGCGCGTAGTGTAAAAGTGGAGTGTTTCGATCAGACGTGGAGTGGAACACTTCGAAAGAAATGACTTCGGCAACCCTGTCCACTCATATTCAATCCGAAATAATATTTTTTCTAATTTTTTATAGAAAAATCCGCGAAAAATAAACAAAATAGTTTTCCCACGTACACAATGGCTGCATAAGAAGGCAATTGAAGAAGAATTGGATGATATTTATTTGTTAATTCATGGAAATTTGCGTTGTTCTACTTGGATAAACATTTGTCGGGCTGTGATGTTATGTTTTTGTCTCCTCCCCAGATTTTGTCTCACGTTTGTCTCTCCTGATCCTGGCCTGCGCCGTATTCTCTTTATAAAATCGCATTGGTTAATGGGCGGAGGGGAGTGTGAAACGACCAGTCGAGGAATATAATGAAAAGCGTCGCACGATGGACATGACCACCGCGAAACCCTTCGCCTGCAAGTCGGATGGATGCGGCATGTCGTTCACCAACGAGGACCACCTCTCGGTGCACGAGAAGAAGCACGAAATGATGCTGAACCTCAGCCTCAGTGGACAGAAGTCCGGGAACATTTTCGTCGGTGATTACACCTATTACAGATTGCATAATTGTTCTGCTTGTAATTGAAAGATCTCCCCTCAGCTGACCAGACTCCGACACCCACGCGACTGATCAAGAACTGTGAGGAAGTCGGCCTCTTCGACGACCTGCGCGATGTGAATCCATTCGACGAGACCTTCCGACGCGCTGTGGAGCAGCAGAGCGGAGAGACGCCGAGCCAGACGCATGCCGGTGGTTCCGAACTGGACAGGAACCCGGAGGAAGACTCCCTACATACTCCCCAGGTATATCCACAGCTGGACAGCAGTGACGTGGTCGGCTTTCGCAGCTGTGGACTGTTGGAGAAACAACCGGAGAGTCCTGGTGCTCCGGTGACACTCGACATGCCAGTGGTGGAGGGAAATCCCCAAGGAGAAGTTAGGAAAAGTGCGGTGTCGATTTCGCGGCAGAGCTCCAGCTCCAGTTTGGGATGTAGTTATGGAAAGTTTCACAAGTACCGCAGTATTGCAGAGAAACCAGTGGCGACGTCGATGAGTGGGCCTCCCGTTGTGCAGTTGCCCGCATCGATTCAACTGATTCAGCCCCAAGTGATTACGCTCAGCTTTCCCAGTAGTAGTAGTTACTCTGTTGGATCTTCAATGGCGCGCAATGCACACAGCAGTGGCGGCCCTGCGATTCCGGTGCAAACTGTCAAGCCTTTCATTATGCCTAAGCTGACTCCTGCCCCGGCAGAGCGAGTGGTCAATGCCAAGTTCCCCCGCCGCACCGACCAGCATGTCGGCTCCATCCACTCCTCTCGTGCCTGGACCACACTCCACGCAGCCGGAGCCAAGCAGCGCCAGTCTGACCCCAACCTCGCAACTGCCGATTAAGGAACGCCTGAAGGTCATTCTGAGCAACAACAGCAAGTCGCGAATCATAGAATTACCACAGAAGACGAGCTCGCGCAGGACGCGGGCTGTTGACGTCAAGTCGCCTTCGAAGTGCGACGAGGACTTCATGGAGCGGCGACGTGCTGCCTCCACTCGATATCGTATCAAAATGCGTAGCATTCACGAGGATCTGAGGCGACAGAATGTCGAACTGCAGACTGAAAACGAAAAGCTCAGGGAGCGCGTCACCCAGTTAGAAAAGCAGCTGGCAGCACAGAAATCACACACCGCAAGTGCAGGTACGAAATAAGTTTGTGTGTAGTATTATAGTTAGATTCCTTTATCAATGTATTTCGTAGACAACAACACCATTGTTAATCCTTGGACCACCAGCATGCCTGCTCAAATACAGATTCCCCCGTCAACTGTTCATCTGGTCATGAACATTCCCAAACTTATCATACCTCCAAGTGGCTCACCGATAATACAGAACCCGATCACATTCAAGGTTGAGAAGAAGTGAGGATCCCCCTGCACATATAAACAAGTGTCCTTTAGCTCCAGAACTGGTGCCTTATAAATACCAAGTATACGACTTAGGCGAATAAGTATTTACATAATTAAAGCATATAAAATTGCATCTATACATTGTTTAATTGTGTTTTGTTTTTATAATATTTAACACATTATTAGAAATTTCCAACAGAACAAATAAAGTTACAACTAAAATAGGTAATTGGAATGTAATAAAACTACATCTGCAAGAAACTAAATGATTGGTTGGTTAATTTCTAGTTAGGGATAAAAACTCGTTCTGAATATCGTCAATTTGGCTCTCGATGTCGTCCAGGTTCCCTCTCGGATATGTCGAAATGGGAGCGTCACGCAAATGGGCCAACTTACAGAAGGGTTGCGAAATTCGAATAAAATACTGCTGGTTCTTGCATAATTCATGAATAGAACTTACCTTTTCCAGATTTTGGTTGAGTGCGTTTCTCTCGTTGCACAGGCTCTGAATTTCTGCACCGAATTTCTGAGCCAAAGATGGTTGCTGTGCATTGGCTAAATACTTTTGCGCCACCAGTTCCAGCTCGTGGTTACGGAGTTCATCCTCGGCCAAAACCAAGTGTGAATCGTTGCGTAGTCGCTGCAAATCCAAAGGAAAACTCGATTAGTTCGAAATTCGCCAGACCTCTGCTATGGGAGACCTCTCTTTCGATGTTGCGCATGAGGCAGTCTAGATCTTTTTCCATCTGCAGGGCCTTTTTCCGTCGTTCAGACTCTTGCAACGTCACCAGAACCTCTCCTTTGCGACTGCGAATTTCCTTCTGATACATCAAGAGCATTTTGCGCTGGCAAGCGATGCGCTCTTCCTCTCGTTTCAGCGTGTTCTGGTACAGTGCCTCCATTTCTGTCAAAAGGGGGTCATGTAGGCACCATTTTTCAACTCATAGAATTCTCACCCAGCATTCTTTTTTCATGCTCCTCCTGCCTCAGCCCATTCTCCAGTCGCTCCATCATTTGGTACTCCTCCATCTCCAATTCTCGAATACGTGCGTCGATCGCTCGATGCTCCAATCGAAGGGCAGCCAACCCCTCCTCGTGCTGATTCAACCACTCCCTCGGAAAGTTGAGGAACTTTGGGTAAACATTCTTCGGAATAGCCGCGAAATCCTTCATGTAACGCTTAGGATGCACTGCAGCAGGACATTTGTCCATGAGCCAATAGGATTTGGAGAGAACTTTGGCGATATCCACTGGGTTCTGCTCGTGGAAGAATTGCTCGATGGACTCCACATCGGGCAGACGTAGGAGGACTTCACGTTGCAGAATATTATAGGCCACAGCACAGAACAATGGGAAGTATGGTGGAGCCGTAATGATATTGTCCCACAGGCAGAGCCACTGCTCCTCGTCGAACACCTCAGAGAAGCCATTGGAGAGCAAGGACCATGCGTAATGTTTCGGAAGAACCCCCTTGGAAACATAGAATTTATGCAGTTCTTTGTCGTATTGTTGCAGAACGTTGGCACACATGCCCAAGTAGTTAGAGGGCTCGAGAGGATGGAACTCCGAACCAAAGTTGAAAATGATTCAGTAAAAGTGTGGCACACAGTTCGAATGCTACCAGAGCGTTTTTTTGGAATATTTGAACAAATGGAAAAATCAGAGATGGGATGAACTCTGAATATGCAAACACCTTGCACCAGTGCGCCAGGCAGGACCAAATCTTTATGGTCAGGCGTTTGTTCGCGTCCTTTTTAATCTTCAGGGATGTTGAACGCTCCCTCACAGCATTCGGGATGCCCATCTTCACGAGTTGCTGGAACTCGCGATTGTTGCCAGGCAACTTCAGTAGCGTACACCAGATTAGGTTGCGATATTTCACCGGGTAGTAGCCGTATTCCCTTAAAATGGCCACAAGACGATCGTGCTGTAGAAGCTTCTTGATGTCGTTTTGGAAGAGTTCGTTGTCACAGCTCACAGCCACAGGCTTCTTTTGTTTGAAAGCAGCCTTCAGCATTTCAACGCAATTCGTCTGGGCTTTGAGGATGTTGTAAAGTTTACAAGTCGACCATATGTCAATTTCGCCTGTGTCCGCCAGAACCGCAAGGAGTTTGGCGTCCGAGGAGATGGACATGCGATAGGCGTGTTCGCCCTGCACTATTAACTTGATGTCTGTGTGCTGGTAATCTAGAAGAACAACTTGACCGACAGTGGTGATTGCCAATATTAGACACTCCTTGGGCTTGCGCAGAAAGACACATTCTCGGATTACAAAGTCCTTCAGACGCAAGCAGTTCTGAATTTCAAGAGTGTAGCCACTTAGAATCAGCAGGTAGTTGTCTAAAGTACTCAAACAAAGTGTTCCGCCGTCTGCCGTAAATGCATAGCACACAATCATTCCATTCGAGTAGTCTTGATCCTGACACTTGAATTGAAATTCAGAATCGATCTCTTGCTGATCGCCACTCAACGAAATTTCGCACACATTACCGTCCGCCAACTTTAACTTCCGATCTCTCGCCTTCAGCGGGTAGGCCACACGTAGAGTGTTGAGCGTGACACCCGACCAAATATGCACAGAGTCGTTGGTGAAGCAAGTGAAGATTTGTTCGGCATGTGGGACGTAGCACGCGAACTTAAGTGATATCCGCACCTCGTCGAAGTCAAGGCGATGCGTGGCAGTGAAAGTGTCCAGATTCAGTAAAATCGCCTCGGGGCCTGCATGCACCAGGCATAAGTGAGAGGGCTGGAGAGGCTGGCCAGGAAAGGACAATTGCACAATACTTTCGGAGGAAACGTCCACCGCTTTAACAACATTGGACTTTTCTAGAGTAAATTGATTAAATAGATTAGTTGGCAGAATCGTCGGCCGCAACTTACCGATGTCCAGCAGGAGTACATGGCCCAGTTTCGTTCCAATTATGAACTCGTTCGAATGCTTCAGTGATTGTACTATGGTGCTGGCTTTGGGAGCCTTTGGCCAAAGCCGCCAGAACTTTTTAGTGGCCAGATCGAAAACAAAGATATTACCTCTACAAAGACATGCAAATGCATTAAAATGATCATTCATCGTCTTTGTTGGTGCACGCAAACCTTTTGTCGACCGCCACGAACCGTGAGCTGCGTGCGTTGAAGCACCCAACGGCCATGCGTATCCGGAACAGCTTCTCCTGCTCCCGCACCGTGTGGTGGACGGTGAGAATGTTCCTGCGGAGCATGGTTATTTACTGCCCATTACAGAGGCTCCTCCAACTTACCCATTGTCCAGCAGTTTCAGTTTGAAGGGATATTTCTGCGTTTTCCTGACGACTTCGGGGGAGGATTCGGTCTCGGCGTCCTCCGAGTTTTTCTCCTGGGCTATATTCATTTCTCCGCTCTCCATGTCCTCCACTTCGTCTTTTCCATCTACTGGATTTAGTTTATAATGTGTAATATTTGTTTATTATTTTTTCTCATAAATAATTAATTAATTTTAAATTCAAATTTTTCGCGTCAATGGTTCGAAATCTGTCAAATTTAATTTATTTCATAAGGTGGTTCAGAAGCACAAAACATGCATTTTATAGTTTTGTATGATTATGTTTTGTTAAAAACATTAAAAATTATATTCAAATACTAAAAAATATGTTTTTTAAATGATGTAAACATAATCTATTTTAATATTGAAATGATATTATATTAGAAATAAATTATACCGCTAAAAGCGCATTTAGTAAAAATCGATACGATTGCAACATTGTAAAGTGCAGCGAGGACTCCTAGCGGTGAGCAGCCACGATTTGATAGCGACCGATAGTATTGAATAAACAAAAATAACTAGAATTTATTTAATTCTGCAACAATAATGAAAAAAAAAAAATACTGTTAATTTCAGAATTCTACTTCTTGACAATTGTTAGATTTCACTTTTATATGCTAAATAGATATACCACAGGAAGGAACATTTATTGTTGTAGTGTGGGTATGTAATTTGTATGATTTATTTGTATGGACTTACTTATAGCATTATGTTAATTATTTATTTATTGTTAAAGTATTATAAATAGAGTCGTTCCACATTCTATTAATCGGTATATATAAACAGGTTTAAATGATCTAAATAAATGTACATAGAATGATACTAAACAAAAATAAACACGCGAAACTCGAGATTCGCATTCTTTCTGTTTAAGACCTCGTACTAATGGCGCTAATTTTCTTAAGTAATGCAATGGTGTACATTTTTAGGGTTTTAAAAAGACTTCGCTTATTGTTCACATATATAAAAGCGCTTCCACTTAATACTAAGGATCGATTTGGTGCAGCGTTGGAGGCTAACTGCAGCCCTCAATCAGGTTAAAACTCCACAAGAACGGTTTCAATAAACTCCGACGGCCGATCTTCTTCGTGAAAAGCACCGCCAGCCCCAGTGCACCTGCTGCTTAGAACATGCTGCCGTAGATTGCGTCGTCGCTGTCTCGCATGGCGTAGCCAAAGATGGTCAGATAGTTGAATACGTTGCTGACCAGCGTGAGGACGCAGGCCATCCAACCGATCTGAAAGGGAGCAAGTGGTGATGAGAGCACAAAACAAGTGAAATGAGGCGTCCCACCACATGGCTGTGGGCCAGGACGATGGGCAGAGCGAAGGCACTCAGCACCATGCCGGCTGTGAGGAAGAGCGCGAACTCGGTCTTTGGGTTCGTCTCGTTGTTCGGGTTGAAGCGCTGCGCCACGAACACGGGCAACACGGACAGCACGTAGAAGATCAGCACGAAGAACGGGTAGAACAACTTCTCCTTGGGCACGGCGCAGGCCAGGATCAGGAAAGTCATGCCGATGCATGTCATGAATGCGCAAATAACCAAACTGCGAATGAGACAAAACAATCCATTACATGTACAAAGAGGACTGCAGTGGAGCAAACACTTACGCTTTTGTGGAAAAAACCATTTTTGCGCAGCCCGACAAATGTTTATGCAAGTAGAAAAAGACACATTTCCATCAATTAAAACAAAATTGCATGCAATTCTTCTTCAATTACCTTTTAGTGCAGCCATTGTGTACGTGGGAGAACTATTTTGTTTATTTTTCGACTGATTTTCTATCAAAAATGTACAATCTGATTAATCACCACGAAAATTCTGCTTGCGAACAACAACAACAACAATGACTATGACGATACGAATGTTATTCCTCGCACTCACTGCTGCTGCCGAACGGACACGCGAACACAGGGTGATACAAATAAAAATGCATATTAAATCAAATTTGATTGAATTCGAATTGAATGACGAACATCGGAACGAAGTAAAAAATAGGAAAGTCCGAAAAAAGTTACGAATTTTCAAACCGTGTTAAATCAAAACCGTGTAAAAACAGAATTAGGTGTACTATTTAAAATTGAATGTGAATAATAGATTTGATATTCATAGGTAATAATGAACAGACAATTCACCGATACCATCTGAATTCAAGCCTTCATATTGATATGCAAGATTCAAAAACTATCAAATAGACAAACAGCATAACAATACGGATGGTACAACGATGGTGCAACGATAAAAGAGTATAAATATTCGACCATTAGCAGACGTGGATCCCACCCGTTGACGCCATTGATTGGCCTCCTCGTGGTTATGGCCCGAACCCGATAAATGCTGGCTTGCATCCCCTCTGTTAACTATTCCAATAACCTTTCGCACGTACATTCACTCCACACGAACGCACGGAGACGCACACTCGCACAGTTGCAGATGTGGATACGGAGCAACTGGAGGTATACAAACAGCTCAATGGAGGCCCGGCGACGGCGCATGATCCCCGAAGCAGATTTTATTAATGAAATTGTCCTATCCCACACGAAAATAGGTTCGCCGAGCCACCGCCCCACCCCATCCCGGAGGCAGCCGCGAAACAGTTCACCCGACACCAACTGTTCGCAGGACCTTCCACGGACGGACGGCCCACAGCCACCTGCTGGCTGTGCGGCGGAAGCCGTGTTTACTTCGCACCGAGTGCGAGTCGCCGTCGTGTTCGCGCCGCGGGGTGCTGCGGGCAGAGCTTTCGGTTTGACGCGCCTGCGCCGTGGACCGCGGCCCCGAAAGCTGCCCCGTCGCGTTAACAGTGCGGAGGTGGCTCCGACATTTTGCGTCACAGCCTGCGAGCGACGGCCCGCGAACGCGAAGCCACAGTTCGACGGAAAACTTCGACGGAACGGCAACGAAACGGACGCGTCAACCTACGCCGTGCTGGCAGTGCAGTGAAGATAACTAGAACTAGAACAAAGACCGAGCTCAGAACTAGTGCGCCATATTGCAAGCCGAGAGCTGGGATTCGGTTCCAGCCAACGCGACCACGAGTGCTCCAGGACAGGTTCTTCTTCGGCCCCCTCGGCCAGGCAGCCCCGAGTCGCAGCCAATTTTGCTTACGTTGCAAAATCGATTTTCATTGCGACGCACAGCGAACAGTGGAGCGCAACGCACACACATACACACACAGACACTCGCTCTGAAGAGGGCTGTAATGGCCGGCCATATGGAACAAGTGAACGACGTCGCTGAGCTCTAAAGGACCCGAGAAGCAAGGAAGATCTCTGCGATTGCCTCGACTGCGAGGACTTGAAGGACTCGACCGCGAGCTATCCACCAGTGCACCCTTCCCAAGCCCTTCCCAAGGACTCTGACTTGGCCCCAACGGAAGCAGCTGGCAATATGGGCCAAGTGCTCCTGATCTCGCTGCCGCTGATCTGCGGCCTGCTGGTCAACATGCTGGGCTACTGCGAGACGTCCATCTATCCAGGTGAGCGACCCTTCCGGCCCTTCCATATGCCCTCTCTCCTTCCGAGCTGGTTAGTCGCCTGAAAATTTTCCTCTGCCCACGCACCAACACCAGCGCACAATCGCGAAAGTATACACTCGAAGGCACACTCACCAACCACTCGCCAGCAGCCAGCAACAACTACAACTACAACGCAGATCCAGGATTTCATTAAGAAGCAACGTCGACACCATATGACGGAGCCGTTGTTGTTGCGTTCTCCGCCGAAGCCACCTCGCGAGCCGACGGTCGGGGGTTCGATTCAGAGCACGAAAATAGATATCCACGTATCGTCGTCGCTGCTGAATATAGAGTAGTACGCAGAGCACTATCTACGTCACGGAACGAACGGCCTGCGCTGGCGATGGCGTGCGGACCCAGCACCACCCAACCCAACCCAACCCATCCCGATCTGACTCCGACCCCGACCCAAGCCTGCGAGGGGGCAACTTGTTTGAGCAGCGATAAATTTAGACCGTGAGCAAGGGCCCCGTTGCTTCCATTCGCCACGACTGCTCGGCGGGCGGGTCCGCCTTTGATTAAAAACTCGCACTTCGTTCTTCGAGCTTCCGCTCGCCTTCGTGTTACCTTCACTACTTCCGCTCCTCCTTCCTACCCGTGGTCCGCCCGCCCCTCGGCGCCCCCTTCGCCGTGGCCCAGCTGCGGGCTAAAAATAGGCGCCCACGATTTGCATTTTATCACTGGCGTTGCTTCGTGCGTGCGGGAGCCGACCCAACCCAAGCCCAAGTCGTCGTACTCGGCGGCTAAAATTAGAATAATTGCTATTGACTCCTCGATGCCGCCCAAGGCTAACACGCCCTCTCTCCCGCAGGACTCCGCCGCAAGCCGCTGCAGCAGAACCTGCAGCCCTTCGAGATGTCCTCGGACTTCCTGGCCCAGCTGATGGAGGAGAACGCGCGCCGCCGCCTCCAGCAGCAGTTCGAGCAGCAGGTGGAGCTGATCAACATGCAGATGAACCGCCAGCGCCAGCGGCAGCAGCAGCGGGAGCGCGAGCGCTACCGCCAGCTGCAGGCCATGGAGGAGAGCGAGGAGGACTACGGCAATGGCAACGGCAACGGCAACGGCAACCAGTACGACCAATACGACAACCCGAACGTCGAGTTCAGCTACAAGTACGGCCCCAGCGAGCTGGGCGCGGACGAGCTGGGCGAGCGCATCCCGTTCGCCGTGGGCCCCTCGGACCCGCGCTTCTACGAGGAGGACGCCCGCGCCGACCCCGACCCCGAGCCCAGCCTGGACCCGCAGGCCCTGGACGAGTACGAGGAGTACGTGCCGGCCGAGAGCAGGCCGGCGGCGGCCCAGGCCTCCGCGGGGCCCGAGGCGGCCCCGGTGCCGGAGCGCGCCGGCGGTGCTGGCGCCGGCCCAGGCCCCGGCCGAAGCCCCCAAGCTGCTGGACGGCGCGTCGACGGCCACCTTCCACAGGATCAAGCCGCAGTCGGCGGCCGCGGCCGCGGTGGCCGGCGTGAGTGTGGCGCCGATGAAGGCGGCCCACAGCGAGCCGGCGGCGGAGGGCGACGGGCGCCACGACATCAGCGCGCTCATCGCGAAGCTGCAGAAGGAGGGCCAGGCGGGGGCCGGCGCCCACGAGGCCGCCGTGCATGGGCCGGACGCGCACGTGGTGATGCGCCAGCACCTGGGCATGGAGGGCGAGATGGGGATGTACGTGGTGGCGCTGATCGCAGGCGTGAGCGCCGCCATCACCGTGGGCCTCATCGCGCTCGGCATCGCCTGGTACACGTGAGTAGGCGCGCGAGGCGCAATCCTCGGCTTCACCGCAACTCTCTCTCCCTCTCTCTGTCCCTTGCAGGCTCCACAACAAGGCCAAGGCGGCCGCCGACGTCGAGTACCCCGCGTACGGCGTGACCGGCCCCAACAAGGACATCTCGCCCTCGGGCGACCGCAAGCTGGCCCAGAGCGCCCAGATGTACCACTACCAGCACCAGAAGCAGCAGATCATCGCCATGGAGAGCCGGCAGGCGGCCGAGGGCCACTGCGGCCTCTCGGACGTGGAGAGCGACGACGACAACGAGGAGGGCGACTACACCGTCTACGAGTGCCCGGGTCTGGCTCCGGTAGGTCGAAACCCCTTCCCCTCATAGCGCCCACTAACGCCTGCGTCCCTCTCCGCAGACCGGCGAAATGGAGGTGAAGAACCCCCTCTTCCTGGACGAGACCCCCGTGACCCCGGCCGCAGCGAGCGCCCCAGCCGACGCCACCAGCTCCAGCAGCGCCACCAACATGACCCAGGCCACTCCGCAGCAGCCGCAGGCCGTGCGTAAGTCGACGGGCAAGGCCCCCACCTCGACGGCTTCGGGCTCCGAGGAGAACGCCCGGAGCAGCAAGAAGAACAAGAAGTAAGCGCGAAGGGTCGATTGCGTAATTCCGGACAAAGGCGACGACGACGACGCGAGCTGAGCTGCAGCAGAGGACAACACCGAGTTGCGTATGCAGAGCAAGTAGAGTACAGAGTTATTGGTTTCGCCTCTTGCTCCCCGCTCCCCCCACTATCTCCCCCTTCAGCCCCCATTGCGAGTACGCCTCACTCCTCGACGATTTCCATTGCGAGGCTACGAATGCATGATTTTATATGAAAGACTTTCTTACTCAGACCTAAGTTAATGATGGCCAGTCGACCAAGTTTTCTATTGCACTTGAACAAATCCACTGAATATGTATCCAAGTCAATATTCGACAACCACACGCCCACTACTGTGTGGCTAAGTATAACTCGGCCACAACTGGGTGCATCCGGAATACAATTCCGCCTTGGACGAGGTGTTGGTGGCCGCCGAGGCGCCTTCAAGCGGTTCAGACACTTTGACTAACTGATTCTTCCTTAACCTTAAGTACCAAATAGTTTTGTAAAAACCTTACGCATTGTTTTCGTTGTTATCCTGTAGTCTTGTATACTTGTTACTTTTGCTCCAACTCTAACGTAACATAGAGCCACTAAAATAATCGTAAGGAACTGCATCCGAGCCGAGAGAAGAGAGAGAAACATAAGCGAACTATTGAGAGAATTAGAGAAGCTTGTATAATTGATACAAATACACACACACACACAAATACATAAATATATATATAGACATAAAATGCTGGCCTTCCTTGGGTCGTCTGTGGGCAAGGACCATGGATATGGAACCCGATGTTCCTCTGTGGGAATCCCAGAGGTTACATCGTGGACGTCTCTCGTCCTCTCGACTTTATTTTCGTCTTGGCCGCATTTTATTTTGTTAGTTATATAAATGGAATCTATGTATTGTTGGCGATGTAGGACGAAGAGAAATGTTTGAAATGCATGTTGAGAACACAAATACACACATACATATATTTTCATATACCATTATAGTAATATTTATGTATTCATCAGCTAGCATAGCAGTTAAAGGTCAAAGGTGTAATATTTATATATAAGTACATGCATGAATACATACATACATACATACAAATGTGCAACTGTAAATTTTATCAAATTGAGCTGTTTTGTTTCGAAGTCGAGGAGTTTGCATATTTTATGTAAATTCGTGAAATTTGCAGCCAATATGCTGATAACTCTGAAACTGAATAATTCATTTGGTATCGTGAAACTCTCGAGGACAGCAACAACAACAGCTACCCGGGGTCTTCACGGTGCATCAGGAACCCATGGAGTCTTATTTTAAGTTGGATACGCTTTGTGATCATACCTAATTATATCTGTGTCAATTTAGAACATACAATTCTGAATATAAAATCATATGGAATAGACATTATATTATATTATATTATACAAATATATTTATTATTACAACTATCGTGTAAATTGTAAAAGCATGTTGAATAATTTTAATACAAGAAATGCTGCGAAATTGTTAACATTGAACCACTGAGCACTGTGGGCCAATGGGTCCATTGCACAGTGGGCCAATTGAAGAGAAGAATTGGCCCTGCATGAAAAGGATAATCACTGTACAAGTTTTGCGACTGTTTTGAGGAGGGCGAAACGTCAACATTGTAAATTATATAGCAAATTGTATAAATCTGTTTATTTTGTCATTGGGTAAACATTTAAATTAACTTAAATTACATTAATCGAATTTGACTGAGATCATTCAACAGAAAATCAAGTACACTTATACACAACTATTTGTAACTCTATGCCTACCGTCTCAATTATAATTTCCTTCAGACTAATTACAATAAATTTTAATACAAATAATAATAGCAACCTCCAAAAATAATAATAATAACTTTTATTCGTATGCTACGTGGTGAATCAGATAGAGTTGAGTTTTTTTGAGATTGTAATAGCATTTAAGTTTGTAAATATATCGAAAGGAGATGAGCATGCAAATCGATGAAAATCGACCCAAGAACTAACCAACTACCCAGAGCGTAAAGATGTCTAGGACTTGAATTTCTCCACACAGACCTACTATCATTGGCTTTATATAGTAAAATATACAATACTGATGACAACACGTGTAGACGAGCTAAAGAACAATTCAATTAAATAGAGAAAGAGAACTTTATATATAAATAGAGATATATACAAAACTACAAGTACACCAAATAAGAAGCAGAGAAGATATGTGCATAATTTAATGTTTTTGTGCAGAGAAGATAATATATATATATATATATATTACCATGAATTAATACATATTATACAAATATTATAATTTAAAAAATAAATAAAACCTTAACTACTGAATGTAATTTGTATTTACCTTTAGTCTATTATTTCTTATTCTAATAAATTTGGGTTTGCTTTCTTTACATTAAAACTGAAAATGACAGAGAAACGTGAATTTGTGATGAATAAATAGTTGTTAATTATTAACGAATATTATTAATAATCGCTTGAACTTGAATTCTATGACGATCAGTTTTTAAGAGAAGAAAAGAAGAACAAGACAGAAGAGCACAGTTTGAAAAGGGGCCGAGATGAAAAATCCCAAAATTTCGGTATGTTTACCTTTTCTTTTATCTTCCCTGTTATGTCCCATTGAACGAAAATTGAAACGGAATTGAACGAAAATCGACATGACATCTCTGTAATTTCACCCGTGTCACCCTATTTATTCCGACTTGCGTCCGTCGTCCACTGCACACCACCACCGGAGTAGATTAATTGAAACGTAGTGGCGGAGTAGATCTCAAAATTCTCCCAAAGTGAAGCACATCTACTACGATCCTAGTATTAGTCCGCACCCGAACCCTGATTCCAACGTAGTGGCGGAGTAGAGTTGAGTTCAGTTGGATTCGCGTCGTAAAGCAACTCGATTTTCGTCGGGCGGTTTTTCCTTGATTTTTTCATTTCTTATTATTTTAATTAAATTAAACCCGAGCAAATTTGCCAATGGACATTTGGAGAAATATTTTGCGAACAAAACACGAATTGTGATTGGGGTGTACCCCAAGAAGAAAAAAAGAAAAGTAAATCAAGTGAAAAGTTCTGGAAGTAGAATCAAAGAAGCGAAAAATTATTTGTGGAAATTCAGTGAAAAGAAACGAATTTCGGGACTGGTTCCGCGCGGGTCCGAGGATACGTTGGATTTAGGAGCTGGGACTTGGAGAAACCATTTTCGGAGGGAGTCGCCGATTGAGCCCGAGGACGCGTCTGCGGGTGAGTGTGTGACCGACTCGAGACACGACGAGGCGGCGTCCCGACGTAACGCGGGGCAGCGTCCACGCCCCACGACGGACGGACGGGCGGACGGCAGACGTCGAGCCTCGTCGTGACGCCCGTCTTTCGCGCTGCAGCTGCCGCACGCTACGTCGCTGCGCTGCTCTGCGACAGGGGAGGCGCCCTACAACAACAAGAACAAGAACAACAGAGGATCCAACAGAACGCCGTCGTCAGTCGTCAAAGCGCGACTATTTTTAGAAACATTTTCATTTCAATTTCAATTTTGTTTAAAATAAATCAGCGAGACGTAACGCGCGTAGACGGACCGCAGAGTCGGCGGGGAGGGGGGATGGCGTTCGGGGCGAATCTAATCAAAATAAACCCGAAATGGAATCCAAGAGAAGTTCATGCATTTCAAAATAAATGCAGTGGCTCCCTTTCCCCACCTCCGCCCTCGGGTGACGGTCTCGTGAAAGTCCGTCCGACCGCCGAATTGCGTCTCAACTGGCGCGGAATCGCAGTCGGAGGGCGAATGCAATTCTAGCCTCCCATCGCCCATCGTCCATCGCCCATGGTCCGTGCCTCGTCTCCAGTTGATGTTTCATTCTTCGTTCAATTGAATCGATTACGAAACGCTGCCTCGCCCGTCTTCGCGAGGCCCTGAAGCCTGCCTCAAGCCAATTACAGCAGCTATGCTGTTGTTGTTGTTGCAGACACCCCCTGTATTGATTGCTCGACCGGACGCAGGGGCAGCTGACTGTGCGTTGAGGCGATGAGTCCCAATCGCCGAAGCTGCTTCTGTCGTCCTCGGCGCAGTCAAGGGTGACCAGGTGTTTGTGGAGGGGTCGCGTTAGCCGGTGAGGGCGACGGTTTCGCACAAGCTCGGCGAGGGTACATTCCTTGACCATGACTCATTCTAGTCCACATGACACATTAAATTCCATCCCCCGACCCACACCCTCCACCTCCGGCGAATTTTTCCCAATTCAAATCTACGATTTATCATGGACAGCAATGCGTCGTCTTCTCCGTCTCAGCTTCGGGTCCGTATATCAATGAAATGTTTTGGCAGCAACACCTCGCATCCTTAAATTAGTTGAGTTTGCCTGTCTGAAAATAGCGCGGGCGGCTGCGTCACTAGCGGGGGTGCAGAGAGTGGGAGAGGACGGTCCATCCTCAAGAAGGCCAATAAAAATGCATGATATGCGAGCGGTGCCGGGGAAAAACCCCAACCCGGCAGACGAAGATCAACCCGATGAACGAGGCGAGGCGAGGTGGAACCGACTCCGCCCGCCCGCGCCGAACCCGCACCCGAGAGGCCCATTGTGCGTTCCCGAAATGGAGCGGAAGTTCAGGTCGTTGGTGATTCACGATCATCGCCGTTGATTGGGCCCACTTCCGAAAACAACACACTTTACGCCCCGTTTGTTTACACTTTGCTCGCTTCCCGGCCATAGTATTTGTTATTGTTTCTGTTGTTACTGCTCGTTTGTTGTTATTACCGTTGCTGTTGTTGATACCGCTGTATGTGATAAGCTTTATTTGCCGGCCACCTTCAATTGCCAGCAGCTGTTGTCGATCTCTGCCAAATGTGCTTGGTGAGTCCTTGAATGGGCTCTTTCTCGTCCTCCTCTGCTCCTTCTTCTCCTTCTTCTCCTATCTCGCAATCTGATCGGCGGCAGGTGTCTCCATGCGGCAGATAAAAATCGCTCCTTTGTTTGCGCCGCAGGATGCAGCGGCAGATGTTATCCGAAGTGCCGTCTTTGTTTATGGCGGAAGAGAGGAGAGATGTCCCTGGGAAAGTACAGTCCCGCCGATGCCAGATCATGGGACCCCTCTGTTGAGCTCTCCGAGCGAAATACAAGACCCGTGAAGCACAACGAGCATCATAAATCGATCAAGAGTCCTTCGTCTGTCTGTCTGTCTGTCTGTCTGTCTGCCTGTCTCTTCGTCCGTGAATCGTCACTTCAATAACAACGCCTTCGATTCTCGATTCTCGCATCTTGCACTGTTTCTCTGATTGTTCCAATTTCAAGAACACTTGTGTTTTTAACGAAAATCCCATTCACCATCGCGAGGCGGCGCCCAAAGTGGCAAAAGGTCGCGCGACTTATCTGGGGACCGCGGCGATTGCTGGAAGAGCGCCGAGTGTCTGACTGTCTGTTTATCCGCCGCAACGACTGGCTCTGCGCCATGTGCTTGCAATATGTCTGGCGTCTTGTTGTGTTGCGTAGATAACAGATACCAACATTCTTGGTCGGCGATTTTATCACAGGCAACTCTGCGACAGAGTGCTGGCCAACGCACTCGCACACACAGCTTATGCCTCTTTGTTTGCGTTGCTCCCCTTCGCTTTCGAGTTCGAGTTCGGGCTGGAGTGCTCCGCCACTCGGTTCTGAGAGTTGCTTTCCTTCCATTTGCGGCTCATAAATTTGAATGCGCGAATTCTGTAATCGGCGACTTCGTGCCAACCGCCGTTCGACCCTTGCTCTCTTCTTCCCGCTCTCTACTTAGCCTTTATCGAGTCCAAGAAATCAAGGTTGCTGGAAAATATAAGATGTCATGTCTTCCAAATGTTTGCTGGCACTATACGGGTTCCTGCCTGCTACCAGCTTTTGCAGTAATACAACCCAGTATGCCCCAGTTATTCAAGACCCAAAAACATTGGCATTTCAAACACCTCAACTCTATCTATCAAAGGCCTCATTGTGGTAAACTTCCCTTCGATTCCAAAGGTTATTGTGTGAATATACTACATTAGACCATCGGATTTCACAGAACTGATATTATAATATCGTTCCCATAGCAATATTGAGATGTACCTTATCTGATTCATAATCTTCGCGCTCGATTCACTTAGTGGCTTTCATTGATTGCAGTTGCCTCGACTGTTTGTCAATCTCGCGTATTATTGACCCGATTTCGCAGTTGCTGCGATCGATCGGTCGGTCGTTGGGCCGCTGCGAGTTGTTGACGTTTATTAAAAATTTACATTGTACTAAATACATTATCTAGTTCATGTTTGAGTCGAAGAAGACATACACAGTTGCTTCTCTCCCTTTCTCCTCTTCCTGGTCAATGACAGTCACGGCAATCACTCAATCAATCAATCGGTCGGGCAGGCAGGGCGACTTCTGCCCCCCTCTCCCTCTGGGGTCGTCGAGTCGACGGCAGGCCGGAGCTGACAAAGTTTTTCACATGCTAATTTCATTTCTTGCGCTCATTTCCCGATGCACGTTGCGCTTGTCTGTGTGTTGGTCAATCTTTCTCTCTCTTTGGGTAAGATGTCGGTGTGTAAATGGTGCAGTTTGCAGCAAAAGTTAGTTTTTGTTTGACCCACTTTCGTTTGTGGGTCAAAATCTCGCCGCACATCGAGGCAATCTTTCTCGATGTCGTTGTCGTCGTCGTCGTCGTAGTTGCTTCAGTTGTTGTTGCAGCTTTTGCTTTCTGCATTTCGTCTTCCTCCACTGCTGCTGTGCTACTTCCCCGCATGCTGCTTCTCACCTCGGCCATGTCGTTTGGCTCGCGGCTTCCTGCCAAGGCTTTCCAAGCTGTCCGGCCCACTGAGCGGCCACTCGCTCATTCCGGAGGCTCTGGGTTATTAAGAGCTTTCAATTAGCTCGCAACAACAGCTGCAGCAGCAGCAGCAGCAGCACAAAGCGCAATTAGATACGTTTTATGCGTCTTCTGTCGCGTCGTTGTCATCGTCGTCGTGGCTGGGGCCGCACCAGACTCGGAGCCTCCAAGTGGCCGAGCAGTTACAGCCACATGTTAACAACAATGCTAGCATAAGAACACAACAAGACTTGCGCTCGATTTCTACTTCAGTTGACATGTTCCCCATTGTTATTGTTGATTACTGTTGCGCGTGGATGTTCTTGCTTCTTGTTGGGGTGCTGTAATTAAGAGTCTCGAGATTTTCGTTTCATTCTGCGAGTGAAAATCCGCCGAAGGTTAAGATCATTAAGGAAAATTCATTGTTCGCCAGCGGACGAATCCGTCGGCTGTTGAACTCGGTCCGAGCGGCGACAGTGCTGACCTTGCCTGTCTCGGGGACCAGAGCGGCGAGCAGTCGAAAGAGCAACAGACGGACCGGACCGATGATTCCGTTGCCACTATTAGCGCCGAATTGAATTAACACATCAGCCGCGGAATTAACGCCGTTCGCTATTTATTGGAAGTTGTTGAGATTCCACAAAAATTCAAGATCCAAAAATTATTCGAAGCGAGGCGAACGGAAAATTCGCTCATATCTCAATTGCGAGTAGATCGAAAAGATAGACGCGATCACGCGCCTGTGGTTAGGGGACCAAAGGGGCGACCAACACCCAATGTGATGGAAGCATCGGGATTGTGAATTTCAATCTGGAATTCGGCTGTTCATCTGTCTGGGCGCAGAGACGGTCAATAGAGACGAAGCGATCGGATTATTTCGAGATAAGTCGATCTCTCGGAAAACGCTTACATTTGAGTCGCTCCAAGGTCCGTTCATTCCAGCCGCATTCCTCTCGCCTTCTCATTGTCTACGTCGCGGATGTGCCTGATGCCCGAATAAGTATCTGAGTGTCGTCGAGATATTCTCGCTTCCTGTCGCTCCTTCCGTGGAGATCTCGGCCGTCACGTGATGACAGTCATTACAACAGCAACAATGGAGTAATGAGTCGTTTCCGCTCGGGCAAAAAAGCTTCGAATTGCCTGCGACGGGCGACTGGGTGTTGTTTTTGTTGAGACGAGAGCCAAATCCATTTCTAGTTTTGTGGCTGTGGCCAGGGAAATAAACCACCAGAATCGCTTCGGCGTAGTTTCCGCAGCTTTTACACATTCTCAGCTTTGGAGGAGCGGATTTCCCCGATTCTGCTCCTCTCCTTCGACATCCCGGCCTTCGTTGTTGTCCATTCATTCATCTATCTCCTGGATTCGCCTGATACATGTGTTTGTTTTTGTGGCTAAATGGATTTGCTCAGATGGGCTTTTGCAATAGCGGGTGTATTTCCGCGACCATTCAGCTACTGTTTATTTTCGATGGCGAAATTTATGCGAGCCAGTTGCTGCGCATCCGCTGGACACGGCCAACTGCCCGCCCTCCCAAAGCCTCCACTGACCTCACCTCAGCCGCCTCAGCCGAAAACAAATCGCATCAACGCCAAGCGATAACGAAATAAAAATGATCGGCTCCTCCCCTTCCCCCGACCTTCTGTCTCCGTCTGTCTTCACCTCCGCCCTGTCTTCGCAGACGCCGTCGTCGCCATCAACTTACGCCCCCTGGCGACTGCCCAAGGCGAGAAATCCACGGATACAACAACGAATATAATCATAACAAATACAGGCACACCAACAGCAGCAACAACAACTACCACACGGACGAGAACAAATCGAAACAAAACAAACAACACTTTCGTCTTGTTTTCGTTGCTCGCGAAGAATGCATGTTTTCTTAAATAATTTATTCCCCTCATATCACTTCATTTCATTCTGCAACGCGTGCTGTCTCTTTCGCTCCATCGCCTGTAGAGCAGCGATTCTAATTAGTTTTAAAATTTTAGCATACGTTCGCCGCTGATCTCATAAATTATCTGATCTCGCGTTGTTGTTTTTGCACTTTTCTCGTCTCTCCTCCGTTCTTTATGGAAGAAAATTCGGATTCGTTCGCGCCCCACCCCCGCCCAGCGCGGTTTCCACTCGCGTCTCCGACTCCGAGGCGTTGTTCGTCTCGAGGCATCTCTCTAATTGAAATTAATTGCCGACCCCAACAACAACAGCACCGCGCTGCCAACAATTGCTGCCGGGCCCATTGCAAGTAATTTCGGAACACTCTCCGGTGGATGTGGTTTCGCAATCGCCGCCTGCCGGACCGGGCTCTTGTCGTTGCCTCCCGAGAACATCAAAGTGTCTGAGGATTGGATACAGTGTAGGCGATAACAGTGAGGCGATCCGCGCTCGCTCCAGTTTCCAGTTGGAATGGAGGCTCGAGGGCACGAGATTAGCACAGGCTACCTACCTCCCCATCCCCCAACCATCGCCAGCCTCATCAGTCTGTCGCCCACCGTTTCCACGGAAGTCTGTTTCCCAACAGCAGCGGCGAGGCTCCATTTATTTGTAAACAAATTCCTCCTCAGCCTGCTCGCTTTATTACAGCCAGCGGCGTGAGGGCAGGTGGGACGCGGAGCGGTGGGGCGCGCGGCTCGTTTAAGAGATCTTCGGGAGGCGGGGGATGGCAACGACGGACCTCCGCCTCGACCTCAGTCACGCGGCTGCAGATTCTCCCACGCCCCTGCGGCACACACACAGTTCGCTCCGTGCTAGAGCCAGCAGCTGCTGCCCGATGACGTTCGTCGGTCCTGCGCACAACCCGCCGCTTCGATGACGTCAACCTCAACGTCAACCCCTTCCGCCAGCCCCACTGTTGGCCGGGGCTTTCGGCGCTGTCATCGGGCGCCACAAGTTGTGGCCGCAGTATCCTCGACACTGTCGACGACGTGACGAAAGGCAAGTGGGGGAAGGGAGTGCAGAATGAATAGAGCAGGGCTCAATGAACGCTGGGCGGCGCTAAAAAACAACATGTTGCACATTGGCAGCCATCGGACCCTGTATCTGTTTCGCTCCCTGCCTCCGTTTTCCTGAGGAATGCTTCTTGATTAATTGATTTTCACTCGTGTTTTCCCAATAAATCGCATGGATTTCTCTTCATCGCCTTTGTTTGCCATGTGCCAGTTGCCCACCCCTGGGACTCTGTTTGCTGTTGGTGTTTTTCTCAGCCCAATGAGTTTTGGCTATTTATTTCCCTTCCCCGACTTTCTAAGTTTGCGTACGGTGTGTTTTTTGGATCGCCGCCCAATGTTATGTGCCCACCTCTGGAATCCAACGGCGGCGGTGGCGTCGCACAGTGGCTCGGAAGTGGAATTGAATAATTTGTTTGATGTTAAATTGGTCTTGTTTTGTTGTCAAATTCATGTTTACAAATTTCTCAGTATCGTATATAAAAAATGCATAATGAATCATCTTAACTTTTGTGAACGATTTTTTCCAAAATGTATTTTAATTTTATAAAAGCCTGGTTTTATCTCAATCTATTTGGGAGACCAGAAGTGTTTCCTATGACTGTTTTGTTTTCATAGTTGTTTTTTCCTTAAAAGAATTAAAAAGTAAATGACTTTTCCTCCAAAATAAAAGGGAAAAAGCTAAAAATGAATTAAAATATATTGCAAGATATATATTTTCTTTTTTGCATTTTGATTCGAAAAATCCCACTTCTACCACGTCTCATTATGTTTTCGGGTACACTTTTTATGGGTTCGTACCACTGTGCGTCGGCCACATGTGCAAATCATCATCAGCGAAATTTAGTTTACGCTTCCGTGAAATATTCGCAATCATAATTTTGTGCCACGGGCCGTCGTCCATTGGCGATTGGCCATTCGTGTGGGTCACGAGGGAAGAAGTCTGCTCCTATCAGGGGTGGCCCTGGAGTCAGGACCCTCCCCTGTGTAGACGAGCGGCTGGAACTGGGTCCGTGCATGGCTCGTGTCCATGTCGTGGCTCGCGTCGGCCCCTTTTCGGACACACTTCACTTCCCGGAGTTGAGCAATCGCTTGATGCGGCCGCCCGCTCCGGAGCTCCGACTGTTGGATGAGTTTATATATTCATACCACACGCCAGAAGCGTTGGCACGCACAGGAGCCCGCCACTCGGAGCCACGCGTGCGCTGGCACACATGTCTGCCTCAACGTCTGACGCAAGCAGTCGCGACTGCAATTGGAAAGCGGTAGAAGGGAGGGTGAGGGAACGGCGCTGGCAGTTTGGGCCACCGTCGGGCGGACGGTGATTCACAGTCGCATCGGCCACCGCCGAGGAGTCTGAGCCGCCGGCCGTGACTGCAGCGCTCTAACCGGACGCTGACTGTGTACATTTCCCCAGCCCAGCTGGAGTCGTGGAGGCGTGAGGGGCGCAAGAGCAGGCCGGTTGTGACTCAAGCGGGAAAACTCTGGTTCGACCAGTTTCAGGGCGAAACTCGGAGAAATCGCGACTTGTTGTCATTGGGTTGCTGTGTTTCGTTGCCTTCGCCGTGGGTCGCTGCCGACGAACCCCGAGGTGCGGCGGACAAACGCGGCTAATTACAATAGGTTGTCGGGTTGAGTGACTGCAGTAAATTGCCCCAGTTGAACTGCTGGGGATCCGCACTTCGCTTAACCTCTTTGCCAGAACCTCCCCCACCTCCGCGCGACCCGTTTTCCTGTTCAATTTGCTTTTAATGAGCTCGGTGGAGAATTTTTGCAAAACCGCGATAAGCGACGCAAGTATTTTGAACATTCCCGGTTTCGTCGTGTTCTGCTACCGAGCGACATTTCCCAGCCCGTTCGCATAATTTACTGCTTATCGGCAAACAGCATAAATATTCTTTATCAGCTGCGACTTTCGAATGAACTTTTAAGTTTCTGAATTTCACACAAAAGCTGTGAGAGGCGGAACAAAGAGAGGGAGGGAGGGAGGTAGAACAAAGAACCCACGATAATGCGCTCAGCTTTCGGAAACAACTTCTCAGATCATGGTGGGGGTCGCTTCCTAAATAGATTAAATTGCATTTCTCCGCGGCAAAATATTCGTTCTTTGCTGATTGCAGCCGCTTGAAGCTGGAGGCGAGGAGGAGGCTGTACCCCAAGCCTGCTCCATGTTGGTGGAGTAGATAAATACCTAGTTGGTAGTGGGTTTCTGCCGGGAAGTCCATGAATGACCGATCAATTGCATTAGGTTGAGGATTCCATGGTTTATCGCTTTTAATAATCTGCCGCTGTTTTATTCCAGGAAAAGCCCCGCTTGCTACTTGTGACGCACCCTGAGTCTGAGATGAACGGTTGGCTATGATGCGCTACTCGGAAATTTCTCGAGATTTATCCTCGGATAGTCTGAGATACGTCGAGGTAATTTATCCTAACATCGCCTGTCTGTCGTGGAAATAATTCGATATGTGTATTTTCAGCTTGGCGGCGACGAATACATTTACAAAAACCTACGCGAAGAATCCCCACCGAGCGACATCTCCACCTACAGTGGGCCACTGCTGAACCGCTCCTCCTCGTGCCACCACCAGCACCAGCAGTCGCAGGCCCAGCGACAGCCCATCTACGAGGCGAACACTCAGCAGCCGACCTCGACGCCGACGAAGTCGAGCCACAGCCTCAACAACCGCAGCTGCCTGCGCAACTCGAAGAGGTTCTCGTGCGGCAGCAGCAGCGTCAACGGCACGGCCAATGGCGCCGCCACCATCTCCTACACTCGCCAACGCAAGGACAGCGCCCGGTCCAACGGAAGCTGCCACGCCGTGGATGGCGACCGGCTCACGCTGTCGGCCAGCAAAACCATGAACGCGAAGAGTTCGCGCCGCAAGAACTCGATCGGGTGCCTCAATGCGCTGTCCTCGTCGCCGGGTTCTCCCGGGTGCTACTACTGCATTGGGTAAGTTCGCACCGCCCCAGTCCGTTCATGCGCAACTGATGCCCTTCTCTGTAGCTCAGCGCCGCCGCCCGGAAAATCCCAGAGCTTGCCGGCCCAGTCGTCGATCAAGAACTTCGACTCGGTCGTGCTGAGTGCCCTGCGTCTGTCGGCCGACGAGCTGGCCAATCAGATAACGCTGCTGGACTTCCCAGTGTTTGCTGCCATACAGCCGGACGAGCTGACCAGCTGCGCCTGGACGAAGAAGGACAAGCACGTGGTCACGCCGAATATCGTGGCCTTCACGAAGCGCTTCAACCACACCAGCTTCTGGACCGTGCAGGAGATCCTCAGCGGGGAGCAGCCAAAGCAGCGCGCCGAGATTTTGACGCATTTCATCAAAGTACAACTCCATTCTCAGACAGTAGTCTCGGGGCATTACAATTGCAATCATGTTTCGTTCGCAGGTTGCCAAAAAACTCCATGAGCTGAATAACCTTCACTCGCTTTTCGCCATAATATCAGCCATGCAGAGCGCCAGCATCTACCGCCTCAAGAAGACCTGGGCGTGTTTGTCGAAGAAGGACAAGCAGTCGTTTGACCGCCTGAGCGACATCTTCAGCGACCAGAACAATTGGGAGAACCTGCGCGAGTACTTGGAGAGCTTGCGGCTGCCCTGCATCCCCTACCTGGGGCTGTTCCTCACCGACCTGATCTACATTGACTTGGCCCACCCGCACAAGGGCGGCCTAGAGCCCGAACAACGACGGAACAAAATGAACAACATACTGCGCGTGATCGCGAACTACCAGCAGTCGGACTACAACAGCCACATCTTGCCCATCGAGGCGACCCAGAAATACTTGACTTCGATTCGCTACATCGAGGAGTTGCAGAACATATTCGAGGAGGACCAGTACAAGTATGTGATCGTAGTCGCGTGTGGAGTTCGTTTAACGCATTTTTGTGATTGCAGAAAGTCCTTGAAACTGGAACCTGCATCTCCCTCGGGACCCAGCTCTTCCTCCTGCAGCTCCAAAGAGTCGTTCAACGTGGACGCCGTGACTCCAGCGTTGGCATGCCTCAACCTATCGCCCGCCAAAACAATCAGCTCCATGCGCATCTCCAGCGGCAACAAATTCATTCCAGGACATCGCAAGTGCCGCAGCTTGGGCTCCAAGTAAGTGCACCTGATTTCCCTGCCCCACCCTCGTCATCCGAGGCCGACTCGATGGCCGTGGTTCCCAGTACTAACAAACTATTCGAAACTCTTGTCTACTTTTGTATTCGGAATTCACTTCGTCACCGCCCGCCCCCGTCCATACGCTCATTGTCACTACGCAATTGGATTCGATGAACTGCAAAAACGCCACTGCATCGCACAATTTATGTCTTTGATTATCACACTCTTGTTTTCGTCCCTCACTCTCGCCACCACCCTCTACATCGCCGTCGCCGTCACCGTCACCGTCCCGTCTCGCTCGGCGGCAATGCATTGCCGATGCACGTTGCGGCGCGATCAGATTCCGCAGCACTAGCTTGCCCAGAAACTTCTATCAGAAATGCCACTGCTCGATCATGATGATTGCGCCCGGCATCGGCACCATCTCGAACAAGCGCTGCAGATGTCGGTGAGTTTGTGAGCGACAGCCACATGTCCATCTCCACACGACGCCTTACCTTACCACACACACCCACACACAGTTACACTCGCTATGTTCTCATTGATTTGATTAAGTTTCATTGTGCCTGCGACCTCTTTACTGCTTTCGTTTAATTATTGTTTACCTTGCCTGTCGCGGGAGGCACGCGTCGCACCCGCATCCAACAACTATGCGGCTTGCGTGAAGGGTCCGCGGCCTTGAAGTTCCCTCCTTCCGTATTTGAAAGTGGGAGAGGTAATAGGCGGAAAGTTGGGTGTCTATCGCATTAGTTTGCTGGTTTGGTTTCTAAGTTGGGACTTTTTTACCGTGATTAGAACATGAAAGAAAAGAGTTCTCAGGGATCAAGGGTGAGTATTCGGAAGTCATTCCGTGGAGAGATAGTAAAGCGGTGGGGATCACTTTTGCGTTCCTTTGAGTTGAGTTAATTTCGATTATTCATTCGTTCGTTTGTTCATTTGCATTAACACACACATAGCATCACAAATCGAAGGCGGCGGCGGCCTGTCTGCAGCTACAGCCGTAGCCCGTGTACCTTAGGAAAGCCCCCCTCTGACCATCTGCCTTTGTACTCTTGCAGCATTTTCGGGAAGATCACCAACATCCACAACGACGGCGGCTACTACGCGCCGGCCAGCGCCTGCATGGACGACAGTCGGCACGACCACAGCGTGCTGAGCCAGCAGCCGCGCCACCTGCTGGACGACTCCGTGCTGGAGCATTGCCACACCATCACCGGCGGCGACGCCACCTCCACCGAGAGCTCCGAGGGCGTGCTGTGCCACTTGGAGGGCAGCGACATGGACCTGATGTACGCCAGCCCCATCGACAGCCAGAACTGCGTCCAGGGCTGCGTGCGCCGCAAGACCGTCCAGAAGGAGGGGCGCAAGCCGGCCGTGGCCTCCTGGCAGCGCTACTGGCTGCAGATCTGGGCCAATTCGCTGGTCTACTTCCCGCCGAAGTCGTTCAAGGGCAGCGAGCGCTGCGACTTCAAGCGCGAGCCGTGCAAGGTGTGCCCGCTGGAGGGGTGGGCGGCGCACGTCGTCGACAACCCGAAGCACAAGAACTCCTTCGAGCTCTACCACCAGACACTGGGCACGGTCTACAAGTTCCGCACGGACAGCCCGCAGGCGACGCAGCTCTGGACGAGCTCCATCTGCAAGGTGGCCGCGCAACGCATCACCCCGAAGCCGTTGCCCATCAACTTGATGTCCTTCGAGTAGGGAGGTGGAACAGCGTATTGATTATTAATTTTAAGAGAAGTCGCGATGGGAAATGAATCTTACGAATGTCCTTGTCCCGAAGGTATTTATATATCGAGGCGCGTGACCACTGGTGTAAGTCAAGGGAATGCCCTTGCTTGATATTGTTAGCTGTCCACTACTTCTACGATCGCTGGCTCCCGACACAAGGCCTCCAGAACAACTCCTTTCATTTAGTTTCTTAAGAAGAAAACCAACCAAACAAACGAATTAAAGTTATAAAGACTGAGCAAAGATAAACTCCAAGGTAAACTCACTGAAGCCTACCACGTACTCGAAGAGAGAATATACTCCAGACGCACGTGCTCCGCCTTCGATCCACTGTACTCATGCCTGCTGCCTGCCCAGCAGAACTAAAGGATCTAACATCGAACAAGAGTGGACTTGGATCGAGCACATCACTCATTAGCTATTAGAGATGCAGTAGTTGGAAACTGATCGTAGAGTTCTTCATTCAACATAGGTACTTTTATATTTGCGAGAGATAGAAGAGAAGAAACAGAGGAAGCACACTTTAGCCAACTTCCCTTGCACTAGCGATTTGTATAATGAACTTTTTAATGTTTACATAAGACGCATTTAGGAAAGCCCTGTTTTCAATTGCAAACAATTTGAGGAAGCCACGGAAGCCTTTTAAAAATGAAATGAATTGTAAATTCAACAGCAAGATCTAGTATTTATCATGTTTTTGGCACTTTTAATGGATATTTTATCGATGAATTGCATTTGTCTTTGGTTCGGGCTCCTCTCCTGGTCTAGAGCGCCTTTTACTTTTTCTATTGCCTCGAATAGGTTTTGAACATGAAGGAGAAACATTGTTAAACTCGCTTTAATGTCTAACACTTTTAGCCTGCAATTAATTAGCAACTAAGCACGAGTAATTGTAATTGTTAGCGTCTAGTTAAAACTCTAAAGTGAACCCACTTAGTCTACAAGCTGTGGCAACCTTTATACCCATACAAACTCACAATATATATACATTTAAACAATAGATTGTTAAGTTAAGCTAATGATATACAAGAACAATAACAAGCAGCATGTAGTGCATCAACCAACCATGTGAAATCATAACCAATCACTTCAACTGCAACGCGTTGAAGTCTGGGTTTGACCCGGCATTCAGTCAGACGTCTGCAAGAGATAAGTAACAATAACTAGAAAGTCAAGATGTATCGAATACGAAAGAGATCTACATATATATAGAATAATACAATAGAAACAAACACAAAACAGAACAACAAAAAATCCTAAAACCAAACTAAACCATTTAATAAAAATGTATTGATATTAAAGAACACATTGTTTTAAAGGAAGGTGGGGGTGATTCTCCTCAATTATGTTTCATTCTCGTAAAGTGATTTCGGAAAACCATAAACCAGCTTCAGAAAATTTGTCTGCCGGAGTTTTGTTTTGAAGCCTGTTTCCGATTTTCTGAAGTCTATTTGAAAAGTGTTTAGATATCATCACATATGGTAATGCGGTGAATATCTCTAAACTCTGATACCTGAATATTTTTATTCGAACCCGGCGAATTCTCCGTTGCATAACTTAATCGAGCTACACGCATGTCACGTCCATGTCCACGTCTCGTCATGTTTTCGTCAAAAATCGGAAAGAAATACAAAATGAACATGTACTCAAATTTGATTTCGAACTCTACACCTCAACCGGTGCATTAGGAGACGACGGTGTTTTTGGCACGTCTCCGCCGTGATTCGCACAGAAGCCCGGCCACGACAAAAAGGAGAAAGACCACGAAAATGTAAAGTTTATGTGAGCCGGAGTGTGCTCGGAATAATGCGTCCACGTGACGGAGGCGGGCGAAGAAATGTCCGAAATTGAAACGCACTTCGCGAACTGGGTTCAAAAATGTCTGCCGCAAGTACGTGTGGTGTATTTTGAGTGGGTGTGGGTGGATTGGGCGGAGGGCGGCGCTCAGTTGTTGCTGGGAGTTTGAGAAAAACGTATGCTCGATTCGGTCTCGTCGAAACTTGCATTTAAAGTTTGAACCAAAACGGAAATGGAAGTATTTAACGCGGAGAAGAAATTTCGTGCGTTTGATTTGTTGTGCGGAGCTCGAGGCGTTCACTTGCGGAGTGCTTGGTTTACAGTTTGTTCCAGTATCCCAGACAAAGAACCCCAGTTGGACATTGGATTGTGTTCAAAATGAACCTGAAAGTGAGAGTGTGAAAGTGCTGTCTGAGCAAGCAACCACGATAAAAATGTGTTTTACAGGTTTTGCTAGTGCTGTCTTTGGTCGCCGTGGGCCTGCATTTCTTGCCAAGGGCTGTGGCTCACTCGAGGACCACAATGTAAGTTGGTGCATCCACTGTATCACGGGGAAACTCTTATCATCGGAGTGCAACCGAGCGAAGACTCAAATGGAGCCTAAAACTATGCCCGATTTTTCTCGTCCGCAGTGTTCAGCACACGGAGGCCTCGGACCCCGAGACCACCGGCTTCTGGAAGAAGAAGACCCTCTGGAAGCCGCGCTGGGTGAAGTACTGGCGGCCCAAGGCCATCTACGTGCCCGTGTGGAAGAAGGTCTGGGGCCCCGTCGTCCAGAGCGAGTGGGTGCCGCTGCCCAAGGCGCCGCCCGGCTGGGAGAAGGGCGACGAGGGCCGGACGCACGTGCGGGAGGCCAACTGGCGGTGACCAGCAGCCCGGAGCTCCTCCAGCAGCAATGCCGCGCGAATGATTGCCACAGTTCGTTTAATTTAGGGCTCTTTATTTATTTGTTTATCGTTAGGGCTTTGTAAAAGTAACACATGTAAAATAGATTAATATAAAATACTTAAATATGTAATCAACAATGCGTTTGTGCATCGCGTGGTCGCGGGAGCGTCCACAGAGGGCTGCGTCTGGGGCGAGGGCAGCTGCACGGTCCGGGGACCACCACGGTCTTAGAAACTAGCGACTGGGGACTATTTACAAGGATGATGAGGTCGACGGACAAACACACGCTCGGGTGCGTTCGGAGTTCGAGTAGAAGCGTTAAGTTACGTGATGATGGCGCGATGATTGCTCGTGTGAGTGGGGAGGAGAGGGCGAGCGGCGCCTACGCGCCCGGAAACTTGAAGGCGGCGGACGTCTGGGCCGCGGGCGCCGGCTGCTGGGCCGCGGCCTCCGCTGCTCTGGCCTGGAAGTCCGCCGACTCCACGGGCCGCAGCTGCGTCGACTTGCCCGCTGCCGAGGCGTCGTCGCGCTTCCACAGGACCTTCTCCTTGCCGCCGGCTGCGACGCTGTCCTTGCGGTCCCAGCCGTGCTCGACGTGGTGGTGGTGGTCGTCGTGGTGGTCGGGCGTGGGGAACCACTCGGAGATGACTACGGGCTTCCAGATCTTCTTCCAGGCCGGCACCCAGATCTCCTTCCAGCCGGGCACCCAGATCTGCTTCCAGGCCTCCTTCCACTCCAGCTTCTTGTCCTCGACCCAGATCTGCTTCTTGGCGGGCTTCCAGATCTGCTGCCAGGCCTCCTTCCACTCGAGCTTCTTGTCGGGCACCCAGATGAGCTTCTTGGCTGGCTTCCAGATCTGCTTCCAGGCTTCCTTCCACTCGAGTTTCTTGTCGTCGACCCAGATCTGCTTCTTGGCGGGCTTCCAGATCTGCTTCCACTCCTCCTTCCATTCGAGTTTCTTGCTGGGCACCCAGATCTGCTTCTTCGCCGGCTTCCAGATTTTCTTCCAGTGCGACTTCCAGACCAGCTTCTTCTTCCAGAGGTCGTGGCTGGTGTACTCCCAGCCTTGCTGGTCCTTGCCCAGGTACTTCTCGCCGGGGATCCCGACCTTGATCCACTCGGGCGTCCAGTACTGCTTCCAGGCGGGCACCTGGATCTCCTTCCAGGCCGGCACTTGGATCTCCTTCCACACGGGCACCCAGATCTGCTTCCAGGCCGGCACCTGAATGTCCTTCCAGGCGGGCACCTTGGTGGGCACCCACACCGGCTTCCAGATCTTCTTCCAGTCGGGCACCTGGATCTCCTTCCAGGCCGGCACTTGGATCTCCTTCCACACCGGCTTCCAGATCTGCTTCCAGGCCGGCACCTTGATGTCCTTCCAGGCGGGCACCTTCACCGGCACCCAGACCGGCTTCCAGATCTGCTTCCACGACGGGTTCCAGATCTGCTTCTTGCCCGGCTTCCAGATCTTCTTCCAGCCCTCCTTCCAGATGACCTTCTTCTTCCAGAAGCCCGGGTCGTGGTGGTGCTCGTGGTGGTGCTCATGGTGTTCGTGGTGCTCGTCGTAGCCGATCCGCTGTTGGGCGACGCTGATGCTGCTCACTTGGGAGGCGGCCGGCTGCTGGTCGAGAAGCGCCTTGCCGTGGGCGAGCGAGAAGGCGCACAGCGCTCCCAGCAAAGTGATCTGCGGAGAGACAGAGGCAGAAGAAGAGAGAGATAAGAAGAGAAGCTCGACTCTGGGGCGACTAAAGATAACAAGAAGTGCCAGCTGAAACGCGGCCGGAGGAGTTGAAGACAACAAACTCCGAACACGAACTCGAACTCGATGAAAGAGCGGTGGTAAACGAAAACTCGATCACACTTGATCTCTCAAGCGAACGAGCGATTTCATCGAACTCCCAACAGCGAACATCTAAAAGACTGAAGGCACGATTGCACTGAACCAGATGAGGAGTTCGTGAATTGTTACCAAGTGTCTCCTCGAAGGAAGCGAGCTCGATACCTGGTGGAAATTGCGCAACACGCGTCGTTACGTGAGCTGTGGCCTCTTCTCCCGTCGACGCCCGCGGAGTTCAATGGAAACAACCAGAAGGAAGGACTTCAAACGCGAATCAAACGACTGGATCCCACTTTCACTTTCGGCGCTCGCGAATGCAGCCGGCGTCAAGTGCAGGCAGCGCCAACGTCCGGCACCAACAACCACGCAGTCGAATCGAACGGCGAAAATCGAAAATAGATTGGAAATAAAACCAACTCCGCGACGAAGAATTATGTAAATTTCTGCGCGTCTCCGGAGCCCGGATCTGCTGGAGCTCGGCCAGCGAAAGTAACAGTCGCCACTATCGTCGTGGGCGGCCCAACCGCAGAGAGCGGCGTCTGCGGTCCACCCGCGGACATCTGAGCGCCAATGGGGTCAATGTGAGCCGCCGGGATGCCGGTGATGCAATGGCCCAACCGGGTGCTCTGTGCCCAAAGAAGGAGGCGCCGACCTCGGGCTGCCCCACAGCGCGTTGACATTGGATTCGGAGGCGCTTTCCTACTTCGGCGAATTGGGGCTTTGCGGCAGTGTTGACGGAGTTTGCGTAATCCAGGAGACGGATCTGCGTCGGCATGGCCAGGCGGACAGGGGAGGCGGGTGCCGCTGACGGCATCGATTGCGTCCAGGGATTTCCGTGCCCCAGAGAAATGGTATGTTTTCACGGCAATTACACCACAATTAAACGAATGGTCGCCTGCCCGGCCGCCGGCGTATGGCGCCGAAATTAGTTACGTTTCGGCCCGCTGGCGGTTCCATTTAAAGTGGGTCAACTCGTTCGCAATGATTTATGGGCTCCAGATTTGGCCAAAAGTCAGTGACTGCGACAGAGGCAGAGGCAGCGCGGCGGGGGAGGGGAGCGAGAGGCGACGACAACAATGACGGAACGAGAAGAGAAGAGATGAAAGAGCGAGAGCGAGGCTGTTATTGCCGTTGTTATCGCCGATGTTGTTATTGTTGCATAATGTTTGCTTTCTTCGGCAAGCCGTGGAGGCAGCACCGGGAGCTGCGGAGCCGGCTGACGGCGAGCGGTTCGCTAATGCGGCCAAATCGGCGCGCGCCGCGTTAATAAATCTGGCCGACGACGACGGGAAAGGTCGTCTCTAGAGTCGGGAGCGAGGGAGGCGGATCGGGGACTCCAGCGGAGGCGAGTCCGGGAGTAATCGCTCCATTGTTTGCCCCGGCCCAACACCCGAATGAATCATCCTCAGTTGGCTGCTAACGATGCCCGCCAATTTGGCCGCTGGAGCGTGGGCGGGGGCCGCCGCACATTAAGCCAAATGATCCCCTGATAAGCCGATTGCATGACATGTTATTGCTGTAACTGCGGTTGCATGAGTTGCCAAAACCCGCAGCAGGAAGTGCGGATTGGGCAACAGACGACCTGAGAAGCGAACGTGGTCCAAGCCACCCAACAGTCGCAGGTCGATTCGACAGAGAGGTGGCGGAAATTCGACGGCGGCAGGACTCGGGGTGGGACGAGAGCTGTCGCGAGGTGAGATCACCGAATGCAAATTTTCTATTGACGTCCCGCACCTCGGCGATACATTTCACCGATTGGCCGGTCATGCGGCCCCTCGCGGACTCGAGAGGAGGGCAGCCAAGTGCTGAGGAGTGGAGTGCTAATTGCTGGCTCACGCCGCATCGAGAGTGAAAGTGAATTGGGACCGAATCTGAGCGAAGATGTACTCTTATTTCCACATACAGGGTCCTCCGATCGGCATGGGATGACGTGCGGATCGACAGCAGTCGCTCGATCCATGACCAAGTATCGGCATTGGCTCGCTGTGAGCAGCAGGGGGCGGGAGGGAGCTGGTGAGGAGGACGCTGTGTCGCTGATGACGGCGCACTGGCTCTTATGTCACTGATTGGTGTTAATGACAACAGCGTGAATGTCAGCGATCGTCTTAAGTTGCGAAAGTTGTTTTCCATCGAAAATGAATGGAAGCGTCTGATGGGAAGCATGGCGAGAGCGAGCGGGGCGGGGCGGGCGGCAGTTGGGGCGATGTCACGGGGAAACGAATCGGATTTTGAGGGGGTTCTTCGAGCAAGGAATTGTCCATTAATTAAATTCCACTCTCGAGTTCGCGCCCCAAGATCTTTGTTGCGCACGCAGCCCTTTAATTGTCGCTGTCGGAAGTGTGCGGCGCATGCGCAGCGATGATCGTTAGAGGGAGAAAGGAGCATGGAAGTAACGGCAACCTTTGGCAGCGCCATTATTTTTACGACTTGCGATTTTCCATTTACTTCGCAGTTTGATCAAATTTATCCGCACATTTCGCGCTTGATTAGCGGAGTGTAAAAACACAGAGGCCACGAAAACAATAGCAACGGCTGCGGCGGCAATAAAACTGCACTAAACTGGGCGCAGACGGAGCCGCAGCCAGCTGCAAGATGAAGACAAACCCCGGGCAAATCGGGCGGCGAGCACGCATTTCGATGTATTTCACGAACGCGAAACAACAAATTGGCGGGCAAAACACAACAAAACAGCGCGGCGATAGCTTGGAACGGAAGTTGCACGCACACCGAAACTTCGCGAGGCACTTTTCTTTCGGCCGAACCACAACACAACACAATGGGCTGGAACTGGGGATTACCGCAAGACTCCGTTGGATCCGCATGGCTCCCGGGTCCGAAGGTTGGTTGGCAAACGCTCTGAGGCGACTCTGAGTCCTCGCTGGTGTCGCTGCTGGTGAAAGTGAAGGGACGGGTCCTCGTGTGCTGCGGACGCACGCTCCAAGTCAATCCAATCCAATCCTCGTGGAGGAAAAAACTGTCTCGGCAATTCTTTGACACTCCAGTTAAATACTCCGGCGCGGCCACAGCACGAGGCGGCGGCGGCGTCGACGCCACGCAGCGCTGCGCCGAAGAAAGCCAAGGCGATCGCCGAAAGCTCGCCTCGCTCGCAGGGAGCTTTCCTCCGGACCGGCGCTGGTGGAGGCCTTGAGTCGCTAACGGTTTCGGTTGTGGACGTCGCCGTGGATCGCTCCACGGGGAGGCGAAAGCTCCGCAGCCTGTGCCGGGAAATGCGGTCTCTGCTCGGAATTTCTTCGGCGGGCGAACATTTCGCAAGCCTCCGTCGACCGCCAGCCGGGGAAAAATAACAGACACGACTGGGAAAAGCTCTGCGCGCCGCCGGCTCCAACTCCGGCGCCGGCGCCGACGTCGCTGCCGCGGCCGTGGCCGAGTGGGTTGTTTTGGTCTTGCCTTTTGGCGCGAATGGAATTTTTCCGTCTTTGTTTTTGTCTTGAGCTTCGTCGAGCTGCGACTCTGCCTCGGTCGCCGCGCGGTCGCTGCTGCTGCCTGCGAATGATATCATAATTTTGTTGTTGTGCAACCGCCGCTTTTTTCTTCGGCTTTTTGCGTCTGCGTCTCTTCGTCTTATTTCTTTCTTTCGCTTACATTTGGCCACAATAAACCCAAATAAACCCACCAGCAGCAGCAACAACAACAACATCGCGGCATATGTAAATCACTTGGTCAACGGCCTTCTCGGATGTTTGGGGATTCTTGGCGCTGGACGACGGGGGCACAAGGTCGTCACGTTTCGGGGCGCGGTGCGTGCGAGCGCCCGGCAGCCTTTATTAATATCATCGTGGACAATAACAACAGCTACTGCAGTAATGACAAGTACAGCAGCAGCGCCCAAGTGGATAATTCAAATGCCAGCGGCGTAAATTAATTATCAATAAATAACTGTAATTCAATCTCTACGTGCGATGAGCCCGGGGGGGGGGGGGGGAGGGGTAAATCTGCGCCAGGTGCCTGCTCCTGCTGCCGTGGCTGCCGATGCGATAATTGCAGGGGAGTCGCAACAATTGCCGGAGAAGTTAACGACTCAGCAGCAACCAAGTTCGTTTCCTAAGTCTTTCGTTTGTTAACTGTGTATTGAGTTCCACTGAATTCGATGCTTGATGACGCAGTGAGGAGAGTGGAATGCAAATGGATGGATGGATATACCCTAAGAATTGAAGTTATTTAAGGGAGAACAAGGACATAGTTCTCGTCTCAGCCACAAAGTATTGGAACGCTCCCCTCCAGCTCCTCGCCCTGCCCGAACGCAAGTAAAGACTTCCGTGAAGCTCGTGCAGCCGGACAAAAACCGGCGAACGACGTAACTGGTAATGAGTGCGTTTTTGTCAACGGCAGCCAGTAGCCGACAATGGAAACCTGCAGCCGAGGCGCACCTCGATGGCTGATCGGCGGGGAAATCGCGCAGCCCACACAAGGGACGGCAGGAGTCGCCTTGGCATCTCTTCCGCGCTGCGGGCCGCACATCGGACAACGGACGACGCCGGCTGAGGACCCTGAATTGGTGCAGCGTCGGCGACGGGTTCGATGGGTTGCCGAAAGCGCAACCGGTCGAGCCCAACTGCGGAGCGCGCTCGATTCGGCTGAGCGTCGCCGCCGGACCATCAATCACAGCAGCATCGCCAAATTGCGCAACACTCGAAGTCGGCGGGGATCGGGAGCAGAAGCGACTCCCAGGGGCGAACGAGGAAGCAGCCAGCTACATTGAAAAGGCCTCTGTGCGTAGACGCGCCAGTCGCAGGCCCCTCGTCCTGTCTGCGCCGACCAGTTGAACCACTTTTACTTTCCGTTCGCTGTCGGCAGGCCAGAAGAAAGCAGCACCAGCACCAGCCACAACAGCGGATGTCGTGTGGCGGCTTTTTCTATTCTTATTTCGGGTTTCCGCACCCGGGCGTTTGTTGTGGTCGTCGCCTTCCCCCTCGCCGCGCCCTGTCTCGCCGACTGGCAAGTGCGGCCATTTGTCTGTCAGTCTCCCATTCATTTCTCAGTCGGCCTGTCTGCTGGTCTGTCTGCCTGTCTGTCTGTCTGTCCCCCAGGCTATCGAGTCTTCAGCTGAAAGTCTGTCGGCCGACAAGGATCTGGACCAGTCAGTATGTGAAGCAGTTGGTAACACGCAACAGTTGCTACAACAACAACAACGATCGCCACATCATAAACAAAAAAAATAGTTGATCAATGATAATGAAATAGCAATAAAAACAACAACAACACTAAAACCACACTCATGACGATAATAACAACAATTGCAAATGTTTTGAATTGCTCCTCGGCCCGATTTGATGTTGACTCTTGTTGTTAGTTTTTTGGATTAAGTTGTTGCTATTATGGATTAAGTTGTTGTTGTTGTTCGATCACTTTTTGACCAGTTCCGCAAAGTCTGGCGGGGGAATTTGTTGTTCGATCGTCGCCGGACCCGCGAAATTTGCTGAAAAAACCAAACAAACAGACATCGAAATGATTACGACTTTCCTTCGTTGTTGCATTGCTGTTGTTGTTGTTGTGCTGTTAGTCGGGCCAAATGTGTAACTGTCGAAATCTGGAGCAAGTGCAGAGGGCGACGCGGGTGGCGCTCGTTACGTGACGCAGCCGAAGGTCAGTGGAGAGAGCGATGGGTCTGCGCCTGGTGGTGAGGTGTGGACTTCCGCAATTAGATCCACGCCCTCCCCGCGCCGTCCCGCTGCCCGGATCGCATCCCTTCCGCATCGCCGGCCGAGGAGGAAGTGCGCACGTGATGGACTCGGGTGTCGAGGGGGAGGGGGCAATTAAGACGGCAGACACAGGCGCAATCAGCGCACGGCGACTGCGACAGATGCAGCAGAATGCACAACAACAACCGCGTATCTCTCGCTCGATCGCCAGAGACGACAGCAACATCGTCATCACGTGAATATTAACAGTGCCAGTAAGAGCAAAAAGTGACGAATGCATTAAAAATTCAAATTCGGAAACGCTGAAAACCTGCCGACGGCAGCCCAGCAGGAAGAGACGCGGCTGTCGTCGCTGAGAGATCGGGTCGGAAGTAAAAGGCGATGAGACGAAGATCGTGAAGGAGAGGAGAGCCACAAGTGTCTGCGGAGGACGGACGGGCAGTCAACAGCGTCCGTGCCGTGTGCCACTTGGACGCGTCCAGACGACCCGCCACTCGACCGAGGCCTCGTGGTTCGGTTCTCCACGTGGCGACGTGGTTCGAACTGACCACGCGCAGTGGCGGAGGAAGCGAAGGAAGTGGACACCAGGAGGTGGAGGGCGAGGCTCGTCTTGGTCGAAGCCCAATCGCTTGAGCAAGAGACCACACGAAAGGGAATTCCCGCCCTTAACATTTAGCGCATTTGCGGCGGCGTTGGCTGCAGGTGTCGATTTGTTCATCATTTCCCTCGACCACCATCCACCGTTCGCTGGGTGCGTGGTACAGTGTTTCAATTTTTTTATTTTACGAATTAATTTTTTTTATTTTTGAACTAACGCGGATCTTGGTGTAAATGTTGAATTTTGGTGTAAATGTTGAATTTTGGTGAAAATGTTGAATTTTGGTGTAAATGTTGAATTTTGGTGAAAATGTTGAATTTTGGTGGAATCTATGAATTTGTGTATGAATGTTGTATTTTGTTGAAAATATTGATTTTTGGTGCATATGTTGAGTTTTGGAGAAAATGTTGAATTTTGGTGGAAATGATGAATTTTTGTATGAATGTTGAATTTTGATGAAAATATGTAAATGTTCCATTTTTGTGAAAATTTGGAATTTTGGTGAAAATTTTGAATTTTGGTGAATATGCTGAGTTTTAGAGAAAATGTTGTATTTTGGTGAAAATGTTGAATTTTGGAGTAAATATTGAATTTTTATGGAAATGATGAATTTTTGTATGAAATTTGAATATTTGTGAAAACATTGAATTTTGGTGAAAATGTTGAATTTTGAATTTTGTTTGGTTCTATCACTCGTTATATTTAAATTATAAATTTTATGAAGGTTCGAACCACTGTGCGTCGTCTCTGTCTACCGTCGATCGAAAGCCGCAACGTGGCTGAAATGAATTAATTTCCCGCGATTTTCATCCGGTGAGCCTTTGTCGATCGACCGCTCCGGGCGCTGCCTTCGTCGACGGTGGATGTCGAGCAGTCGCGTTGCCACTTAATTGCAATTTCACGCGGCCGAAGCACCGACAACTGCGACATAATGGCACCACATTAACAAATTGCGATTGATTCGATCGGTTGACGAAACGCCTGCTTTTGTTCAGGGAGCGTTGTTGTTGCTGGCGGCCACGGGAGCATTGGACGGTCGTGTGGGGCGCGAGGTGAAATGGCTTTTGTCAATCGAATAAGTTCAGGGTCAAGAGTTGGCAGAAACCCGGTGAAATGAAATATGTCTGGGGAAAACAAAAGACTGAAGACACGAACTCGCATTAGCCACTGTCAGATTTCATTCAGCCCTCTGTCTCGCCGTCATTGTTTTGTATGCATTGTGTTTGTGGGTTGAACGCACACGCCCCCTTTCGCATACGCCCCCCGATTCAGCGCAGCGACGACAACTTTTCATCGCGTGATCTGTGAGTTTCTGCAGAAGCTCGCGCGGCAAACAAACAACAAAAGCCAACAACAGTCAATAGCAAATAACAACGAAAACCACCGACAAAGACAACAATCAACACCAATAAACGGAGCCATTAACACCTTTTTATGAGTCCGCGATTCGGTGCCTGGGCACTGAATCTCGCAAGAGACCAGGAGATGATCAGCTCAAGGAAGCGTCCTACGAACGCCGCCGTCGCTTCCGCACTTCCTCCGCGAAAGCATTTCTGACATGTGCGATGGATGCCGATAGTTAATTAAATTTATCACCACAGCAACAGCAGCAACAACAATTACTGCAACAACTCCAACATACCACAGCATCGACCGCAACATAAATATGAAATATGAAATAAATGAAAAAAAATGATGAACTTGGAGCGAAACCAGAGGTGAGAAAAGCAAACTAAATAACTCCGCCCGAAGTCCCTCCGCATTGAGAAAATGCCTGACGCACGCCCCCCACCCCGACGCCCCTGAGTGCTCCCGCTCTGCAACAACAACAACCTGCTGCAACCGGGTGCCGGGCGATTGCGCAACTATTTAGCAGCAGCAGCAACCACTCGACGTCCGCCCCGCGCACGATTTGATGGCCAAGAGCACGACGGCCGCCGACACCACGCGGAAATCTGCTGCGGCGTCGCACCGGAGACGGCTGCGATTTCCACGCGTCTCGGGCGCTGCTCCAGTTGCTGCTCCTCCGACGCCCGCGGCTGCAAGTGGAAACCCGGCGAAAGTCAAGGGAGCGGCCGATGCCAGTGGTCAACATTTAAAAATAAATCAAATCTCCATCCATCGGTCAGCATCGTTCCTGAGTCGCTCGTGTATTGCAGCAGGAAGCTTGCACTTTTCACATTTGCCTCTGTCGACGTGGTCAATTTAAATATAACAATAAATTTCATATTTAATCATTTGCTTGTTGTTTCTTGTGGAAACCACAAATTAATTAAATCGTGTCCACATTTCGCAACTCCAAATGGGTCGTTTGTCTCGGTCGCCTCGGCTTCCGCCCCTCGGCCCCCGATGACCCCATCCGGCCGTTGCTTCACTTCGCCAACGGCAGTGAAAGAGAGGGAGGGAGGCGAGCCGCCAAATCCGTCGAATGGAGCCATGATGGAGCTCTTTAAATTGAAGCGTTTTTCTCCGGCTGCTTCGCCTCGGCGATGGCCAATTCGCGGCTACAACAACAATGGCAAATTAGACAATAACAAGACCATAAATAACTCCACCAAACAATAGCAACAACAACGATTCTCTGTATGAATGAATGAATGAATGGCTGAATGAGTGCATTTCTTTTGTTTTGATTTGTGTTAATGTCTTCGCTTCGCTTTTCTCCACACACTCACGCGGTTCGAACGAGGGACTGTGGAAAATATTGCATTTGCAGCGCGCAATTATATCGCAACAACAATAACGACAGCAGCGCTCTCTCTGCCCGATTGCGATACTTCGGCAGTCGCTTTGCATTAGACGCACACGTTCACAGTGGAACTAAACCGCACACTCACGCACACAGGCGTCGGTCGCACTGGTTAAATAATCGTTTAATGTTCGTTTCATTTCGTCGCCGCCTGCAATGAGCGGCGAATGATTGTTGTTGCGGAGTCAGAGATCCATCTGCATTTGTCTCTGGAGTTATGTGAGTTTCTGGTGGCTTCCATTGAGAAACCCAGCCTCACACGCAAGACAATCAAACCATGCGATGCTTTTTGCCCAGAGCACTACGCCCGAACGCCCGCCGCCCCTGCCACTCCCCCCGGCGCGCGTTCCATTTCTCCGCAGTCACGGTCAGTTACGTAACGCAATGGCCCAATGCATGGAATAGCAATAAAAATAAATGTAATAACAAACACGATGAGCACAATAAAACATCCGCGAATGCAGAAAAACCCCACCCGAGCGTCCTCGGCCCCTCCCGCTCCCAGCGGAGTCTCTGCCCAGGAAACCGTGCGAACAATTATTTTGCGCTTAGCGCCGATTAAGTGCGAAACGATGACTCTTGGCGAGGGTCGATCGGAGCCGAGCTGCCTTCGAGGAGGAGGAGGAGGAGGAGGCGAGCGATGGAGGCAGCACGAGTGCGGTTGAAGACTTCTCTCCTCCTTCTATCCCGAGTCTTTTGCTCCAGTCCTCGTCTATTCAATTTTGAACAATTCTTGATTCTTCTTCGTTTTTCGCTTCGTTTTTGTGAAGAGCACAATTGTTTCATCTCAGCTTCCCTCCGACCGCTTTTCGGTGAATTTGCATTTGAATCGAGAGTTCTAGAATTCAGAGCCGCTGACAACAATAACTACTTCAACAATAACGCGAACGCGACTTCGAGCGGCGCACATCGTCACAGCTCGCAGCCTCGCACACGATCACTCCCACCCCCTCGGGCCCCCACCGGGCTCCTCCCTGAGTCCGTTGTGCCGGGTGATGGAATGCCTTCCGGCGCAATAACACAGACCCCACAAAGGCCGCAGAGGAAGACGCGTTCGTTTCCGCCGCCGACCCGTCTCGCTGCCCAATCGAGCGTCCAACTGGCCTTAAATCGGAGCCAGAAAAACACAGAGAAGATCGACGAGGCGCAGAGCAGCGGAAGCGAGAACTGAACGTGGACGAGGAACAATTGCGCGGCGAACCTCGGATGCTGGCCGAACGGACGAGGGCAGCGAGCTCGGTCACTGCGGGGCCAGGGACGGCCCTTCGAAGTCGCTCCGATACGACGGCTCCACTTGGTGTTTGCCGATCGCGATCGCGCTTCTTCTTCCTCCTCGCCCCTCGCCCAGCGCCCTCGCGGTTTCGCCAGCATCGCCTTGGCCCGGTCAGCGCTTCGCAAGCGCCGCATCCGAATCGAGCGCCCCCGCTCGCCACACGCCAACGCCGCGAGACCGCGGAACTCATCTCGGCTCCACTCTCGCGGCGGCTGCCATTGAAGCGGAGCCGCCGAAGATCACGATCGCCACGGCTAATGATCGCGCAGAAGCAGCTCGAATGTCTTGCGACACTTGATCGACTTCCTCGGCATGGAGCGGTCGATGGTTCGCGCCGCTTTCGCAAGGCTTCTCGCACTTGTTGAGTCGTTGTCGGTTGTCGCGATTGAGACATTTCTGTCAGGTGCCGCCGGCGCCGACCGCTGATTGACATAACACACGCATCGACGGACGGCTGCCGACGCATCGCCAACTCTAATGCAATGCACCAGTCCAAGTGCGGATTCTGCCCATGGCTATTAGGGGACGGGTGCCAAATATATTCCCAATCAGTCAGCCGCGGCTTTCAAGATCTCTCTCGCCCACAAGCAGCGAATTGTTCCGTTCGCCGTGCGGCTCCCAAAAGCTCCGGCTTGAGTGCTCTGCCGTGGTCGTCACCTCACTCCGGGCCGCTTAAATCGCTCACGAGCCACACTCATGTGCGCATGTGTGCCAGCGCCCCACCGAAGCTCGCGTTGCATACTCTTGGGCGCCGCTTGGCCCGCCGCCAAGACGATGGGAGCGGAGTCGAGGGCACCTGGGTGCGTGTCGAAGACTTTCACTTTCCGCGAGTGGATCGGATCGGGTGAGCTTCCAGAGCCCACCTGCAGATGGCGCGGCAGCCGCCGAAAGAGAGCGAGTGAGAGCGGCTGGGAACGTGCGGCGGGCAGAGGGAGCCGGACTCGAAGAGCGCAAGTCGGGAGCGATGGCGGGCTTCTCGACGAAAGGCCCCAACCTCATGTGGTCCACAGCACACTTGTTCATAGCAATTTTCATTTGTGCCCCAGTGATTATCTGCTGATGATTACCAGGCAATGCAAATTGTCGCTCGTGAAACGTGGGGAGGAAGCTGTAATAAATCGCACGGCAGACTCACTGGCGTTTCCACCTCGAACACTCGCACACACACGCGATCGTCATCGCAACAAGATTCGTCGGAACAATTGAAATAAATTTGCATTCAATCGAGCGTTTCTCATGAAGAGAGAGGCGATGGCGGGGACTGGCGACTGTGACAGTTGTTGTTGTCGTTGTTGTTGTTGTAGGAAGCGGGTGTGTGGTCTAGTCCACATTGTGTTTGCCGTCGGAGACCAACCACAGCGACTGATTAGCCGACGATGAGTGGACGTGATTCATTGCGTGCGCCGCGGAAGATCCGCGAGCAGGAGCCGCCTGGGAATTCCGCCGAGGCGACGGCGTCTTCACCGCAACAACAAGCGCCACAGCAGCAACAACCACCTGCTTTCATTTGTGACGCGCCGACGGCGAGTTCGTCTCTTGAGTCTTCCGTTTCGCCGGTGAGGGGGGCGGGCGGAGATCGCGATGCTGCGCATGTCGCCAGCGTCGGCAAAGTGAATGTTATTTGCTGTCGACAGCTAGCTGTTGTCGCGAAGACCTGGCTGTTGTGATATATGAGCGCGTGTCTTGCGCTCTCTGTGCAAATATCTTCGCGTTTGCCATCAAACAAGGGACCTCTCCTCACTGTTGTTGTTGCTGTTGCTGTTTAGCGGTGGTTTGTTAACTGATGTCGCTTTTCGAGCGATGTTGCAAATGTCCACAGTGCGAGGCTTCCTCATCCCGAGGACCCCCGCCCCCTCGATCTCGGACCCCCGTCCACTCGACTGGATTTAGGAGGCGTCCTTGACCCCTCCGCATGCGGTGCCGCCGTCGCAAACTCGTTCGGGCTCCTGCTCCAGTTCCACATTTCAGTCCACCCGCAGGCGCTCGCGCACTGGGGCGATGGTGGGCAGGGGGGACACTGCATGGACGGAAGCGCGCCAACAGTTGTCGCCGCCGTTGCTGCCGTTGTCGTCTGCGCGGTGGAAATCGTGCAATTGTAATTTTCTGCTGTCGTCGTTATCGACGGTTGTTATCGTCGCTGTTACGTTTCAATTTCATTGCGAGTCCCGAAGCCGAACCCGCGTGCGTTGCGAATGTTTTTGCTGTTCCTCGTACACATTGTCTACTTCTATTTCGTGTAGTTGTTGCCATCGTCGCTGCTGCTGCCCCTGCAATGCTAATTGCCGCCTTACAATGGCGACGATGGCTTCATGTGTGAAGCCACCCCCCCTCGCCCGTCGACCGCCCGCCTGCGGCACGAGCTCCTCTTACGTAGACGACGAAAGACGGCCGATCGAAGACATGTGGCCGACAGCCGTCTTCTGCCTTCACAGCCCAGTTGGCCAGAAGCAGGCAACCGGCCACTGACCTCCCACTGCTCGCCGGGTCAGTCGGCGGCGAATTAATTTCTCGATTGGGAAATCGGCCCGAGCGCGAGCGCGCCTCGCTCCGGGCTGGGGGGATCCGTTGCAGCCGCTGCCTTTGCGGCGTGACTTTGACGTTGGCTTTGGCCGCGATGATTTGTAATATTTTATTGCTGTTGCCTTTGCGTCTATTGTCTATTAATTGCGAAAACAAGAAAAACCATATTCCGCTGAGTTGGGTTCAATTTAGATCCGTATCTGTTCGCCTGGCGCATCGGCGACCGCAACAGATTCGGAAGCGGCCAGAATCGATTGTGAAAATGTTGTTATTGTTCAGGTCTCACGTTTTTATTCCTACTTACTTCTGCATTGATTGCAGTCACAAATTCTTTGAACATATCTTTTCAGTTGGTTTGACAAATTGATCTTTTGAAGATTCGTGCCAAGTTCGTCTCCTAAGTCTTTCGTTTGAGCCGCCTTTAGTGCGCCTCTGGGATTTGGAAATCAACTAATTGGCCAGCCGAAGTGGTTTGTGGATTGCTGCCACGAAACCCTTCCATGTGCGTGTCTTTGGTTACTCAAGCCCATCTCGGTGGCACCAGCTCGCGAATCGAAAGCCTGGGAATTTTTCGCGTACGCCTCGCAGTTGACCTTGGGCGAAAACAGGAGCAGCCGCGGCAGCCACGACTTCACGACTTACTTTGCGTATTCGCCGCATTTGGCCCGGTCGACAATTAAATCATTTGCTTTCGCGCGCACTTTGCGAAAACGACCCGCGGCGAAAACCACGGCGAGGCGTGAAAGGGAATCGTTTAACGAGCAGCGAAACGCGCATCTTGTCGCTGCTGCTATTGTTGCTGTTGATGGCGATTTGAATGGTCGTGAAGTGCTCGTTACAACAGCGCAGGGCCGACAATTGGTCAACGGCGCAACGAGGTCGTTTGGCCCCTCGCTTCCTCCCGCCGGGGTGCGGGACAGTTGGCGAAAATGGCAACGATTGCCACCGGTCGCCGGCGCCGGCGCCGAGTCGAACCATCGGCCGGCTGCGGAGACACGCTCGGCGAGCGGGAGGAGGTCGAAGGAAGTCGAAGCTCCGGCCGGTTCGGAGAACGCGCCGGCGGAAACGTCTTCACGAGCGCCGTCTCCACGGGGCGATGTTGCAACCGATTGTCTTGAACTCGAACTCGAACTTCGCCGTCCGTCGTCTTGCACTGAGTTGCCCCGTTACCGTGTTGTTGCTGTCGTGGGTGTTGTTGCATCGGGGCTTTGGGCGCAAGAGGCGGCCGATGTGCAGGAAGTCGCCGCATTGTTGTTTCCCCGCTTCCCGAGATCTCGCGCTGATTGCGATGCGATCGGCGGATGAAGACGACGCTGGTTTTTCCAGTCGCGAACTTCGCGGTTGTTGCTGCGGAATTTTCGCCATTACAACACTTTGGTGGGAAGCAGCAGCAAAAACCTGCAGCTGCTCCGCGCTCTTCGATTCGAATTCGGCTGCATCCTCCTTTCGAGGCTGTCGTGTGTTGTCTGAAGCCTCCCCCCCCTCCTGCTCCTCCTCCTCCTGGCAGGCTCCTAATTTATTGACTCCCCATCTGCTTCCGCATGTCGCCTATCTGTCTCTGCCGTCGTTGCGTCATGGCATCCAAGTCGTGGGCTGCCGCAGGCCGTCTGCCACTGACCCCTGCGCCCTGTCCCACGAGGAGGCGGACGAGTCATGCCTCCACCATTCTTCCCTCCCCTCCACTCACATCCCCTCTGCCGTGGCGAATCAAGCGTTGTCTCGATTTTCTATGATTTTATTCAGTTCTCACATGCATTGTACAAAGTATTTACAGTGTAGAGTTGTGTAAACAAAAGTAACGTAAACAAAGGCAGCGTAAATTAAGAAGTAAAAACAAATTAACATTAGACACAATCAACTTCGCCTTTGTCTCCTACGCTTCGGCTTAAGGCTACAGATGATCATTATTCGGGCGCGTCCGTCGGCCGTGTCGAGGAATGGAAGTGGGATGCGTGGGGGAGTGAGGGCGTGGCGGGGGGACGCGATGACTATATACACACGAGTACGAAGCGGGCCGAGGGCGGACTCCGGGATGATGAAGGCGAGCTCTCGTATTTACACCGGCTGCCGCTCGGGGCTTCGGTGAGGTGGGTGGGCGGACGGTGATGGTTGGTGGGCGTGGCGTGAGTGTGGTGAGTGGTGAGGGGTGCGGGGCGCGGTGTGCGTTGGTGGCTCAGTCCCAGCCGTGTCCGTGCTGAACTGGCACCCAGACCTTCTCCCAGACGGGCTTCCAGACGCGCTTCCACTCCTGCACTTTCACCTCCTTCCACACGGGCACCTTGATCGACTTCCACTCGTCCTTCCAGGCCTGCTTCTTCTCCGTGGCCCAGGCCTGCTTCTTCTCGGTGCGCCAGATCTGCACCTTCTCCTCGACCCAGGTCTCGCGCTTCTCCTTGACCCAGATCTGCTTCTTGACGGCCTTCCACACCTGCACCCACTCGTCCTTCCACTCGAGCTTCTTCTCGGTCTTCCACTCCTGCTTCTTCTCGGTCTTCCACTCCTGCACCTTCTCCGTCTTCCACTCCTGCTTCTTCTCGGTCTTCCACTCCTGCTTCTTCTCCGTGCGCCAGATCTTCTTCCACACGGGCTTCCACACGAGCTTCTTGCGCCAGAGGTCGTGGCTGGTGTACTCCCAGCCCTCGTGGTCCTTGCCGAGGTACTTCTCGCCGGGGATGCCCATCTTGACCCACTCGGGCACGAACATCTGCTTCCAGTCGGGCACCTGGACCTCCTTCCAGACGGGCACCTGGACCTCCTTCCACACGGGCACCTGGACCTCCTTCCACACGGGCACCTGGACCTCCTTCCAGACGGGCACCTGGACCTGGCGCCACACGGGCTTCGTCACCTTCTTCCAGTCGGGCACCTTCTCCTCCTTCCAGGCGGGCACCTCGCGCTCCTCGATGTGCGGCTTCTTGACGATCTTCCAGTCGGGCACCTGCACCTCCTTCCAGATGGGCACCTGCACCTCCTTCCAGATGGGCACCTGCACCTTCTTCCACTTGGTCTCCCAGGCCTCCTTCTTGACGGTCTTCCAGACCTGGACCCAGTCCTCCTTCCACACGAGCTTCTTCTTCCAGACGCCCTCGGGCGGGTGGGCGAAGGCCAAGCTGATGGCGAGCGCGCAGCTGGCGCCGAATAACTGCGGAAAGAACGGCAAATTGAGAGGTGAGAATATGTGGCTGAATTGAACTTTTAAGGGGCGACCAATCGAGTGAGAATCAAATTAATTTCAACGAGATCTAGTGGCGACAGCGAGATTCCACTTCGGAAGCGGCATATTCAGCACATATTCAGATCGAACATATGCTGAACTCCTTCCTCGGTGGATTCCCGTTTCCGAGTTCCGAAATTGAGCGTCGACTTCGGACCTCGGGTCGCGTTGATCCAGACCACGTCGAGACGCGTAATCCAAGGGGCCGACGGGTCTCCGCGGAACACGAGCACAGACACAGACACAGACACATGCAAACAAAGGGCTGCAGGAACCCACCAATAACTGTAGGGATCTCATGGTGGGGGTCCCGTCGCCGCGGTCAAAGCGAGCACTGTTTAACGCACTAGAGATGGTCTGCCTCCGCTGAGGTCTTCTAATGACACTAGTCTTTTCTTCATTTGCACATCTATTTATATTTTGGAAACGCGCGCTCGACTCCGTCACCAGCGTCGGCGTCAGCGTGCAGCGCCATTGCCATCGACAGCAGCAGCAGCAGCAGAGCCGCGTCGAAGCTGTCAGCGATGCAATTCGTCGGCTACGGCGGCAGGGGCAGCGTCGACGGCAAGCAGCAACGAACAACAACAACGAGCAACAACAGCCCAAAAACGAAGAGCGCAAAACTCATTATGTGCAAAACGAAGCAACGAAAACATCGACACCGCTGGCAACATAAACGACGACGACGACGAGCGCCGAGAATTCAACACAACGACTGCAATTGCCGGCTGCCGAACTCACCTCGGCAGCAGTCGGTCGGCGGGCCCGATAGAGAGCGAGAGTGGACTCGGCCGAGAGCGAGAGTGAGCGCACTCACGAGCGCGGGGCAGCGGGATCCGGGGGTGGCGGCATCGCAACATTGAGCCACCGGAGCGAGGCGCGCGCTCCGGCTGCGCAAGAGCGATGCAATCAGAGGCCACTGTCATTGCGCATGGAGCAGCATGGAGCACCAGCAACGAGCAATGAACAATGAGCAACACACACGGGCGCCGAGCCACGGGGTTGCATCAGACCGCGCGATCCCGGGATGCATCAGGTGCGAGCGCCGTGGCGACAGGTGGCGACGGGGTCGGCGCGGTTGTCGTTGCAGTTGGGACACATCGTGGCCTTAATTGCGAGGTTGCAGAGTCCCTTGAGCTCCCATTCGGATCGGCTGCGAAACCAGTTGGCCTTAACGGGCCGGAACAACTGCCTTCGACATCGGATGGTAAAGGAAAGGATGGACCAGAGGTGTCGTTGTTAATTGGGGCTTCTTCGAGGCCTTGAGAAATAAAGCAGGACTCGTGAGAAGCCATCACATGTTCATCGGTGGCCTCGACCGGTTCCCCTCGGAGCCCTCCCGATTATTTCGCATCGTCGCGAAATTGATTCAACGGGATCCGCCGACCTACCACAAAAGCAACAACGCGAGCCCGCAGCTCGTCCAGCAGGTGTGAAAGAAAGCGAACCATCCATCACTCATTCTCTCTCTCAGTGCTTCACTCTCGGTTTCAAACGACCTCCGCGGGCGGGCGGCGGAGGCTCCGCTCTGCCCTCTCTCTCTCGCGCACACGCTCTGCCCGATCTTTGTTTTGCCTCGGCTCCGCTTTGTTTACGTTTCGTTCGCCAGGCCAGCTGAGCGCGGCCTGACGTAACCGAACGAGGGAGGTGAGTTCGGGCGCCGTCGTGTCGCACGACGAGTGCTCGCGTTCGACCGAGTTCCGCCGCGTCGCCGTCGCTGCACGACTCAGCTCGACTCCGGGCGGCTGCGGGGACGGCGGCGGCGCTGCTGCAGTGGGCATTGATACACTTCGGGTGCAGGCGCATGCGCAGCCGATTAACACCCATTCGCGCAAACAGCGGACGAGACGAGGCGGGGGGAGAGGGGGGCGGGCGATCGATGCGGAGTGGCAAATATTTGGTCGTCTTCAAGGATCGGGCGCGGCCGCCGCCTCGCTGCCATCAATTGCAAGAGCAAATTTGCTCGTTGCTGCTGGCGTCGCCCCTCGGAATTTCCGAGCATTGGGGCGAGCGGCGCGGGACGGATCGCGGGCGGGCTGCGGCAGCGAATTTGCAAAGGACGCCCAGACGTGCGCCCACCTGCCACGCCCCTCGGCCGGTCGGGTGACGGCGCCATCGCCGACTGCCTCCGGCGCAGGTTGCGTCACTCCCCGCCCCTCGGCCTTCGCTGCGCCGTTGGTTTCGACATCGGGCCATCTGCAAAAACCACTGCCGGTGGTGGCAACAACAATGCGCCTGTGATGAGGAGAGTCGACAAATAAATGCGTGCAAAGGAGGCCAACAACAACAGTGAGGAGGAGCAACAATGGCGTTGCCAACAACGAGAGGGAAAAACAAAAACAAAAACAAAAACAAATGGACAACGACACAATTTAAATTCCTGCTTCGCACAACAACAAAAGCTACTGCAGCGACAATAGCAACAACAAATGGCACGAAATGCTTTGTTTTGTTTCTTCTGCTGCACGAAATGCACCAACAATAACAACAAAAACAATAAAAACAACAATGAGCAGTGATTTTCAGCGAAACTTAACGATCGTTGCGCAATCGGCTGCAGTTGGAGCTCCTGCGACGTCGTTGTTGTTGTTGTCGTTGTTTGTTGTTGTTCTGGTGTTATTGTTAATGACTGACAACAAAAACACATGCTCCGACTGCCGCCGTGGTCTTCTTCTTCGTCTTCGTCTCGCTACAAATTTCGATCGATCGCGTTCGGCCTGGATCGTGGGGAGGGGAGGGGGGGCGAAGAAGCCGGAGGACGAGATGCAGCGACCTCTGAGTGGTTTTCGCTGTCGGGACCCGTCCACGCCTGTGACCCACTTTCGGCGCGGACTCTGCGAGCCGGTTGCGGCCGTAATTGCGAGCGGGGAGGACGCGAGGCCGAGTGGCCGACTTAATTGCAGGGGCGCGGGTTGCGCAAGCCTCCAGAAGGCCTTCGCCGGAAGGAGGCTGGCTCAAACGCCGACTCACCGGGCGTCGATCGAGGCCGACTTTCCAGACGAACGCCTTTCCGAAGGGAACTGTATGCGGAGGTGACTGCGTTTGGTGAGCAGGGTGGCTCGGGAAGGAATGAAGCCGCCGGAGGGAGGTTCTTTGCCTCCAACCCAAACCTCCAGACCCTCCTCCCTCCCAACCGCGTGGGCCGCAACCTCCCGCTGGAGCCTTCACCCGATCCCGATTCGATTCTGCGATGATGACCGGTTCGCGCGGAGCTCGCAATCAATCACGAGCTCGCCACAATGACCAGACAAATCGTAGGCGCATCAGCGATCGAAGGTCCCGCGCACCCGACCCGATCCGACCCGACCCGACTCCCCTGCCCGCCCAGCTGGAGACGAGGCCTTCGCAGCGGCGACAAGACGAAGCCGAACTCGTCCGAACGCTCAGGTGAGGGTGAGCGATCAATAAAGCCTAACTCGGGTCAATAACAACAGCAATAACAATAACACCAACACGGCAGCGAGCGCAACAATTACTCGGGCAGCAACAGACTCGGTTGGCCCCAGTTGCCAACAACTAAATCAACAGCAACCGCGGAAAATTGCCGTTAATTGTTTTTACAAGGGATTCCGAGACGCGCCGAGAGTGGGTTGGGGGAGGTGGAAGTTCGCCCCACGACGCCGAGGGATTTGGGGCGCGCGTGGAGGACGGCGGGGGGGGGGGTGTTTAGGCCGTAATGGCACAATTACAACAACTCGATTCAATCGCACACGGATTGGGCAAGTGGACGAAGACGACTGCGCATCGATCATCCGTTGACCCGTCCGTCCGTCCGGCCGTCCGGCCGCAGGTTCGTCAATCCATCAACGTCCCACTGACTGTGGGTTGTTGCTGGTGTTCTTCTTGTTGTTGTTGTTGTTGTCGTCGTCGTGGCGAGTTCCGCAAGGTCGGCTGAAGGCGCGTCGAAAACCCCACATCAACCGCAACAGCAACAACATCAGCAACAACGACGGCTGTTGGACAAAGTTCGCTGTGCCAGAGAGAGAGCTGCGAACCAATGGCAAATATTTGTTGTCATTATTGTTGTTGCTGCTCCGCTGCTATTTGCGATCATTTTTATTATGTTGTTGCTTCGATATTGTTTCGTTTATCAATTAAAACGATCATTAAACCCAATTACAACCCACGGAGCTCGGCGTCGGAGACGGAGGCAGTCACGGTTAGGGTTTTTAGAACCCGACCGCCAGACGGCGCCTCCTCCAAGACCAGGGGCGGGGGTCGCGTCGTCGCAGGCGCTTCCGGCACCGCGATGCATAACCAACGGGAAGCGGCCCGAGAAGGAGGAGAGGAGGCGACGATCGCCGCCCCCTCCGACGGGCGACGCATCTAACGACGAGGTCTAACCCCAGACTGCAGGCCACGACAACCAACTCCGACTGCGGGCAAACAAGCGCGCGCCTTACGTAAGCAGCCACAACAATAACCAGCGACGACGAGCGGACTTTCTTTCCCACGTCGGCCGACGAAGGATGGCTCGGCTGGATTTCCTGTTTGTTATGCGACCGGCGCTCCGGCGGATCCTCTGCCGCCCGAGTCCACGACGCGGTCGGCGCGGGCCGAAGATGCGCGCCAGAGGACGACGGCGGGCGAGGGGAGACTGCGGGCGGGGTTTTATGGATCAATAAACGATTTGCTCTGGCGGCCTCTTCGGCGGAGGAATCGCGCAATTAATCGCCGCTTGGGCCGCACTGGTCCCCACGGGGGAGGGGACAGCGGAGCGGAATCATTTTCGGCTGCTTCCTGATTTCACCTCGACGTCACATCCACGCCGCTCGTCTGCATTCGCCCTTCGTCTGCATGGGGTTTCCGTGTCGATCGGAGATTTCCCCGCAGCGACTCCACGGCCGCAACCTTCCTCGCGTCGGCCAAGTTTATCCAAGCGTCGTGCCTGCCGAACCCCGCCGCCCCACTCCCTCCACCCCGACCACGACCAGAGCTAATCCGACGACTCTGGCCCGCCTGCCCTATTGACTGCAGCGCGAGGCGCATTTCCCAGACCCCGTTGTTGTTGATGCCGTCGTTGTTTATCAACTCGCTCGCATCGTCGTCCATGTGGATGCAACCCGAACGAAAACAGGAAAGGATGATCGACACGAGAGGCCGGAAGTCCAACCATCGTCACGTTACGTCGGTCATCTCCTCGCTCCACGTTAGGTAACGGCGACCGGTCGCGACTACGGACGAGGTTTCCACGGCGGCGAAGGAAAATTTTGAATTTTGAATAAAATACAAAAAAATGCATGTTTATTTATGAAATTCAAATTGTTCATACAAATTAAATTTTTTCATTAAAATTTTAATTCTTCTCCAAAATTCAACTTTTTCAATAAAATTACAATTTTTCTAAAAAAATTTTAATAATATTTAACATTATCATAAAAATTAGGCATTTCCAATGAAATGTTTAATTTTCAAAAAAATGAATTGTTGATTTTGCTACAATTCATTACAATTAAATTGAATAATTTAAAAAGTGCAGCGTTCCCAATTAAATTTAAAATGTTCACAAAAGTGCAGAGAAACACAAAAATTTATAATTTAGAAATTTAAAAAAATGCAAGGTTTGAAATTCAAAATGTTCAAAAAATTTCAAAATTTGCAATTCGTGCGTGTGGTGAGTTCGGCGCCGAGGTGAGTTCCCTGCAGTGAGTGAGTTCACTTCCTCGATGCGTTGGGGTCGATGCGAAGGAGCAGCCGACTCAATTAAAACGTGAAGAAACCATGCCGACTTGTGTGTGGGCCTCCAGCCGGAATCAGTCGTCGCTATTGTCGTTGCTGTTGTTTTGCTGACGACACTCAGCGGCGCCCAAACGAATCCGCGAACGAGGAAATCACGGCCCGCAGGCGAAAGAAACGACAATTAAAACGACGACAAGAGCAGCAACGAATCGCATTGCAGCAACATGTGAAATTGGATTTCGGGGCGGCGGGCTGACGGACGGACGGACGCACGGACGGACTCGGCTGTGGCGAATTCCAAAGATGCATCGCCCTTGCCTCGCCATCGCATCAACAACTTCAGCTTCAGCACAAGCAGCCGCATCAGCAACATCATGATCGGCAGCAGCACTATCAAAGTCGTCATCGTCGATAGCATCTCAGTGGCTGTCGTCGTTGGGAAAACCTTTTATGGACGGTTAGCGAACGATCGCGATGTTCACGATCATGTAATTGCGGCTGAGCCTCGTTGTCGCCATCGCCGTCTCTGTCCCTCCGCTGCTGTTGCTCTTGTTGTCAACAATGTTGTGGTTAATTATTGCAAAATAAACGGCGTCCATCTATAGAGAAGCCAAGTGCAGAAAGACGAGGAAGCCTCCTCCTCCTCCTCCCTCTCGGGCGCTCTCCCAAACGACTTGTGACAAACGACGGATGATGCAGGTGTCACCAGAGGCTTCGCGGCTTCCTGGTGCCTGAAAGCCGGAGGATTCGGAGAACAGGGGGAGAGGGGTTCGTTCCCGCAGACTGTGCGCCCCGAACTCGTGCTGTTGCGCGCCGTGCAAATGTAGGTTTCGACCGACTTCGCCGCGAGAAATCGAAGCCGCAGCCGAGACCGAGAGCAATTTACGCCGCACAAGGCCGGCGCCTAATTTGTTTGTTGATTCAAACAATTATTTTGGTTAATCTTCGCGCAGCTGCGAAATCAATCCATCGGTTCCGATTCCAACTGAGCGAGCACCTGCCAATCGACCGAACCCGGCTCGATGGCCGTGCGCAGGTCGGTGGCCATCGATCAACGGGTGGCAACGAGGACTCGCCGAGGGGTCGCCGCTGGTTTCCTTGCCGCGCACGTCCCGGCCGCCGACCAGCGCGGGTCGCTCGCTATCGGGCTGCGAAGATCATGCGTGGTCGGCTCGGTTTGTTGGCCAATCTGGGCCACGCTCCGGCCCAGTCGCCGCGAGCGACGAGGGCGCTGAATTCGCTGGCAGCGCACGACCGTCGTGCAATTGCAGGGCGACGATCGCGCACGTAACGGTCTTTATTTAATGTTATTTTATATTTTGTTCAATTTCGAACAAAATTTGGAATTTTTGCGGATTCGCAAGCAACGTGCTTTGAAACCCAATACAAACAAACACAGGTAAGCGACAACAAGTTGCGGCGCAGTTTGGCTTATTTAAAACAAATGACGGTGGTTGTTGTAGCATTGAAACATCAGCCTCCATCGAAGGGTCGCCGAATGGGGGCGGCCGCCACGCACAGCGTTGCCAGATTGCGTACAGCGCCGGCGGAGTGAAAGTCCTGCGCATTTCGCCATTTCCATCGATCGCCGGCGACGTCTGCCCCCTGATCAACGCCTCCCCCCCACCCTTCGCCAACTAGATGCGAACTAACTATTCGCCGGCTCCCCCGGGCCACAACTCGCTTTTTGTTTTATCCAAAAATAGCAACTCATTTCCTCCGCTTCCCATCGCTCGTCTCGGTTTAATGAATCGCGCGTGACACCTCGTTTAGCGCTTCACAGCAACAACAAGAACAACAACAGGGCAGTGAAGGGGAGTGCGTTGTTTAAATATTAATAATCGCCAAATAAATGGCCCGTTAGCCGCAGCGTCAACAACTTTTATTGGCATTGAACTTCGCGGCGGGCTCGCGGTGCGTCTGCGTCTGCGCGGCCTCTGGGGCCCGAGTTCCACGCACTTCGATTAGCATAAGTGTTTCTCAGTGATATTGTTGCTGTTGTTGTTGTCGTTGCTGTTTCTGGGTGTCCACAGTGGAGCTCCTCATCACGCACCGAGTGCCGTTCGCGCCATTCGTCACACGTTTCTTTGTTTATGTCGGTCGAGCCGTGCTTGCTAATGTCGCTGCTCTTGTTTCTGTCGTTGCTCTTGTTATCGGCCACGGTTCTCGCTCTTCGTCCGTGTCTGTTGCTGTTGTTGTTGCTGTTGCCATAATTAATGTACGCGTCACCTTCGCTTCTGCTCAGCCACCGGCCGTTGAAGTGGCCAACGATTGAATGGCCGCATAGACCTTCCGCCTCAAGTACTCCTGGCCACGCGGTCGGCGTGAGAATTTCGTCTGAGGGTCTCCGGGTTCTTCTGGCTGAGGTTGCGCAAGTGATTGAATGTCGATTTGCTTCGATATTAGATATGTCCAAGAAAAGCCTCGATTATGAAACATTGAGGAGTTGCGATCGGAGACTTCTTCGCCTGCTGCAACGAAACCGATTCGCCTTTAATGAGTCGTTTCACACTTTCAACGGCCCAATTAGCCGAGCGATAAGTTCGGCTCTGTAGGATCCCATATGAGGCTTCAACGGAGAGCAGGCGGCTAATGGCCAATTATGTACGCCCTCCCCCCTGAGACGAGGTGCCCGCCCGCCTTCGGAATCGAATCACATTTCAAAATGTAATCGGATTCAACGCAAAAGCGGAGTCAAAACAAATCTCGGGAAAATCAGTGGACACGAGAAAAACGAACGCGTCGACGTGTTGGATGCGTGGCTTCTTCGAAGACCATTTAAATATGGGTCAAGATAGTGGGGCGGCAATAACAATAACAAAAACACCAGCCGCAACAATTGACGAAGGCTTCGAGTTAACGCGCTGTCATCGTCGTGTCCGCGGCTTTCAAAATTTTTAACATTTCATTCCAGCGAGTGCCGACGAAAACTGAACGCAATGACAATTGTTGTGATGGAGCAGTAAATATCGAACGCCAGCTGGCCAGCTGGTCGAGGGTCGGCGGAGCGGGTGGGCCGGTGGACACAGTTGCATGTCATCGCTCCTCTCAGTGGAGCCACGACCGCAGCCGATGTTTCCCCAACTGAGCGGACAGATGGACCGTGGGACGGAGGCGCGTAGCCATTAGACGAAGTGCTTCAAGTCCAAGATCAACGTCGTTCGAGGTGAGAAACGCATGAAGAAACGACTTCACCGCTTGCCTGTTTTTGTTGTTATTGTTGTTGTGAGCTAGCTGTTGGTGGCTCAGAGATAATTATTACGAAAAGACTTTAATTGAAAGTTATTATGCCTTGATGGCATTGTTGTCTTGTCGGAGATGTGTTGTTACTGTTGATGTTGTTGTTGTTTCGCCATGACCCTTCCGTGAGTCGGTGGAATCTGAATCGACCATTATACGGCAAATCGAATCTGGAGCAAACAGAGTCAGAGTTCTCCAGCGTCATCCGATAAGTTTCACATGGGCAGCTCCCGAGAGGGCCGGCCCAGCATCCACGGGGGATCCACGCGGGTCCGCGTCCTTGGGTCGTGCCTTTCACTTACGCTCCCCACGCGACTCCCGCCCTTAATCTGTGGATCGCTTACGAAGGGCTCTTGACGCCGTCGGGTCGAGAGCTCGGTGCCATGCGAGCCCTCGCTGAGGATGAGGCCGGCTGCTGTGCAACGATGGATGCGGCTGCACCTGCGTCGAGCTGGGCACGTTGGTGCAGCAGCCTGGTCATCGGCGTCGGTTCGCGGCATGCAGAGCCTGCAGTTGCGCAATCGGCGCGGAAGTCGGAGCGATGAGTGGATGAACGAACGAATGCGTGGGTTTCTCCTGCTCTAGTGGCAATCTCTGGTAATCATCCGAAGCACGTTTATGATTTTTTAACCGCTTTTGGAGTTTGCTTATCACAAATCGACCAAATGTGTATCAACCACATAAATCGGTTGACGCCTTTTTTGCCCCCACTTCCGCGTGTCTTAGTGTGTTGGTGCGTGTAAAGTACTTCATGGGCTACTTAAAAAACAGAAAAACAATTACTCCAGTCGCCTCACAATCGGTCGGTCGAATTTCAATATCGAGATCCACTATTCAAAAAAAAAACGCCTAGCGGAGTGTAGGGAAATCTCTCGAGTCGTTGCATACCATCAGGCTCCAGCGGCTCTCCATTGTCGCGCTGAACGCAGCTCGTAACATATGTTGCGTTGACGTTTCAGACGGACGGACCACCAACAACAATGGCTAGTGAGCGAAACGTCAAACAAGCGCCTGTCACTCGCACTCAGCCATTGTCGCTGGGCAGGGATGCCACGTGGAGCGAAGTGCAGAAATGGAAAAAGTGATTTGTTTGATAAACGTTAGGTCCAAGAATCAATAACCAGCCCAACAAACACCATTTTTGGTGAACGAAAAAAAGGGTCTAATTTAGTTGTTTACATTTGATTCCCTGTTGATTGAAATCGATGCGAAATTTTTGGTTTCTTTACATTTTCTTCGTCTTTTATTAACCTTCTGTTTCGCTAAAAAATCTAATTTTCGTTGTCTCTTCTTATATTTTCTTAACGGCAGCCCTATTTGCCTCGACGTCAGTCACAGGGTTGTCGTTTCCAATTTTTCGAGCGAAGTGTTAGTCAATTTTTCGAGTGTGGTGTTAGTTAATAAAAAGTGAAGTGAAACGGAGTTTTGTATAATGAATTAATTTCACTCAAATTCATTAATAACACATAAACTAACACCGATATTTATACAAACTCCTCATTTTGGAATACCTGCACATTGTTGTCGGCATTCCAGTAGTGAATTTCGTAGAAAATGTTCGGTTGGTAAACGTCTATATTACATTCTAACGAGCAAAGAATCGCGCAACTGTATGCTTTTAGAACAAATTTTTAGAAAAGTTCATTATGTTTCAATTTTTGAACAACGAAGTGTTTCCGAAAAAAGTGAAGTGCCGTAGTGTTTTGGGTCAAAGTGAAGTGAAACACTTCAATTGAAGTGACAACGACAACCCTGGTCCTCAGTCAGTCGTGTTTTTGCGATGAAAATATAGATGTAAAAGTTGCAGAACATCCAAACGACAAATAATATATGTGCGAAAATATTTATTAATATCGTGCGAGGGGAGGAAAATAATTGCACAACGCGATATAGGCGAAATAGAAGCGCGGAATGCAGTTTCTTCGGTGAAGTACCTTGAGAAGATCGCAAACTCTTTTTCGTGGAACAGAAAAAAACAGAAATCCAATAGAAACAGAAGAAGAAAAATAAATAAAAATTCGGAAAAGCGAAGTGCTTACGTGTGTGTGTGTTCCAGGCGAACAGCCAGCCATCCAACAGCTGTGGAGCGGAGCCCCAGAAACAAACCACGGAGACCCCTCCAGACCCAGGTTGGAGAATGGGCCAGCGGAGTTGTCGCTGCAGCAGCCAGACCAGCGACCTCCAGGAGATCAAGAACAAGAACGACTCGCCAATCAATTAAGGCAGGAAACCTAGGCAAGAAGGCCCCAGCACAGTGGTGCAGTTGGAGAAACAGAGTGAAGGGAACGCAGAGGAAAACATAGTAATTTAATTTATTTGAGTTTATTTTAATGAATCGACCGACGTCCATCCAGACTTCAAACTCGTTACGTGTTGCGATGCGAGGAAGTGAAAAGTGCAAATGCGTAATAGTTGCGGTCAAGAGGAGTTCGTTCTCCTGCCCCCGCCCGAGCCCAGATTCCTGAACTTTTCAGTAAAAGTTGTTTCATCACAGTGCAGACTGTAATTGTACCGAGGCCCTTCGCTCCGCGCGTTCTAGGGGAGAGCTGAACGATTATTAAAAATTTAACAACTCGAAACTGTCCGCGGAGCGAGTCAATGTCAATCGATTTTGAATAAAACTGAAACTGCCGTCTTGCGGGGCAGCCAAGCGGGGGACGGACGGATGGACAAGTGATCGCTTTGTGTCTGGGTGTCTGATGACCTCCCTCGCAAGCGGGCGAGCCCTGTTTGCTTTGAAGTCGAGCTCTCCACAATACATCAAGTAAGACCTTTCTTATTTCTATCCCACTTTCAGCTCTTCGCTTGAATAGTCACCTCAGACAGTCAACCGTCACTCGCGCCATGGAGTCTGCCGACGCTCTCATGGAGGAGAAGAAGCTGATGTCGGAGGCCAAGTACCGCAACTACATGTCCAACATTGATAAGGCGTTGCGCAACTTCGAGTACTCCAGCGAATGGGCGGATCTGATATCGGCGCTGGGAAAGCTGAGCAAGGTACCTATGCATTAACATGAACCAATTGCCCGTCCAAAGCCCCGCAATCAACATCAATCAAATGATGCTCGTTTGAATCGATTAAGCTGTGTTTTCGTGTTGTTAGTTTTCGTTTTCGCATTGTTATTGTTTGTTGCCGAGCGAGCAGCTTCCTCGTTGTGTTGGCTCGTGATGGCATTGGCGTTGCTTTCGGACGTGGTCGCGGATGACTAACGCCGTCCGTCAATGGCTTTTTCACTCTCTTTCTCCACCTTCTTTGTTTGATGTTATCAGCGAATATTGAACAAACATTCCACTCGTTCTCAGTTCTCTTGTAATGGGCTCGTCTCTGCTGGAGCTCTTCTTCCGCTGGTTGACTAATCCGCCAACTATTTTCGTTCCCTTCGGCCAGTTCATGGTTTACGTATTTAATTTTGGAAGCTTGTTTAATTTCCATTCGCTCTCGCTCCGGTTCGATAAAAATACATATGTAAAGTAACTTTTTTATTCACACGATGTGATAAGAAAATAACTTAATATCTCCTTCGTTTATTTTTAGTACTGTTATTGTACAGTTATTGTAATTATATACATATGTATTTGATAAGACTTTCGTCTCCCTTGTCGTTGACCTTAAGACTTCTTGTAAATTGATGATTGTTGCGTTCTGGAAAAATAAAATCGTATTCTCCGCCCTAATTTCCTATACCAAGGACTCAATCAACTCCATTCTTGGCAATTGACTATTTTCCTCTTCAGGCCATTTCCAGCAATACGCAATACCAAGTAATTCCGCGGCGTATCAAAATCTCGAAACGTCTGGCGCAATGCATGCATCCGGCGCTGCCATCGGGTGTGCACTTAAAGGCCTTGGAGACCTACGCTGTCATCTTCAGCAAAACGGGACCCGAGCGACTGGCCACTGAACTCTTCATCTATAGGTACTTGCCCCCCAGTTCTTGGTCGCTTGCCATTATTAACACTCCCCCTGTCTGTCCGCAGTGCTGGCCTTTTCCCCCTCCTCGGTTATGCCGCGATGAATGTGCGCCCGGCCCTCCTGGGCATTTACGAAACCTATTTCGTGCCCTTGGGCGAGAAACTGCGACCTGCTCTGAGTGGTTTCTTGAGCGGCGTGCTACCCGGGTACGAGAATGGACTGGATCACTTCGACCGGACTAACTCGCTGCTGACACAGGTCTGCGCCGCCGTAAACCCCATGCACTTCTACACGGTGCTGTGGGAGTGCGTGGCTACCAATGCCTCGATTCGTCTGCCCGCCATCACTTATCTGCTGGAGCATTTCAACAAGCGGCTCGGCATGCAGGAACAAGTTTTCATCATGGGCCACAATCGTGACATAATGATGTCCGGGCTGTGTGCATGTCTCAACGACTCGGTGATACTGGTGCAGCGCAACACCCTGGAGTTTCTCCTCCTTGGGTTTCCAATGCATACGATGTACTTGAACGAGAACGAGTTGGTAAAGTTGGTCACAAACGGTTTAAATACGATATTGCGCCGTGACATGTCATTGAATCGGCGCCTGTACTCGTGGCTACTGGGCAGCGAGGTCGCTAAAACCACTCCCAACTACGAAACAGCGTCCATGGACGGCGCTCCTGAGGAGACCGAATCGTACTTCGAGCGCCACTCGAAGCGAATTCTCATACAGTCCCTGATATGCACGCTCAGGTTCAGTTTGGAGAGTGCTCCAGTGGACTTGAAGCCCTACCGAATCATGGTGTCTCTGCTGGACAAGGCGGAGATCGGAAGCGCTGTGTTAGACCACGTGCTCTGTGACATTATTCGCACCATGTCTTTGTCTAGTGGAAATGTCGAGGTGGTGAAGTCAGCGAATTTGCTGTTCGCAACGTTCGATCCGGCGTATATCTGGAGTTTCATGACCACCATGTACGACAAGTCCTGCAAGAAGGTACGTCCCGTTGTGTTCCTCTGAGCACAGTTTCCATTGGAATATTTTATTTTCAGACGAACAAATTCGGCTCCACGTCATCCTCAAGCTTAACTCGCAAAATCTCGAATGGCACCGACTCCAAGTTCCAATGCGAAGTGGGCTCCGGTGATCCCTGTCTAATTGAAATTTGTTATCTCACCGAGTTCCTTCTGGAAACCATATCTTTGGAAATGTATAATGAAACAACTCGCATCTATTTGCCGAAAGTTTTTCTAGCGATTACACAGATGTTGACCATTCACTTGGAGAATATTAAGAGCGATGAAGTAACAGCATCGCTAAAGTTATGTATGAAAATCGTATCGAGAGTGCAGCCAATGATCACGTAAGTGCATGAGTAACATTCGCTTGTGTATTGTACTATATATGTTTTGAAAATTACAGAAGTCCAATTAAACTCATGCCCCGTGTAAACCAAGGATATTCGTCGTCGGACGAGAAAGTAACAAAGAACTCTTTAAAAAATAACACCGTTTCTGGGATCGTTGGCTCGGTCAACCCTCTAGAGAAAAGCAAATCCGACTCCAGACTAAATAAATTCAATGGCGGAAATACATTGCTTGGGCTGGACGCGAAGGATACAATAAGTTGTACTAGCAACGATGAGCCGATGCGCCGTTCCAACTCTAACATGAATATGGAACGAAAGAGCCCCAAAAAGAAGAAGGCCAAATCTTATTCCAAACTATCGGAACTCGACAAAGAAGTATGCTTTTTAGTTCATTAAAGCTTGTGTTACAAATATGACTTCTTCTCTTCTTATCTTAGATCTGTCCAGATACTGGTCAACTTATTGATCCTCAACAGTCCTCATCGGATCTAGATACGCCGCTTAGTATTAAGAAGTTAAAGTCAAAGGCCAAAACTCCATACATGCGCATACGTACAAGCCCCAAGAAATCGCGGCCTAAGGATATTCCGTTACACGAGCCAAAGTCCCTCGATCCCATTATACTGAAGTCCAATGATGACGAGACGGACGAGACTCCAAAAAGCGCACCTCCAGAGCAATTGCCGAAGGAGTACATGGATGAATTTACATTCGATTACCAGGAATTCAATACGAGCAGTGAGGAAGAGTTCTCTATTTTGGAGAAGTGCATTCGTCAGTACGAAATCTTCTTCGAAGTCTATTTGTCGCGAAAAGTGCTGCAGATCAGTCGCCAATCTCCAGTTGACGTAAGAAAGTGTCCGATAAAGGTGCAGGTGGAAAAGGATTCTATGTTGAACGTGGAGAATATCTTCAAGAACGAGGAAGTCTACGAAGATGTGTGCCCGGAGCGATTGCTTGAAGTAGAAAAGATGTTTGAAACCTTACGCGTGAATGTGGTGTGTCCTTCAAAGCAGCTGCAAAGCCTGCTTAGTCGTTCTCTGATCACCTCCGCAGCTGCAGTTGCTGACTCGGCCAGTGATTTCAGTGACGGCGAATATCTGGAGTGCATTTCTACTGTGGAGCAGCTGGAGGCCAACGCGCGCCACCCAGCAATCGATGACCGCACCGAAAAGGGAGTCAATGCAATGATAGAGCTGCGACTGACCAACTCGATGAGGAATGCGATCAAACTGGCCTCAAATCTCTTGGTGGAAATGTCGACGTTTCCGAATTGTAATAAAAACATCATACTGGATAAAACCGAATCGGATATCCCCAGTTGGTTGAAAGTTCTGTGTTTGGTGGCTGCATATACACAGAACGACAAAGAGCTTCAGCTGTCAGCAATTACAACACTTTTCGATCTAATAAGGTATTAATTAGAATGTATGTATATGTTTGCTGTCGACTATTAACCATTTCTCATTATTTAGTTTGCTGAAATCTCAAATAGAGCACACCACGAGTCCTGGGGTGACATTTGTTGTAATGTTGCCTCTGTTGAAATTCGGACATGTCAGTTACATAGAAAACAAAACGCGTGTCTTTCAGCTGATCACTTCGATATTGTGGAACTACCTGGGAGAGCCATCGATTGACCCATCGCAGATTACTTCACTTCTGTACCAGCTGCACAACTGCCTCGAAAGTGGTTTGGTTGAAACAGTGATAGGCAATCGAATGTATTCACGCACAATGCAGCAGCAATTTGCGGCAGTCGATGCGTTGGCTCAACCAGAGATGACTGCTCAGCAAGCTCTTAGCAACTACCGATACGATCGCGCTGCAGACATTAAATTGATTTGTGTATCGCCATCTCATCCCGCCGAACGGAGTGTTATTGAGAACCTAAAGGAGAGTGAATCGAAGAGCTTCAAAAAGTTTGAACTGCTTTGGCACCTGGGGCGCGATAAGCAGCCGTCTAAAGGCTTTGAAAAAACGCTGCTAAAAGTTTTGGACACCCTTGGGCTGCCCTATTACATGTCGTCGCGGACATTCGTCACCAAATGGTTGCAGTCATCGTTGCTCAGGGGTGATCTGTCGCGCCTGATAAAACCCCTATATAAAATACTTCTTTCACCCAACTCGCGGAGAATTGGAATCGTGCATCTGCATCTTGTATTGCATAAAGAGGGCGGCGAAGAAGGGGTTTCCTCTGGGGGAGCGGTCGCAGACAACTCTGCAGCTGTGACGGATGGATCGTTGGAGCGAGATGTTTATGCGATCAGTTCTGAGTTTGGAAACATCAAGTATCACATGGACGTGTCCAGTAATAAGAAGCGTTCTCCAATCCGAACCTTCCAGAAGAAACTCTTTGGCGTTACATTGAGCAGCAAGAATAAAACCTCGAACTTCGTCAGCGACAAAACGCCACCTCCTTCTAATTCCGCCGATGTGGTGCAGGATTCCGCGATTGGCTTGATTGTGAACCCCCTGGATAACTCTCCAGACTTTGACGATGAACCCGAGACCGAAGAACACGAGGAAGTATTGAAGCCGGATAGTGAAGCAAACGAAGTGGAGGAGAAACAAGTGACGTCAGAAGTGACCGACGAGAAAGAGGTCGACCATGACTACGACCATGACTACACGGACGACTCTGACAGCAGTGTCTTCGATTCCGAATCGGAAAATAGGGAAACCAGTGTCGAGAAGGACGACAGCATAACAACCCATTCGGGAGTAGGTGAGTGTGGGTCTCTCCAAATAACTTCAAAATAATTACTATTTCTTTCTCTCTGCTTTTAGGGGTTCAAAATTTGAAACGCTTCGCTGGCGATTGTGAACGCGTCACTGAAATGCTTTCCCAGCATGAACGCACGAAGAACCGAAAAACGTATCGCTTAACACGAGAGAAAACGCCCGGAGACTCCAGCCTCACATCGGCCACCGAAGAGCCAATCACTCCCTTGTCGCAACAATCTGCGGCTCCTGGCGACGAAGACACCGCGCACCCGGCCGATGAGTATTTCAGCAGCAAAAATGATACAAACTCAGTGGAGACGTTTGTGCAAGATTTAATGGAGCAAGTGACCGTCACCAACGAAACGTCACAAACGACCTCACCATCCCATAAGAAGAAACACCGTCGTGCTCACACATCCTCGAAGCATAAGAAGTCGTCGTCCTCATCAAAGAAATCCTTGTCCTCGTCGGACAAAAAACGCATGAGTTGCATTTCGAAAACATCGACGGACAGCAACAATAGTTTCGTCGGAGGAAACGCCGAACCCTATAGTCGACACGAGGAACGAGCTAGTGACTCAGTACATAGTGATGAAGACCTCTTCGATTTGAAATCTCAAACCGAATCTGTAAAAACCACAACAGCTTCGACCATTAATGTCGAGGATAAGCGACGTTGTCTCAGTTTGGAGACGAGCAAACCCAAGTTGGACTGGGAGCTGACCCAGGAGACGTTGGAGAAAAGCAAACAAAACGTGCAAATCCTCCGACAGAATGTGGCGCAGACCAATGGTTCAGAGGGCAGCAAACGCTCGTCTACGAAGAGCGGAAACTCGAGTGGCGATTCCCAGAAGTTGCATGTGGAAAAGGTAAATTGAAGTCTGAGAAAATAATTGATAATATTCTGATTGTCACGTTGACTACTTTACAGTTGAACTTCTTCCACAACCACATGCTTATCTACTTCGGCGTTTACGACACCAAGCAAACGTTGTATGCATTCCAGACCCTCCGGAACATAATCGCCTGCGACACACGCACCTTCCTGTGTCTCTCGATCACCACTTCCCTCTCGAGTGGCTCCATGAAGCAACTGCTGATCCGCCATCGCAAGAGCATATCTGGCAAGGGCTTCGCGGGCAGCATTACCAATTCGGAGTTTTCGCAGAGCTACCGGGGCTGCATGCACTTGGAGGTGCTCGTCACAATTTGCCTCTATTACGCGCGCGGCTTCTTCCATCGCGAGTCGAATGATGGCACCAGTGAGATGCCATCACAGGACGACGTGGTCGGCAACTGCCGAGTGCAATTGGAGAGCATCGAGTTGCTCACATTGATCTGCATTGAACTCATTGACATCGTGAAGGGGATGGGCAAGGGATTGGCCTGCTATATTGCAGATCTGATGACGCGCTGCAAGCTGCAGAAAGTGATACTTCATTGTTTGAACTCCTCGGTGAGCGCCTACAATCAGAAGTTCTCTGGCGAGAACCTTGCCGAGCAAATCCTGGGCTTCAACAACCCCCAGGACGAAAACCTCCACGCAGAGTCCTTCCAAATACAATTACTGCGCTTGCTAATGGCCGTCATTAAACTGGAGTACGAAGTCGTGCTGCTGAAGAGTGACGCGTCGCTGCCCAGCAAGAGCGACGCCGATGCCGGAAACATCTCGCCCACTCGGCTCTCTGCGATTTCGGTGGACACTGCGGCAGCGAATGTGAAGTATCTGCCCAACTGCCTGATTAGTCAGCAGCCTATGTTCCTGGCCGCGGTACTGAGCGCGCTGCAGGATGAACGGCTTCGGCATCTGCACCGGAACTGGACAGATTTGGTGACGGCCTCCCTTAACTGTTTCATGTTTGGCTCGCTCACCAACATCGTAATCAGCGTGGTGCATCAGTTGTGCCACAACATTGATAAAATCGCGAGGCTCTCGATGAAGGACCAGTGCGGGTTCCCACCGGACTACGTCGTCTCCCAGCTGGAGGCAATCACCATTCTCTGTCACTACTGTCTGCTGGACAACACACAGCAGACGACTCTCTCGCACCTCTTCAACCAGGCGTATCCGCAGACGAGTGTCTCGGTGCAGAGTTCGAATACAGGGCAACTGCTGAACAACATAGTGCATTCATTTCTGTCCACAGCTGCCGCGGCAGCTCAGAGTGAGCCGCAGTCGCCCCGCAATCCACAGCTGATGGCAGCTCGAAATGCAGTGCTCTCGCATCTGTCGCGGATTGTAGCCAGCGTGGCTGCCATCTGGGACAGCGAGTTGGGTCAGGTGCGGCAGGTGAAACAACAGGTGATGGAGTTTCTTTCGCCGGTGTCGTTGCATCACGGCGCGAACTTCCTCGCGGCCGTGGCGGTTACTTGGCAAGAGCGAGGCGAACAAAACCGCAAGCGCGCTTCCTTCGAGCTGAAAGCGTCGAAGCTCACCATCGCCGAACAATATCAGCGGAATTCAATGCCCCAGGCCTGCCAGGAGCAGCTCAACCTGGTCACGTTAGTGTCGAGTATTCGGGTCATGCCGATGGACTCGTTTGTGCAGACGCTTCATCAGGTCGTGAAGTCCCCGCCACCAATCCACCGACCTCCAGCCTACCTCACCATCGAGGTCAGCGCGCTAGAGTTGTTCTACTTCTACATGAAATCCGCACCCGCGCCTCAGCTGGGTGACTCGTGGTGCTCGCTGTTGGCTCTGTTGAGAGACGGCTTAAGTTTGACACCCCCAGCACAGTTTGCTTTGTTGATGCTCTTGAATGAGTTCGTCCAGCGCTGTCCCCAGATGCCCTTCCAGGTTGGTTCACTATCCCGAATTTCCCAAACAATAAACATTTTATCAACGTTTTACTATTCACTTTGTTTCTTAAGGACAAGAAGGACATTCGTGACTTGCACGACGTGACCTCGCGCTTAGTTGACTCCCTCTCGAATGTGGCCGGCTCGTGTTTGGAGCAGACCACGTGGCTCCGACGCAACCTCGCCGTCAAGGAGGACATTTCTCCCGTGACTTCCGACGGGAACATCAGAGAAAATAACATTACCGGACACCAGCAGTACTCAGTGCAGGCACAGAGCGTACTCGCTGCCATCTTGGCGAATCTGTTGGACGTGGCCTACGGGTCCCAGGAGAAGGACAAGGTGGTCACCATCATAACCACTCTGCTGTACAACATCACGCCGTATCTGAAGAACCACACCACTCGCAACATACCCTCGTTTTACGCCTGCTCCAGTCTACTGGCCAGCCTGAGTGGGTACCAGTACACTCGGAAGGCGTGGCGCAAAGACATGCTGGACCTCCTGCTGGACAACGCCTTCTTCCAAATGGACATCTCCTGCCTGCCTTTCTGGAAGCAGATCATGGACAGCCTGATGACCTACGACAACACAACATTCCGCGAGCTCATGAGTCGCGTTTCCCTGACGCAGACGGGGAGCTTGAATATTTTCACGTCTCGGGAGCAGGAGTACGAGCAGCGCGCGATGCTCTTGAAGCGCCTGGCGTTTGTGATATACTGTAGCGAGTTCGACCAGTTCCACAAGTACATGCCGGAGATTCAAGGTAACTACAACCGGATTTTGGCTGGGTTTCTGTAATATATTTGTTGCTCTTCCTTGCAGAACAATTGGCCAATAGCTTGCGTCTGCTGTCGATGGTGCCGTCGGTGCAGGCTGCTGTGTTTCTTTGCTTCCGAGTTCTGCTTTTGCGCATGTCGCCCGACCACGTCACGTCGCTGTGGCCCATCATAATCGCTGAGATGGTGCAAGTGTTCTTGGCCATGGAGCAGGAATTGAAATCCGACAGCGAAGACTTGAGGTAAGTGCTCAGAGATAAGTTATGTGGACTGTTCCACTCTTTAAATTGCATTTGATTACTGCCCCCAGGAATGCAACCGCTCAGAGTAGGCAAGTTTGAACTCTTTCTCCTCCCGTACTACCATGTTTGAAAAATTCGGTAACAATTTCTCAATTTACAGTCAACAAATGCGGCTTCTCTCTGGCATGGATGTGTCGTGGTCCTCGAACTCCTCGAGCAACGGCTTGAACTCGCTGAATCACCTGGTGCATTGGCGTTCGGTGCAGCTGGAGGCATCTAAGCTGCTGGAATTGGGTTGCGTGCTGCCGGCCACGAATCTGCCCCATTTCCAGATGTACCGATGGGCCTTCGTCGGCACCGAATTCGATGCCCACGAAGAGATTCCCATCGCGAATGGCACCGTCGATGACCAAACGGTGGCAATGTTGCCCCCAACGCTGTACGTCCCGCATATACGACGCATCGCTCGTCTCATGGACATGAAATATGCGGTGCATTCGCCGGTCGGTTGTATTTGATTATGTTTGAGAAACTGGTAATGACGCGATTCCCATTGCAGACCACTGAACCGAAGCGAGGCACCCACTTGGTTCTCACTTGCCAGCAAATCAACACTCTACAAGACTTGTATAGCTTTTTCTCAACCTTGAGCGTGACGTGTCCTAATCCGCGAAACTTCGCGGATACCGGCAAGGAGGTTGCCAGCTGCTTGGCCGAGATTGAAGAAGTGCTCTCCAAGGATTTCCTCGAGAAGATGTCGACCAGCACGACGCCCAGATGAAAACTAACGGCACAGGCGCATGCGCACCACGGGCTGCAAGTGGCAGCCGATCTGCACGCACGATCTGCAAAGGGCGGCAACACGGTGGGCGGCAAATTGTCGACCGCCTGCCATTTGAAAGTATTTCAATCCAGTGCTGAATCCAACTACGCGCTCTCCACCCTAACAAAGAAGAACAATTTCCCATTCTACGTTTGACTTTGTACTAGATGTATTCGTACCAAGTTGTGGCTATACTAGTAAATGTACTAAATTTATTATAAACATTTTATTATAATTATTACCCATTGCTACCAACATTAATATTATTACTGCATTCTTTTATTGCTACTATAAATATTATTATTATAATTATTATTTGTGCAAGAAACAAAAAATTACTACTAACAAAATATATAAAATTTGTGCTGATTTACAATGTGCATGTACGAGTTTGTAAAAATAGAAATACCTATATTTTTGTGGAAAAACTGTGAACGTAAACCTAAATAAATAGTTGAATGGCGAATGAGATTTGCATGAAAGTGCCCTTCATACGGCGCCGTGCAATAGATATTGTGAGAGAAAAGAATGTGTTTCTACTGGGTGACCAGAAGGCGGCCGACTAAGGGTTAATAATACCTGCCCCTAGACTGTAGATGTGGAATTCCGCGTTTTGGCGTCAGCAGCCACTGGAGAAGAGTTGCAAAGCGAAGCGAATAATGAAACAACACAAGGAAATGCACACGATATAATGTAATTAAATTTGTACAATCGGCAATAATATACAATGCAATACATACGTAAAAACAAGTTAAAGCTATATTTATAATGAACTGCGTCCATGTAGCCGTTGCCGTTGCCGTTAGACGACGACCGCGTGCTGGGGCTGCGCCTGGCTGTTCCTGAGCTGATGGAAGAACGAGTAGACCAAGTGGGCGCAGTAGAGCATAATCGCTGTCATAACAAAATATTGGTCATTTGCTGTAGGCTTCGCCAGATGTGGCGCTCTGACATAAACTTACCCAGGAGAACGATGTACTCCAGGAGAACAAGGAAGATATTGCTGAAGGAGGACATGGCACGGTATTCCCCATAGTTGAAGATCACTCCGAAGAAGGCGATGGGCCAGCCGATGAAGAAGAGCACTGCATTGATGAGCCACACTACCACGAACCATGGGTTGGCCTGAAACAGATTCATAGGCTTCCTAGAACAAGATACGCTTTCTAGAACAGTGCACGTACCCTCAGAGCTCCGAACAGCAGAGATAAGTTGCCAACCAGGTTTATGATGAAGCCCACCAGCGTCGTCGAATGGGTCAGCGCTGGAAAGCGAGAACAAATATGTTTTCAGTATGACGTCATCGCCTTCGATCTCGACAAATTCCATCAGAACGAACGACAATAAAACTTGCTCCCACCATAAGAAAAACAAACTTGGGCAATGTGTTTGTTGTTGCTCGTGTTGATATGGACCAGATCGCACACTACTCACAACTTGGCTGAAATATGACTCCCAGCACTGTGGAGGCCAGGAAGAAGATGGCTATGCCGAGGCAGGCATCTCGGAGGCTGATGCCGCAGCACGCCTTGTCTGTGACCACCTTAACTTTCATTGTGGGCGCTGGTTGTCGCTGGGGCTGCAGGGCTTGCTTTTGTTGTGGAGGTGAGCTCGAGTGCGTGGTGAAAACCGTGAAGAAGTCGATCAAGTCCGACTCAAGTAGCAACCGTGCGGTTCAAACGTTGACGCCCTACTGAACTGGGGAGCGGCGAGCGCAGACGATCGCCTGAACGTAGAGTTCTCATTCATTCACTCATTCACTCGCATATGCGATCAAGGGGGCAGGTCTACGCCGCGATCCCCTCATCTTAACTGGAAACTTTGTGTTCGGAATAGGCTACCAAGCCGTTTGTCCGATCTTCATGAAACATTTACAGCATATTCCCGACTGCCAGGAAATCAACATGGGATATTTAACAAAAATTGTAAATATTTTTATTAACAAATTCAATAATTTAATAACATTTTCCTCAGTGAAATCTCCCATAACCGCACATCCAGCGTCGAGTACGCATTGAAGTAGAATTTGACAAAGTTCCCAAAAATATAAAGACACCCCGGAATCGAGAGCTATTTGAGGCATCCTGGCAAACTGGGGCTGCGAAGCAACCCCGGGGGAACTCAATAATATTGAGATCCATCTTAAAAAATTCTATGAAATCAGTGCCAGCCATATTAATTAGCATATATTATATATAGTAGAGATGTCATCATCGACAAACGGACCATGATGCATTTCCTCGCAGTTGAGAGAAAAAAGTCTTCGCATCTCCATCTCCAACAAAGAATCGTTGATCTCCAATTTGAGAGAGCTAAGAAATATTTCTCTCGCTCTTCTATGGAATGTTCTCTCTCGGATATGAAACTCTTTCGCAATTTCTCAATCTGGGTTCCGACTTTGCCACGATCGTTGCAAATTTACTGCTATTTTTAAAAATTCTGAAATTAACTTTTAAATTAAACCCAAAATTAGATTTATTTTAATTCAGATAAATCATGTCGATTAAAATGTGTTTCCACATTAAAATTTAAGAAATTGTTTGTACTACGAAATCTCACTGCAGAACACTGCTAATGGACGATTGGCAACACTGGCCGCCGACGGTTTGTTTACTAGTGTGTCCCATCATATGATTTTTTCCGTGTATGTGTTCTACATTCGCAAATCGCCGTCGTTAAAAATATAGCGCAGTTTTCGAAAAATCTCTCATAACAATTTTGTTGGTGTTACGGAACAAACGCGCGAATCATCATCGAATCATAAAGTCAGGAAGAATTATTAAGAGTAGAAAACTCCGTGCCATTGTCTGATTCCGATTGCCAAAGGAACCGAAGATGTTGAAGGGCTTCTGTTGCATGCGCCTCAGCACGGCCGGCGTCGTCATCGGCTGGATCGGGGCAGCTGGCTCCCTGGTGGCCGCCATCGTGTTTTCGGTGCTGCTGGCCGACATCGATGACATCGTCAAGGACATCTACGCTCGCATGAACGACTCCAGCATCTCGGAGGCTTCGCTGCACACCGGTAAGCGGGTCGCCCGGGTGGGGCTGGTGCAGGCCGCGGGTGGAATTGCGCATCAGCTCAGTGCAGCTCTTGTCGTTCGCACCTCGGCGAGTTGCACCCGTCTCCATGGTTTCTGCTCCCCTCGTTCTTTATCGCTTGTTGACTTGTGAAATTCTTGTTTGCTTTCATGCTTGACGACTGGGCGTCTATCTCGCAGGGCTGCTGGTGATGTTCTGCTTCTACCTCACGGTCAATCTGATCAACTTGGTGTCCTCCACTCTGCTCGTGGTTGGTTCCATGAAGGTAAGTTCCCTGTGTCCCTCCATGCGTGTTTCCTACATCTGTAAGTACTCCTTGTGTAGAGTAATCGAAATCGTTCCCAAAACGCCAACATGATCACGTCTGCATTGTCCTCCTTTGTTTATTTATTCTCAAATTCTATAATGTGGGCAGTCTATCTTGGTGAAATTTCTTCGAAAGATCCAACGGCTTAATTTTTGGTGTTTACCCTCTTATCAGGGGTTCAAAAGCGCTTCACTCGAAAATGATTCATTATTATAATGTCATGGTTTTCATTGATTACCAGAATATATTTTGCTTCGACTCTGTTTGCAAGTACATTCGTGCTTGTGGAACTAAAAACTTCATTTTTTCATATTAATTGTTTCCGATTATCGACAGATAAATAATATATAGTATACAATGAATGGTTTATATCGACACAAGTCATAAAATCCCCTCGATTATCACAAATATACATGTCTGTATATTACTGTTTAACGTACCGATGCCACCGTGGTTACTGATATCAGAAAATCCCTCAGTTTTTCAGTTGTTTCTACATGTAAATACTCAATATTTAGTGCAGACAATTCGCAAGTATAAACATTTCCTGCGAATACATTTCGGTGTTTATATTAGAGTTGACGACTGGTAATTCGCAGAATGCGCTCACATCCATCGCTTATGTTTATTGCAGGAACGCCACCTTTTGCTGGTGCCCTGGCTGCTGAACGCCGGCATCTCGTTGTTCATGAGCGGGCTGTACTACGTTTTCGCCGCAGTCGCTGTGGCCGGCTCCGCGCTCGGACAGGCCGTGCTGACGATATGCGTCTCCAGCCTGATTCTAGGTGAGTCATTGCAACAATAAGCAAGCGCTCTGTGATTTGTTTACTTTGTTCTCGCTTATCGTTCTCGTTGTTTCTCGGTGGTTTCCCTCTTGGCGAATACTACATTGTGCCCTGTGAATTTATCGTTGCAGGCTTCCAATTCTACATTTGGTACGCCGTCTTCTCGCTGTTCAAGTTGCTGCAGCAACGCCGCGATGAAGAGCAACGGCTGCTTCCGTCCCGCGAGTCTGTGGTCAAATCGGACTACCAGACCTACCACGGTGCGAATTGAATGAGTTTCTCCTCTATTTTTTAATCACGATGATATCTATGCAACCATTATAAATGCATAACATGTGTTAATCGTATTCTTAATCGAAATAAACAGCTAACCTCGGTAATCGAAATAAATAAGTTGTATTACTAAAATTGCCTTCCTATCGCTTGAGATTTGACCTAAGGAAACAACAGCTTGGGAATTGGAAATAACTTTATTCAATGACACATCAATTAACGAATTATGGGTAGTTCCACCTGGCGCACTCAATTGTTTGCTTTATTGCTCTTAATGTATTACATGCATTGGGTATGTCCTTAAGCTATCACAATTATATATGTATATAGTTTTCACAAGTAGACGGTCAGTGTAACATTTATCGAATTAAGTGTTAGGTTTTTACTCCAGTTAATCGACAACATCTGGAAAGCACACAAACAACACAACAGGAGACACGAAATGCAGTACGAGAGGTTTGTTGTAACGAATAAAGACAACAACACGATATACGCAAACAGTTTGCTTTTCGAACAACAACAGTAGTGCATTCGTTGCCAGAGTTCTTAAAGATCCTTTGTACAACCGGGAACCCATCGGCCCGATCACTTGCCGAGGCCCACCCACATGTAGTTGGGGTCGAGGAACTGCGAGCCGTGGTAGCCCTCGGGGTTCATGGACACCAGCGAGCGGATCTTCTGCGACGGGCGATAGGTGCGAATGGCGTGGAGAAAGGCGGCGGTGCCGCTCGCCGGGCTGCCGTCGCCGCCGTCGCCGCCGCCGGGGCGTGTCAGCTCGTCGTGCAGCAGGCTGATCGGATGGTCGCCCCTGAGCAGCTTCTCCTCGTGCGAGCTCAGTCGGCGGTTCTCCATGAAGTGCAGGTTGTTCCTGAGGTCTTTGAAGAAGTGGCCGAGGTTTGTCATGGCTCCTGGAACAAAGCGAGAAGCAGAGAGAGGGAACTGAAGGCTGGCAGACTGAGGGAGACAAAGAGAGGCGCGATCGTCGTCAGTCGGTAGAGCATGCGACTCTTAATCTCAGGGTCGTGGGTTCGAGCCCCACGTTGGGCGAGGCCTTCCAATATTTTGCGCCTTGGCTCCCAGCCCGTCTACTCACCAGCACTAATCGAGGGCAGGAACGGCGTCTGCAGCGGGCGCGACTTCTGCCGCTTGTAGTTGCGGAATGCGCTGCGCTTCCAAGGCAACGTCTGCGCCGGCCGCCCGAGTGGAGGCGCCAGGGCCTTCCACCGCTCGTCCAGGATCCGCTGGGAGGCGAGCTCACGCCCCGGCCCCGACCCCGGCTCCGACCCGAAATCGCCGTCGGCCGCGCGGTTCGCAACGGCGTTCTCGTCGACGTCCGGATATAGCATGTCAGCGAGTCCGTTTCCGCTCCCCTTGATTGGCCGTGGCTCCGCGGGGTCGTCGGCTTCCCCCCAGCGGCTGGCGGGTCGTGGTCGTGGCCGAGGCCGAGGCATCGTCGTTGGCCGCCGCCTCTCCACTGGCTGCAGGGTCCGAAGGAGCTTCGGCGCCTGGCGTCTGAGAAGATCCAGCAGCGGCGGAAGCGCCGAATTGTAGGTGTCGAAAGTAATTTCGTCGCGAGCTGCTTCGCTTCCGGGCGCCGTAATCGGTTTTTGTTTCGCCCGTGGAAAGGGGTTGAAGGGGGCGCGGGAGGGCGGGACGAAGTCCGGGAGGCGGTTGTCGTCGGCAGCTGCAGCGATGGGCTCCAGTGGACGCTGCGAACTCACTGAAACGAGAGGAACGGGAGCGGGGTTAAGAGGCTTCGGCCACCGATCGATGGAGCTGCTGGGGTCGCCGTCTAAACATATGCGGTCGCCCGAACCCCCCCGCCCGACCACCGTTTGCATTGCGGCGGGGTCGCCGTGTGCGTCACGTGACACGCACCCGGCGGACTTTTATTGCACCGCGTCTCAATGTCATGTCGCGTTAATTAATTCCGCAGATCGTGTTCTCCGCGCGAGATAAGAGCCCGACAAAAATCCCGGCCGACGAACAATGGAGCGGACAAAGACGGCCCACCCCGCCCGTTCCCAGGCGGCCGCCCGTTCCTTTGTCGACTCGAGTGACAGGCACCAAATGCTTCTCGGAAGCGATTATCAATTGCCGTGTATGTGGTTTGAAGGCGGACCAGAATCCCGATAAGGTCCCCCTCCTCTGCTCTCGGAGGATTGCACTCATGTGAAGTCAACCCCCACCGCGGAGCTTCAGATCCTGGAGATTACATCAACGTCCGCTCTTTGCGGGACGATCAACGAATCCTCGCGGCCCGGGAGCCCTTTGTTCGTTGAGAACGACGCCCTGCGATCGTGAGAGGACGGAGCAACGTACCCTGCATGATGCAGACCATGACGAGCAGCCACCGGGCGCAGCGCAGCGGTTCCATTTTGTTGCTCGCGTCGCGGCCGTCGGCGGATGGCTTAGATGCTATTGTCTGCTAAGTGTTCTGCGGACGCTGCCACATTTTCGGAATTGCAGCGCTTGCAATTTCAAAGGCTCGCGGAGGACGGACGCCCGAGCGCAGACTGCACAGCAGGACTCGACACACGCGGACACCTTCGATCGGCACGAGAACTGAGAACTGGGGGGCCTGAGCGGCGCTGGCGCTGGTTGCTGCCTCCGAAACCCGTGAGTGAAGAGGCTGCCGAGAACTGCGGCTCCACGCGGAGAGCCGACGCTTTTATAGCAGCACCCGGCGTCCGTCCGCTGCCGCGCACGCCTCCCGCCGCCGCCGGCGCACCTGTTGCCTCGTGCGGCGGGTGGTGAGGGGAGAGCGCGCCCAGCATCCAACTGTCTGGATGGACTTGCGTAGGGGAAGCCGAAGTTCCGATTGTCGGAGGAATCAATCGCGTGGTTCGCCTTCGCCACTTTGCACTTCTTTTGGCGCCGTCGTTGCGGGGGTGGCGTCGCCCTGCCCGGTGCGTGTGTGCGCTAATGTCCTGTTGAGTAACTCGTCGAGGGGTGGGCGCATAGGCAAATCCGACGCCTCCCGCTTTGGCCGCTTTTCGGGAATCTTCAGGCGTTTGAAAGGCGAGACCTGCCGCCACTCGATTTTATTGTCGTCGGCCCTTTTGATCGGGACAATTGTCGCTGCTTATTGGCTTTGGAGTGTCCTGGCACCTGATGCCGTCGACTCGATTTCGCCACCCCGTTATTCGATGTCCCTCGTGGGCCCTTCCGAGATTTCCCCTCCCCTCGGAGCAACCCGTTAACGCTGTCGCACCTCGGGATAATTGCTCGACGGTTTCTCTAATTACTCGCAAATAGTCCATCACTGCACACATGTCGAAGCCGTGGCCACCAGCGGAGGTGTCCCATTACAAGTTAATGGCCTGCGGGCGTAACTCACTCCGGGGCCCTGAGGCCTCCCCTCCCCCGCTTCACAAAACGCAATTTACTCGTCGATTCGCTCCGGCCTAAGTACATTGCAGACCAGGAGCAGCTACGATTGTCCTCTCGGCGCCATAATCCATAATCAAAGGACCGACAAAGAGTCGCGTAAACCATACGCAAAGAGTTAATTAGATTGCCTCCGCTCGGTGGGACGAGGGCTGGGAGTCCGCGTCCTCGCTCCGTCCGAGGTGGCCGTCAGCACAAAGACGCTTTGTTCGGGCGGAAATAAGTAAAATTTACGCGCGACCTGCTCGACACTTATCCGGGGTGTTTCTTCTGCGTTCACCCGCCCACCTGTCGCCCTCCCTCGGGCCCTGCGACTGAGATTTAGTGGCGCCGAGGCGGCAAATTGAATAACGCGAGGGGCAGCGCGAATGACTAGAATCCATTCTGTACATGGCACAATCCTCCAAGGAGCTGTGCTCTGTGTCGAGTGGGATCTCTTTAAACCTGTCTTATCCTCCATACTTGCTGTCTTTTAGCGAGGGCTTAGGAGAACCCTGTTGGTCAATCCAGTGAACATCTCCCCGAATGATGACAATGCAAAAACAGCCGAAATAGTTGGAAAGAGTGCATAGAAATGCATCTTAAATGGCCATCTTAATTTCGGGATTTAAAATCCTCCCAACGGAAGAGTTCGGTTTCACGACTTCGTCCTTCGCCGAAGGAAGCGAAGGAAGTGTGGCTCGTGTCGTATGCGCGACGATTGCTTCGAAAGTCTCGGATTGAACGAAGGTGGTTCGTGTCTCCGCTAGGCGAGAAGCTCGCTGCTGCGACTCCGCTGAAGCTTCGGGCTTCCATTCGCAACGTCGGCTGTTCTGCGTCTGCGAGGGTGGCAGTTCGCGCTCCCGGCTCCGGCCGAGCGAGAGCCGTCTCTCCGTTCGATTCTTGCGACGCGACGCCCGACTGCTCCCGCGCCCGAGCGCTCTTTGCAACGACCCCGTCGGCTCCAGTCGGTCGTATAACAGCGAGTGGAGCCCGAAGCGCTCCTCAGTCGTAGCTGAGTTTTCGCCGAGTGAAGTTGTACTACGGACGCCGAAAGATCTCGTTGCTTCGCCTCTAGAAGAGGTTTCCAAAAGAGTGCCGTGAAGTGAGTATTCGGATTTCGAATCGGTTTGAACGGAAATTAAACAAATATCGGGTTCAAGATTCGAGTGTAAATAATTGCGATCGCGAAAATCCCCAGGGTGCGTCGCCGTCGGAGGAAAAAACTAAGCAGAAGAAGCTGAAAATTCCAACGGGAACGCACACACACGGAGGAACGGGACTCAGTGGTGAAAAGCGGCCGCCCTTCGCCAACCCTTGTGCGTGCAGCTGCCACCCTCTCGCGCTCTCGTCCCGCTCTCAAATCGCTCTCTCTCAGTCTGGGTGTTCTCTCGAACAACTTTTCGGCGGCTTCGAATTTTCCCGCTCAAACGCGCGAGGTTGACGACCGAAAACATAAATAAAGCAACGTCCAGTCAGCACCGGCACCGCGAAGTCGCCCGTGATTGCGTTGCGTCGAGCGCATCGTAACGTGACGCAGCGACACGAGCAGCCCCACAGACGAGGCAGCCAACTGGAGCTGCTGGAGCAGGGACGGAGGCTGGCTAATTCTTCCGCAAGCTGGTGACACAGGTGAGTTTCTGTTGATTGTTCCAAATGAAGCGGGTGGTGAGAGGCGAGTGTTGACGCGACGGAAGATAAGCGACTGTTGGAAAACTCGAGACTCCGGCTCGTCGAAGCTGGCTCCGCCTCATGAAGGGGCCCGGCGGGCGATGGCTTTCGGCCAACTCTGGCTTAAGCTGTCTTCCCAATCTGCGAACTTCGAACCGAAATTCGGTCAAGACGGATGTCCCCAGTGCGGCTCGGCCAACGGGGTCGAGAGCCCCCAAGTGCCTCAGTGCGGTTCCGCATGGTCTGCGAAAGCTCTCGAACCCTCGCGGAAGAGGGTCCTCAACGGAGAGGAGGGGGATGGAGCTGAAGAGGGGCGGCTCCTACGCTCGGTGCGTGAAGAGGTCCGAACGGGTCTCGCGTTGACGGCGCTAAGAACTTGGGCAAACAAATTACGTATGCTGGCCGTGGTATTGTTGTTGTATGGTATTTGTGTTCTTTTTTCGAGTGTTGGAGCCTCACTCACAAAACCGAACACTCGCAAGGGTATTCAAAAATGGAGGAAAAGTCAACATAACATTCTGCATTGCTTCATTAATGAAATTTCCAAATTAAAGAGAAGGCAAGAGAATATGATGGCGAGGGGAGAAATGAGAAAAGCATGAACGACTGAACAAATGTTTTGCTATCGCACGCACTCGCACAGAACAGGCACAATCGAGGGACAGACAGACAGACAGACATTGAAATACAATTATGGTGTTTAGGGTTACCTCAAGGTCGCCTGCAGCTCGATTAAAGCGGCCACACTCTGGGAATTGCGAAAACAGGCAGCACTCGCCATCGTCTCTCTCTCTCTCTCCTGCATGTCGACCTAACGAACTCTCCACCTGTTCGTGTCGAACATCGGATTGGAAATCCTGTACATTTAGATCGAGATGCACTAACTTCTCATTGCGGGTGTCGTCGTCGTCGCAAAGTACACCACGTTTGCAGTTGCAGCGATTGAAGTTGGGTTTTAAGTGTTTCCGGCAACGCTTCATTGGGTTTATAAATAGGGGTTTAGCCTTTTGTTGTTGTCGTTTTGTTTTCACTTCTCACAATCGACAACTGTTCGACAGCCATTGTCGACGCTCAGCGCTTGAATGTGGTGCAAACGAGCCACAGTCCATTATCCGGGGTGTCCCATTGTGAGCGGGCGCTGCTTAGCTGATCAGCGGAGCCCCTTGATAGCGAGTGCAAACGAGGTGTGGCCGCAAGCTCTTTCGATCCTTGCCCGTGCTCAACATAACCGCACTATAACGCTTCCTTTTGGTGCAGTGTTGAAATCACTCAACAAATTCAATTAAATTCATTGCAATCGCTTCTCGGCCGCTTTCAAAGTAACTTCATTCTCGACGCGTCAGCTTGCGACCATTAGTTCCCCCAAACAATGGACTCCCCTTGGCATCGCTTCGCCTCGGGTCCGATTTTTGGCAACTTCCGCCGTCGCGGACATCATTAAATCAAGCCCCACCCCGAGCGCCGGCCGTCGCGCATCTGAGCGAACCGAGCGCATGCACGGCTCAGATACACGTCGGCGCTGCAGAGGAACCCGTTTTTTGCACTCACCAGCACCGATTGACCTTCAGCACGCGCGACACTCCGTCCGTCAGTCCGTCACTCAGAGAGCCGACGCGCTTGCTCCGTGCAATAATTAGCCTCCTCGTTTGTGGCCGTCCGTCTGGGCCCGCCCGCTCCGTCCACCCGTCAAGGTGAGCGGCACGTCATGGGCTGCTGCTGCACCCGAGTCCAAGCCGCTGTCGCTTCAACGGCGGAAGTTCCGCGGGTTTCCTCACTCGCTCGCTGTTAGAGGTAATTGTCTGCAGCTGGGTGGAGGTGAGATCGACGTCGCTTTAGGAGCGACTTCAATCGGTGACCGCTGATGCCAGCGACTCAGTCATCCCCACTTCGTTGGCGAACGGTGGCCTCTCAGGGTCCAGGCGACGATGCCCCTCGACGCCCCCTGGCGCCGACGTGCCGCCGATTCCCTCGGCATCTGGAGTCGACCACTTTCAAGCATTCGCATGAATACTTGAACGAGTGCCGATCGAACGTGTTTCGCATGCCGTGCGCAACCCCTCGCTCGCACACACGCCCCACCCGCCGTAGTCGCCGTCGATGTCGGCGGGTTTATTTTGGGCTTTTGTCAAATATTGAATTCTTCAGCCAAACATCGAGGGCAGGCCCGACTTTCGTGCCGCCAGCCGCGCCGAGCGGTAATTTATGCGGCGGCGAATCCGGTTATTTATCTCGAGTCGATCGAAGTTTCGGTGTAACGTCGAGTGGAGCGAACGAGGGCCGGAATCGGTGACAAGGGAAGCAATCAAAATATTAGACATACCGAAGCCGAGTCCTCTGTAAGCCTAGAGGAGACGCAACTGACAACTGAAATTCCATGGGAGAGGTACCGAGATTAGTGCTGAATCAAATAAAACCGATTCATAATTGATTTCGGCCACATGTTCAACCATTCGCTCACTGGTCATCGTTGCCCCGGCCACATGGCCACAACAATCACAAGAACGTGGCGGGCCTCGAAGGATACACGAATAAAGCACTCAAACTAACGACGGAAACACACATCCTTGCCAGCTCCTCCCTGCGCCCGTCCAACATAATTGCCCCCTAATGGCCGCCGTCGCATGGCCCAAGCATATTTGTGTTTTTTCGGAAGAAAGCCACCACAGCAGAAGCCAGCCAGTGGTCGTAGTTGAATGAACCCTGCTTCCCTTGACGGTCCCACTAAGCCCTTGGCCTTTCGGGGCTTCCTTGTGTCGTCGTCGGCGTGGTGGAGTCGGAGTTGGAGGGTGCGAAGAAGAATCGGGACGCCCAAGTATTGATTGCCGAAAATCGATGAATTATGAGCACTCTTCTCGCGGGGAATCGCGGGGACTCGCTCTCAACCATTCTCCGATGAGTGCGGTGATAAATGGGACTCATTTGTTTGTTGCTCCCGTGGCAGAGGTTGGCTCCAGACGTGTCCATTTGTCACCGCAACGCCCGACCCTAGCCAGGGCTCGCCCGGACCCGTCGCGTCCTCCAGGTTCTCAATTCCTGGGCGGGAGTTACGACGAGTCGTGAAACCTCGCCACATGTTGGACTTTAGTTTAATCGCTGGCGTTTGATGGACGCAGCTTATCAGGGGCTCGCATCGTTTAATTAAGTTTCGGATGTTTCTGCTCCATGTTGTTGTCCTCGTTGTGGTCGCTGCTCAAGGTATTGTTGTTGCCCTCGTCATTGTAACGATGCCATTATTTGACAGCATGACAGCATGGACTATTTTTATGCTCGCCTCACGGGCCTCGTTTGCCTGGCATTTGACAGTTGACACCAATTAAAATTGAAATCTTTTCGCCTATTAACCTCCCACTCCGTCGATCTGATGTTGTCATGCGATTTGTCTGGAAATCGTTTAATATGAATCGAATTAACTTCCCTCCAAGGGTTTCCTCATAACTAAATCGCTAAACGTCTCGGACCTTGGCCAAAGGACAGAACTGATTCCCTCTCCCCTCCGTTCCTGCTCTGGCGTCCAATTTCGTATATTTGCCTTCTCGGATTTCGATTGTTCTGCCAACTCAGCTACCGATCATCAGCCGATCAACTCACTAGAACTCCATTAGAGCCGTCGCGCCGTGTCCCATGACGTTGGCGACTTTTGCAAAAACAAGAGGGCATGGCAACATCGCAATCATTGCCACGCGACCACTCGATTGCCGGGAGGCCCAAGCGCACTGTTGCTGTCGTTGTTGGCGGTGGTGATAACTCTGATGCGGGATTCATGCTGATGATGCTGCGATATCAATTACAGTGATCGCCGCAATCAGGTAGCCTTGGCGTGTGTCTTGAATTGCGAACGTACGACGAGTCGACAGCAGAACAGAAAATGTGTTTAAATAATGGAATGTAGCATCACGAACACTGTGCGGACACCAGACAGAAACAATAACAAGATTGAGTCGTGTGAACGAAAGTAATGAAGTGCATCGAGTGGAACGGAACAAGAGTTCGAGGGGGCAAGGGGGTGAATCGGTTCTCGAGATGCATGCATTACGAAGACCTTAAGTAGTATTTCACACAGTAGTCGGTGTCGAACAACTGAAGTTCATTTTAGCCAGCGATCTCCATTCGAGCACCTCCGAGATGGTTTGATGTGTTCTCAAGTAAAACTTTATATCAAAAGCTAGAAGCTAAACGCGACCCCCTAAAGTTATAATAGAATAGAATTTCAAATTTTTGATTTTTCCGCAAATACGACCTCATTTTCAAAATTTAGCCATTTCTAAAATATTGCTCGGAATGGACTAAATCCAGATAATAATTAAAGACTAATTAATTACAAATTGCAGAATTGGTCGCTCCTTCACGGTTGTTAACCAGATTCTCGTCCCTTGAATTCGACATCCGTTTTCGTTGTTCTCAAGAGGCCGGAAATAACAGAACAGTTGCGCCAACGACTTCACTTGGTGCATTTGCACATGCAGCAGAATCGCTCTAAATCGTGCACCGAGAGAAAAGCAGTCGCGGTCTTAGTCTCTCGGGTGCGCGGCCTCGTTCGCTGAGGTTTGGAGTTCACCTCTGGTGTAAATTGCAATTTCTTGTTGTTGTCAATGAGTTGTTGTTGCCGCGCATTTGGTTGCCACAAGTGAAATTGCCACAAATGAAAAGCATAAAATAAAAATGCAAAAGCATTTAAGAGAAATAAAAACATGTCAAAACTTGGAGCGTAGCGAGTGCAGCAACAACAACGACCACAATAACAAAAACATATGTATGTATGAAATGTACAACTGCAAAATCAGAGAATGAGCATGGTTGAAACCCACTGACATGTGCGCAGCGACGGAAACATCGGGAAAGAGACACGGACGGAGGGGGGAGGAGAACGGCGAAAGCGTGCTTAATGAGAGTTCATTTTCATGCTGCAGCCGAAGTAAGAGGAAGGCAGAAGCATCCGATATTGGCCCGCTGAGGGGACCCTGCGACTGCTTGGCCACATGCGCCACCGAATTCCTTCCTTCCAAAGGTCCCATTCCATCCTTTGGCTAGTGGTCTCCCTCCTTACCTGCGCCTTCGTCGTCCCGCTGTGGGACAGACAGACAGTCAGTCAACCTGACAGTCAACCGGACAGACAGAGAGGCGTGCGAATTTAACCCAAATAGCTGTGATTTCTGGTGCGCGTGGAATTAATTTGTTGCTGCGATTAGTGATGTTGTCGTTGCTGGTGTTGTCACTCGTGACGCAGTCAATAAACTTGTCCGCCGAGCGTCGCTGCCGCAGACGGACGGTCGGCCGGAAACTCAGCAGAGTCGTTGTTGTTGTCGTGTTCAATGTTTGAGCTGCAGAACGAGGTGAAAACCCACAGTGTGTTCGTGGCCCGAGCGATGACGATGACGACGACGGCGACGGCGACGACGGCGTTGGTGGTGTGGGTTCAGTGGAGCGCGTGGTCAAATGTTCCCAATAGGTCCGGCGCGAAAAGCCGACGACCCCTCGCCTCCCCTGGTCTCGAGCTGCGCACGTTCGTCCCAGTCCCCCTCGAATGCTGTCCGAATGGCGCCCAAAACGACCAGCAATGCTTGAATGGAGCATTTGCATTCCTCACAGGCCATGAACGTCCACGTTTCACGAGCGATTGAGTTGGAAGTTCACCCCCTCCCTCAGTCCCCTTGCCGCTCATCGTCTGCGGACTCCGGCGATAGTTGAGAAAACACCAAACAGACCGAGCTGCCTCGCTCTCTCTGTGTCACATCAGACATGCTTTGACTATCTGCTCTCATCTCGGGCGGGTTTTATTGGCCACCCCCGCCCTCGAGGGAAGGACATCGCCGTCCTCGAATCCGGTCACTGACCGTTCGCCCTTCGTCCTCTCTGGTGTCGCTTCATCGACTGCTTTGGCACTTGAGACGGACTCTGATGGACTCGTTACTGCTTTGGTTGGATCGTTTGCCGGCCCGAAATTGGTCCTTGAGTCTCGAATTTCACTTACACTTCTCAAGCAATGGGACGCCCTTGAGCTGAAGTGGTCCTTCGTCCTGAGAAGAAGACACCGTGGGTGGTGCAGGGCCAGAGGAACTGAGGCCTCGAGTGCAAACATGAGTCGTGTTGCTTCGAAAAGCGTTTCCCCGCTGCGACGTTCGAATCACATCTACGGCAATGGCAACACTTCCGTCCCACGTCCTCGCTCGAGCTCAAATGCAATCCGTCATCTGCGCTGTACTTGGCCCCATTCGGAGCGCGTAATTCACGCTCCCTGCCCGCCCCGTTGGCGGACACAAAAGTAGGTTTACAGCTCTCGACGCGCTCCCATTGTCGCGGGGTCTTTCGCGGACTCTGCTGGTGACCGCATTTCTGAGGGGTTGTGGGAAGAGAAACCTCTCTCTGTTGTATCCAAGTCGCAAGTTATCAGGAGCTCGGGATGCGGTCGCAGCAGCTCATCTTGTTGCGAATAAAAGGCCTTTGTCGGAGACAGAGTGGGCTGGACCAACAGCTCGACCTCCTTGTCGACGCTCTTTGAACTCTTGTCGCTCAGATCCCATTCCGGGCAGAGAACTTTCGGTCGGTTGCAGGAAGCCTGAGGCGGCAGTTGCAACCAGTTTTCTGGGGCTGTGTGTCCTCATCTTGGAGCTCGGTGGCTGGCGCGCTGCCAACGAATGCCCCGTTGTCCTCATGAGGACTCCTTCGACCTGCCCCCTCCTGCGCCTCGTCCCCAAGTTCACTGTGAATTTGTAAACATTTTACGGACAGATAATTGAACAAGTTTTTGACACCTGCTTGCTCCTCGGAGCTCTTAATTACGTCTCGAATTTGTAAGTCCTTCGGGGTCCCGTTCGAGGAGTTCATTTGGCGGTTGAGCCCTCGGGGAAATGAAAAACGGGCCCATCAAATATCTCATTCGAAAAGAGCTCTCCGCGAGTTAATGTATTGCGATCCCCGAGCCCAGGAACCCCCTCCCAATCGAACTCCAACACGCCTCGCTATTTATGCACACCGCCGAACCCTTCCGAACCGGGAATATAAATGTACAAAAGCCAATTGTAGAAGCCCCTCCATACTCCGAATCGAGGGCCGAGTCCTTCTAGCACAATGGTCCCACTCCTTCGCGAGGCAACGACAGGAGCAGGAACAATGAGGTGGATCACGTGACTGCCCGTCATATCGTCAGCGCGGCCCAGGCTTCGAGCCTCCTGTTCACAGCCCTCGGTTCGCTTTGACGGCGCTCGTGACCCAATTCCTTGGCTCTGAGGCGGGGATGTGGGGAGGGGCTTCTTAAGAGCCAGCTCGAGGACGGCACAAAGGATCCCGACGACTGTCTGGGCAGGCATTATCCTTGGGTGGAATTACATCATTCCCCGACGCCCAACGACGTGAAGCCCGAGTGCGCGGAGCAACGAGTGCACACGCAGGTCCGCGGGGTGTTTTCGTTTCACATTTGAATTCCTTATTCTTGTACTCACTCCAACCCTCTGTCTGTCCTCTATTTGCAGCCCTGAACAGCCCGTCGGAGCATGACCAGGAGAGGAGCCGAGTAAGCGAATAGACTGCCGCAGACACCGAAGAAGCCCACCACTGAAGCCACCAACTCCCCCGAAGCCAACATGTTCCTGCCTGTGAAGTCGAATCTGTGAGTACAAGTTACACTCGGTCCCAGGGTTCATTGTGCGCCCAAGACGTTGGGCTCCGTTTGACCCCTTCGAAAGCCCGGATGTATGCGAATGCCTCCCCGTCCTTCGTGGCCCACCTCCTTCCACTTGGCCCCGCCATCGCGACGCCAACGAATTCCGCCCGCTGTGCGCATCGCAAATATTTGAGGCGCAAACATGAGCACTCAATCAGGGGCGTGGGCGACGACCACCACCCACCCTCAGGCCCACCACCCCGCGGTTTCACGACGTCGGAAGGGTGGCCGCTGGAGGTGGGGCCCGACCATCGGCGGCTGTCCGCCGCCACGACGTCTCGCTGTCGTTATGTTGCCAACACAGCCGTAAAGACGCGACAAAGTGTTCGGCGGACGGACGAGCGCAGTCGGTCGCTTATTTCGGGCCATCGATCGCCGAGACGAAATCAGGGCGCTGCGGGGTGGCGGCTAAAAATACTCGTCCTCAGGCGGATCCGCCGCGAGCGGTTGTGACATCCCGGAGATCCGCATGTAAATCGTCAGGGATTCCGGAGCAAATTCGCAGGGATCCCGGGCGATGGTGGGAGGATGGGTTGGGGCGACTCGGGGTTGCTTCGAACGGGTGTTTTGCACCATTCGCATTCCTCTGGATTGATTGTTTTCTCTCGTTGGCTTCTAGGACCGCGGACGGCGCTGGCAACAACGAGGATGTCACCACCACCAGCAACAACTCGACCCAGACGCCCAGCGACCTCAGCCCGCCGGGGCCCAACGAGGAGGTGCTGCCCCAGGCCCACCACCAGAACCCGGGCCACTGCATCGCCTCCTTCGCGGCCATCAACCAGATGCGGTCCAATGTGCAGGTGAGAAAAGAAATCGCGAGCCGCCCTCTCCCATCCGGATAACTCGCTCAATCAGCGGGAGCGACAGTCGCTGCTGCCGCGGCGACGCTCGAGCAATTAAACACGGGTTAGCTCATTCCGAATACATCTTGATCAAGTTTGTGTTTGTTTAATTGGTGGCGCGAACAGGCACGTCATCTGCCAAAAAACAAAACTGAAGTAAACGCTTGCTGGGGTCAATAATCGGCGAATTGCGTGCGGCGGCAACGGAGGTGTTGTTGAGTTGCTTCGGCGCGCTTTCAATTCAGCCCCAACTGTTAGTTTCCTGGCCACGCATCACGACACACGGCCGGCCAGCGACGTGGGCGTCGACTGCGGCCGCTCTCTCGCATTTCGGAGGCTCTCGTCGACTCTTGTCGCCCTGGCGGCAACAGGTTTCGCTGTGGGATGGCCACAATTGCGCTTTGGTCAATGGGTGGCCGGCCACTTGAGCGCTTGCGACGCCCTCCGTCCACAATTAGCAGCCGCCGGCATGCGAGTTGGAAGGGGCGAGCGGAATGGTTGTCAATCATACGCCTCGTCGTCCGCTCCTCCGAGATCGGATCAAAGTCTGTGCGGTGAGTCTCGTTCATTCTTAGGAATTTAGCCGCGGAGGCTGTGTAGAGTGGATCTCAGCAGTTCGAATGGGTGCCAATTGAGGCCTAAATTGTGGATGGTGTTACTTGAGAATTTGGAAATCTCAAGTTTCAATGCTTCAAATTAGTGAAGATCTGAACTAGGTTCGTACGGTGAAAGCAGACATCATGAGGAGGACGACTTCGCTGCGGCTTTAAGAGCTCCTCTTGTCCGTCCGTCCGTCCGGCCGGCCACAACCGCGGCTCGCTGCTGCCATTGACATCATCACGAGTCGTCGAGATAACTTCACAACGTCGTTTTTCCGCCGCACGATGCATATCCTTCCAGCGACTTCCGCTGGCTGTCTGTCCTTCTGCCGGTCCGTTGTTGCATTTCACACTCTGCGCCCACAAGGATTCACACTTGGGACTCGTTGCTGTTGCTGCAATGCCGTGCATTGCAATCGTGCTGGAAGCCGTGCAGGTCCCAACCCCACACCGCTCGGCGAGAGGGTGGCACGGACGGACGGACGCCCGGACGAATACAGGAACCCCACATGCAGACAGCTCGCAGACAGAGTCGTTGGGTCGGTCGCCGTGGTCGTCTGGCGGAGGGCGGGCGGTCGGTCGGTCGGTTGGGGCTCCGAGGCTAGATTTGCATTTGACTGTAAATAAATGAATGAAGACAAACGACGACAGCCTCGAGGGCGGCGAGAGCCTTCGAGGAGAGCTCTCGGGAAGCTGACGTTGCATTAAGTGAAATTACTCCCGGCAGATGGTGGCGGAGAGGGTGGCCATTGGAAGGGGCTGCGAATAACTCGAGTTAAGTTCTCGTTAAACGCATTCCGTACTCGGAGCAATATATGTTCGCCGGACAGATTTATGCCTTGCGCGGGGAGGTTTCCTCCGAAGGTCGCTGACACCTCGAGTCCTAGTCGAGTTTGCTCCCTTCGGCAGACGTGCCTCAAGTGGCATCCGCCGCCATGCGGAAGTCAATTGATCCGCACTCAACCGAACCGAAGGCGTCTCCTCCCACCTCCCTCCCTCGCCACGCCAGCTCCGGGTTCTCGCAGGCCCCCGGTTAATCCAATTTGAGGCATGGACTCGCACCTCGCCGGCCCCTCTTCCCATCTGCCAGCAGCAGTGGAGACGTTCCAAGTGGCTTCGAGAGCACGCAGAGCTCCTTGGCCAGGGGTGGGCGTGCACCGGGAGAGGCTCCATAAACCCACATGAATAGTCGTGTCGCCCGGTGCTTACGAGCGGTTTACGAACAAACGGCGTCAGTTGCCATTTGCGCGAGAGTACTAAATTAAGGACTGCGCATGATGGTGAATAACGTGGAGGCAACTAGTGATGCCAGGAAGGGATCCGGAATTCTCTCCTCACACCCACCTCTTCTTCTCTCCACAGCTCTGCGACGTCACTCTGGAAGTCGCCGGCGAGACCCTCCACGCCCACAAGGTGGTGCTCGCCTCGGTCTCGCCCTACTTCTACGCCATGTTCAACGGTGAGTGAAGTCGTCGCCTCTCGATTGGGGGGTGCCTTTTCATCCGAAGCCCTCTCTCCTCTCTTCTGCTCTTCCTCCTGCCCACAGACGACATGCTCGAGCGCACCCAGGGCATCGTCACCCTGCACGACGTCGACGCGACGGCGCTGCGCCAGCTGATCGACTACACGTACACGGGCGAGATCACGATCACCGAGGACAACGTGCAGGTCCTGCTGCCGGCCTCCAGCCTCCTGCAGATCCACTCGGTGCGCGAGGCGTGCTGCAAGTTCCTGCTGCGCCAGCTGCACCCCTCCAACTGCCTCGGCATTCGCAGCTTCGCGGGTGAGTACGGGGCGCTCGTTATTCGGGGCTTCATTGGGCCGACTCCGCCCCCCGCGGGTCTGCCACGAGAGTGAAGTCATTCCTTTCGAAACCCTTCGAAAGTGTCGCAATCCCACCCAAGCCAAGGGTGAGTCCGTTTCCAGGGAGTTCAAACCTCGCTCGCTCTCTCTCTTTCAGACGCCCATTCCTGCAAGGAGCTCCACACGCGCTCCCACAAGTACGCGCTGCAGAACTTCCAGCAGGTCGTCAGCACCGAGGAGTTCCTGCTGCTGCCCTTCGAGGAGGTGAGTCGCGTCCCCTCCAGATGCGGATAACCCCAGTTGTGCCGAAATCACGGGATGGTGTTGTTGCTCTTGCAGGTGAAGGATCTGATCTCGAACAACCAGCTGAACATCTGCTCCGAGGAGAAGGTGTTCGTGGCCGTGCTCAACTGGGTGAAGCACGACCTGGCCGAGCGGCAGCCGCACATCGCGGAGCTGATGAGCCACGTGCGGCTGCCGCTGGTGAGCCGCGACTTCCTGATGACCTGCGTCGAGACCGAGACCCTCATCCGCGACGACTCGCAGTGCAAGGAGCTCCTGCTGGAGGCCATGAAGTACCACCTGCTGCCCGAGCAGCGCAGCCTGATGAGCAGCCAGCGCACCCAGGAGCGCCGCCCCGACGGCATGAAGCCGTACATCTTCGCCGTCGGCGGCGGCAGCCTCTTCGCCATCCACAACGAGTGCGAGGTGTACAACCCGCGCACCAACAGCTGGACGCCGATCGCCCCGATGCTCTGGCGGCGCTCGCGCTCCGGCGTCACCGCGCTGCACAAGCAGCTGTACGTGGTCGGCGGCTACGACGGCGTCAGCGACCTCTCCACCGCCGAGTTCTACAGCCCGGCGGTCAACAAGTGGACGAACATCACGCCGATGGGCACCAAGCGCTCCTGCCTCGGCATCTGCGCCTTCGACGGGCTCATCTACGTGTGCGGCGGCTACGACGGCGCCTCCTGCCTGAGCAGCATGGAGCGCTACGACCCGCTGACCGGCATCTGGAGCTCCTGCCCGGCGATGAGCACGCGCCGCCGCTACTGCCGGCTGGCGGTGCTCGACAACTGCATCTACTCGCTGGGGGGCTTCGACTCGACCAACTACCAGTCGAGCGTGGAGCGCTTCGACCCGCGCATGGGCCGCTGGTGCTCGGTGCCGAGCATGACGGCGCGTCGCAGCAGCTGCGGCGTCGCCTCGTGCGACGGCTACCTCTACTGCGTCGGCGGCAACGACGGCACCATGTGCATGTCCAGCGGCGAGCGCTTCAACCTGCGCCGCAACGTGTGGGAGCCGATCGCCGCCATGCACTCGCGCAGGTGAGTCCGGGAGGGAGGAGTCAGTCCACTCGCTCTTTACTCATCCCCATTTTCTCCGCCAGGTCCACGCACGAGGTGGTCGACGTCGACGGCTGCCTCTACGCCCTCGGCGGCAACGACGGCTCCTCGTCCCTCAACTCCGTGGAGCGCTACGACACCCGCCTCAACAAGTGGACGATCGTGAACTCGATGGTGGCGCGCCGCAGCTCGGTGGGCGCCTCGGTGCTGGACTGCTTCCACCTGGAGCGCGGGCTGGTGCAGACGACGAATTTATGACCTCTGTCCTCGATCGCAGAGACGTTCGCCGCTGCTGCGGCCGCGGCAGCTGTAGCGGCTGGCGGTGGGGGCGCTAGCGGCGGCGCCACCGCGGCAGCCCCGTCGAACACGCTCGCTGTGCCCGGGCGGGCGGTGAGCGGGCGCAGCCTGATGGTGGGCGACGTGGCGGGCCTGGTGAACGGCGGCGGCGGGGGCGGCATCAACGGGCTGGCGGCCTCGTACGCCCTGAGCACCTCGGCGCCGACCTCCACGTCGAGCTTGCGCAGGGCCAGGGGGGAGCGCGAGGCCGGCGTGGAGCGAAGCGGGTCCGCGGCGGGCGCCGGGGGGTCCGCTGCGGGCGGGGCCGGGAAGCCGTCCACAGCTTAGGGGACGACAGCCCGGACCACGACACCAAATCTAGTCAAGGGAGGAGAGGGGACCCGCCGTATTCATAAGTTCTCACGAGGAGCGAGTAGCTAGAATAACGTAAATTAGACCAAAGAGCACCACCAACGTCTGGGTGCTCTGGCCGACCCACCACAACCCGTGGAGCACGAAGGCTTCATCCATTGCCCAGCCGGCCCAACTGCCCAGGCCGCGTCCCAGAACCAACGGAAAAACTGCCAGCGTAGGTTTAAACTTTAAACACACTCCGACTTGAGGCGGGAACGACCAGGAGGCGGAGGAGCAAACTCTTAGGGAATATTTATTTGCATCAACTCAAGAATAACCTAACCCAGAATTTACACAGTCGAAGTTTATAACAATTTACCTATACATATTATACTAACTATACAAACACACACATACAAATACGCGTGCTAGATGTATGAAGGTCAGCACACAAACAATTTATGAACAAACTATCTAGACAAGCGGAAGAAACCTTCCATCGTTGGACCCCATTGTGTATTACGTACTTTTATGCTTTTCGTATATTTCTATCGTAATTCCATAGTATTAAGAACTCCTGACTCGTATGGCGAATATGAATTTCTTTGTATTGAACACGGTTCTAAGTATTTATACCATTTTATGCAATTGTATCAGATTCAATAAATTTAATCAAACATTCCAGGAGTTGTTTTTGTGAAGAGGAGACGAAGGACTTCGTGCTTCTCCATAACCGCTAACCAGAAAAATAACATCAAATTCGTAATAAATCAATACATTTTAGTGAGCCCATCTCCCTTGGGAATCACTGCCAGTGATGTCATCCTCAGGAAATTTCACAAAGTGCAGGAAAATCGCGGGATGGTGGCAACTCTTCTGGATCCCTAGGGAGAGTGACGTCGGCTCTTCTCTGCTCCATCTCTTTCTCTCCCAGATTTCTCTCCAATTGAGCGATCGGTGCTTCTACCGATTCTGGGCGCCTGGTGGTTTCTACTTTTTCTGATTCCGAGTGAACCGTCGTCGACCCGCCCTTGCTTTAATTCTCTTCTCTCTCTCCCATTTCAACTATACTGCTCTAATTGTACGATAGGTGTTTCTGCCGATTCTGGGCTCCTGGTGTTTTTAACGGAGACTGCGTTTAATGGCGACCGCTAATGTTGTTGTTGCTACGATCTATGAATTTGTACTTCAGTGGGCCTCTAATACAACATCTTTGAATATGAATTTATTTGTATTTAAAACGGCTCCAAATTTTTATACCAGTTTTATGCAATTGTATCAGATTCAATAAATTTAATCAAACATTCCAAAATTTGTTTTTATGAAGAGGATACGGAGCTTCTCCACAACCACTAACCAAACAGAAAAATAAAACAAATTCGTAATAATACTTTGTACCATTTATTTTTGGAAAACAATTCATTTGGGTGGTATATTTGTTCAAGAAATCAACATTAAAAGTATTGCAGGTACCCCTGAATATGGTAAGATGCTCTAACTTATTATTGTCCGATCCATTACTTGTGTTCAAGTATAAGAAACAAAAATATATAAAAACTATATTCAATATTAGAAAAACAAAAAAGTAACAAAAATGAAGATTTAGAAGTGTCAAGTCAGGAAAATAATTTAGATTCATTTTAAACCATTCGATCCGCTGTATTAAGGGCGATTACGCCAATGGACTTGTCGGGGGCGTACGATTTCTTTAAACCACTCAAACGTTTATTTCCGCCAATCAATTCAGATCCAACTGCAATAGTGAAATGGTTATTCCGTTAGCCAAACGTGAATTTTTATGTTATTCTTCTTTAGAGAAAAGTTTTTGCTAATTTTTCACAATTGCAAATGGATCATTATGGAATGGTGAATAAAAATGAGAAAGAAAATAAAGTCATTTAAAATCGGTTGATTTTTATTTTTAAACGCACTGATCTGTATGTAAACTCTAATCCGTTCCGTTTCTGTATTATTCTAATACATTCCATTACGGACTTACAATTGGTGAAAAACTAACAAAGGACAATTCTTGGCGTATTCATAATGTTGAACGTTTAATTTATATAGACGAAATTAATCCAAAACGATATCAACAATTTTTTAAACTTAGACTAAACTATTATGTTCAATATTCCAAAATAAAAGAAGCGAAAATCAACAAAAAATTGCCATCAAGGATAAAAAGAAAAGTATAAAAGTTAAGGTTTGAAAATGAAAAAAATTAAAAACATCTTAACTGTCCAACTTTAACATTTGAGAAATTGGAGTTTCCGTTCATTACTTTTCTTTTTATTTTTAACTTTTTTGTGAAATGTTGTTTTTCGCAATATTCTGGAACTGTTTATTTACTTTTGTAAACTTTCTCAGTCATGTCATCGAAGCTAGAGTCTTGGATGTTCAACATCAAGCTGTCGGAAGCGAGGTAGACCTTGTTCTGTGCAGTAGCAATCTATAATAATAAGATAAGAAATGGTTAGAAATCAATCACAAATAAAATACTGAAGTTTACTTACAGTTCTTGCTATGCTTTGGGCAGCGCGTATCTTACGCAGTTTCAAGTAGGCTGGGTTCTCCTTAACAGCCAGACCTAAGTAAACATTTCAATTAAGGAGAAACATTTCAAGTATAAATAATTTCACATCACTAAAAATCAATGAAAGAGTTTTTGTAAAAGGATATCATTTTGGCTGCTTCGGCTTCACCCTCGGCTTGTACAATCTTCTGTTGTTTCTCTTGTTTTGCGCGCTCCACAAAGAACACCGCGCGTTGAGCCTCCTGCTGGGCCACTTGTTTGGCTTCAACAGCGGCGGTGTATTCCTTTCCGAAACTCAATTCGGTAAGAGAAACGTCATCCAAAATTATATTGAAGTCACGAGCCCTTTCAACCAATTCTTTGCGAATCAACAACGAAACCTTGTATGATAAGAACGGTTATTAAAATTCAAAATTGAATGTGAACATTAGTGACTAACCTGAGCACGCTGTGTGATCAACTGGGAAGCATTGAATTTGGCCACCACACTCTTCAGCACTTCGTTGCAAATAGACGGCAACACCTTCTCGTCGTAATCCTGACCAAGCTGACGATGCAATATGGGTAAACGAAGCGAGTCCGGCCGAGACAAGACACGCAAGGAAATGTTAATCATTTGCAAATCTTTGGATCCAGTAGGAGAAGAAATTTTGCGGGGACGGGAACGAATGTCATAGATGATAGGATACTGGAACCATGGAATGCGGAAGTGAAGACCTTCGGAGTAGATATCGCTCTGAACACCAGTCAAGCGGCTGAAAATGATTGCACGATGGCCACCATCAACTGTAATTGTACAATTTATTTGAGGTTTTCATTATATTGGAAATAGGAAAATGATAATAATACGACAAAATCACTAGAAGTGGTGCTGTAGGCCGTTTCGTTTAGGGGAGGTCATGGAAACTCACGACGATTGTTATGCAACTCCATTCTTTCGAACCGGCGGCATTGGTGGAAATCAGTCATAGAACAAATCATAGTAAATGAGGTAACTTGAAGTGAGGGCATCGTTTGACAAAACGATCGGTTTTATGCAAATATTACTTAAAATCTTGTAATCTTACGAAATAGTCGCGATTATCTCCGATGGCAGCACCATGAATTAGTTGAGGTTATGTTTGCACAAATCTTTGTTCCATGTTTTTGTTGCTATAAAACCTTTCCGGAATAATAATTTAACGCACCTGTGTACAAGGATTGGGTCACACCGTAGACTGCAGCACCAATAGCCGCCAGCGCCTTGATTCCAGTAGCCAGTCCTGGTGGTCCACCTTTTCCAAATTTACCAGCCAAATCGTTGATTTTACTTTGTGCCATCTTTAAACGGATCTTGGAGAGCAAAGAATGCAATTCAAAGAATACAATTATTTGTTGACCAGTAACTTACTTGATATTAAATGCAATGAATGATCAAAATGCAAATAAAATACGAAAACTCTTCTCGAAAAACCGCACGCGATTCCGACTCGCTCTCGATAGAAAAGTTCAAAGAGTAGCGAGTGTAAAATGACAGAACATGAGATAAAATGTAACGAGTAACGAGAAAAAACAGGGCTGTCAGGGGAAACAATACCATAGTAAAATAGTATAAATGCAAAATATACTACTTTGAAATGCTCGAGCTGAATGTTTGAAGTTGCTCCAATTTTACGATCCAATTAACGATCATAAATTTGCAGGAGGTAGAGCAAACAAATCACAATCGGCAGAAAACTCGGTTCCTACGTAATCCAGCCCTTGTCATCTAGTGGGCTGAAGTTTGAGGGCAAGGAATGTTTGTATATTTATTTCAATGCAATATCCTTTTAACAAACCAAAAATTTGTGTTATTTGTTAGAATAATGTTGGGTAAAAAGAGACCACCATCGAAGAAATACTCGCTGAGCTCGTCGAACGACAGTGGCATCGGGAAGTCAAGTGAGCTGATCAGCACAGTTAGTAACGGTCGGCGAATTAATCCCCTCTTCATTGAACAGACAACAGCAACGCCATGGTCGACGACGTCGTACCCATCAGCAGCGACGACGACGATGACACGGAATTGAAAATGCTCTGCGAGGTGGAGTTCGACGAGACGGACTGCCTGCCTATGCCCATAAACCAGAAGCCACTTTCCAAGACTGAACGTGTACATATCTCAGACAATAATGCCTCAGAGATTCAAAGCCGCACATCTTCTGTACCGAAAAGCGAGTGCGATGTGAGTGACGAACATCTGTTGTCTTTGTTCAAAGAGGAATGCTCCGGCGATTCCATACTGAAGGTCAACTGTTACATCCTGTACATCTGTCCGCAGTGCGGCAAAAGTTTCAATAGTAGTGTCTCCTGGAAGGAACACACAGACGCGGTCCACAATCTCTCCGATCAGCGCACGTTGAACTTCACACAGCACACGAGCAACACTTTTCATTGCAGCCGGTGTGAGGTGGTCATCAGCCGGTGTACACTGAAGACGCTGCAGCAACATCACTTCTCCCACCTCCCCTTTAAGTTGTACAAATGCAAGCTCTGCGTGCGTGAAGACAGCAGCCTCTACCAGATGATAGCGCACATCATGCTGCATAAGGACAACGAGGAGCTGGCCTCGGTCGAAATGGAAAATGATACCAAATCGTTGACAACCCGCTTGTTTAAGCCCGAGGGCTCAGGGTACATTGCGTTCATCTGTCCAGTATGTGGATTGTGCTTCGATGGTGAAGACATTTGGCAGGGACACATCAACTTCGAGTGAGTTCTCGGTCATCTAGGAAGCATCATTATTACTATATTATTATATATTCCTTTTCATTACAGACATGACTTTTTGAAGAAAACAGTCGAAAACCGTTTTGGAGACCACTTCAAGTGCTCCGATTGCAAAGTTGAAATTTTCTCACAACGCGTGAGCGACCTACAGCAGCATCTCTTCACGCACCTTCCGTTTAAGGCATACCTTAAATGTAAGATTTGCAACTGGACAGTATCGCGCCGCCATTTCCTGATCTCACATATGCTGAACTTACACAAAACGCATTTAAAGCAACAAGTGCTCCCCGCTGTGATCGACAGTAATACTAGAGATTTCGACCAGGACGAGGACCGGCACAATGACAGTGACACCACCATTATTAACGAGCATCCGTCTACCTCCCGACAAGTTAAAACTGAACACGTTCGGAAGTACCCTAGGCTTAGCTTTCGTTGCAGCGGGAACCGTCCCCCAGTTGTGGACAAAATTACCAAGCGAGAAAAGTACGGCTGCTCCAAGTGCAACGAACACTTTTATCTAAAGGCGGACCTGAAGCGACACAACTGCACCTTTCAGAAACAGTTTCAATGTCCACGGTGCTCCAAGACGTACACATACGATCAGTGCTATCTGAAACATATCCGTGGCTGTCGTGTACCATAGAATAGCGTTAAAACATCCGCAAAACTGTACAATGTACATAATATTGCAGTATGACTGAAATACTCTGCAAATATGTTGTCCCCATTAAATGTTGAATCATAAGGGAATCCAATATTTTTGTATCGAATTTAAGTTGCTTATCACAATTTTTTCAGTTGTCTTTGTAAATATTTTGTAATCATTAAATGTTGAATCAAAAGGATTCCAGTATTTTTGTAGCGAATTTAAGGTGCTTAGCACAATTTTTTCAGTTGTCTTTGTAAATATTTTGTAATCATTAAATGTTGAATCAAAAGGATTCCAGTATTTTTGTAGCGAATTTAAGGTGCTTAGCACAATTTACTGTTAAATAATTTGTTTAATAAATTTGTATAAAGGAACCGTCCGGAAAATAAACAATTCATTGATATGTTAAATATCCGTTATGATTTAAGATTAAATATCCATTCTAACCAGGGGTCTCGATTACCGTCGCTTGAAGGGCCGAACAAATCATTACTGTATTAATGAATTGATTATGATCAGGACAGATTGCTCTTAACAATACATATATATATATTTGTATGAAGATAAAAACTAGAAACTACATTTAGTACATACATAAGAGATTTAAACTTTACCAGAAATCAAGAAGAGTTAATAAAATAAATGTCATACGTCGGGCATATTTTGGTTTTCATTGCGTCCGTAATTGGTGTCTTTTAAATAATAGATCGTCTGCTCGTTGATGAGCGACATGACAGTCGTCTTTAAACTGAGAACGGAGGCCAATTTATACTTGAGCGTAATGGATTTCACGAAATCCACCAGATGAGCAAGATTCTCCTCCATCGGAGCACTGGTTTTGTGTGCTTGGGAGTAGAGTTGGAAGCTGAAGAGAAGGTTCAAATATGAGTTCATGAGAATATCTGTTTAACTGAAGTCAGGGTGCTAAACTTACCCCTTCACTACGTTATCGATTATACTGTCGCTGATATCGAAGTGTGCTAAATATTCGGCGAGATAGGTTTTTCTCTCCAGAATTACAAACTGCGAAAGTAGGACCTCCGACCAGTTGATGTCGTAGTCATAGGCGCGACTCAGAATCATAGCCTGCGGCACTCTGCAATTGGTGGTATAAAGCTTGTGTTGAGTCATTACAACAAAATCGAAAAACTCCGTTACCTCAGCTCCGCATTGATCAATTCCCTGAATTCGTCACGCGATTGCACATTTATCACACACACACACAGGTGCGGCGCCGTGTTGTTTTTGTCCAGCGCCTTGCTGGCCAAGTCTATTTGCATTGCCATCAACTCGGCCTGCGCAGCGCTCTTCTGGGCCAGGATCAGCTTATTGTCCAGCAAATAGTTCTCCGTGGCATGCGTGTAGTTCTCCATGGCCTGGTGCAACAATGTTATCGCCTCCGAACTACTCCTTAACTTAGGTATGAATGTTTTGCCAGAGCCTCCTCCACTTAAACTGGTCATGGAGCTCTGCTCGGTCAAGTGCGTTGCGCCCACCTGCGCCAAGGATTGCACCTTCCCGATGATCACCTGCGCATCCTGCTCCCACATCTCGGCCAACTCTTTGTACATGAGGAAGTGCAGTGCGGCTAGCTTCAGAAATTCCCGCCCCTCAGCGGGACAGTATTCGCGGAGGTAGGAGATGATCGCTTGGCGCAAGCCCACGGTCTTCTCCTCATCGAATTGCCCAAGCAGGGACTCGAACTGCTCGTTTTGGATCAGGGCGTCAAAGCAGTAGAACATTTCGTGGTAACGTGCGATGCCGATGAGCATGCGGACGACCAGCGACCACGACTTGGCATTGGTGAGGACGGCATTCAAGGCTTTGGCACGGTTCAGTACGTTGGCAATGCCCTCCATGGAGCACTCGTGCACAAAGCACTGATGCGCTTTGATCAGCAACTCGACGTAGATGATGTTCTGCTTCTTGTGCGAGAGCACCTGGGCGGGACCTCCAGCCGCTGGGGACTGCGACGTGACGTTCGAGGCCGACGAGGCCCCCGTGACGGGCAGACCGTAGCGTGTGATGATCTCGTTGAACTTTTCGAACACTGACGTGTGCTCAAAGGGCTTGTTGTCTTGGAACTTACGATAGACCTTCAGGGCGTCGCAGTACTCGAGGAGGCAGTTGCCCAACATCGTCGTGTTGGGCGTCAACTCGAGGAAGAGGTGCAGATCGCGGTCAATGTTGTAGCCCCAGAGGTCTGCGTTCTTGAATGTGCTCTTCGCCTGTTGGTCCGCGCTGAAGATGTAGAAGCGAGGACGGACGATAGCTGTCGTAATTTCGAAGGCCAGCAACTCGGCCACCTATTTTTCGGGTAGAAATCAGATTAGAATATCATTTCAGAGCAATTTTAGCCCACCTCTGCGGGAGTCATCTGCGTGGAAGTGATTATGTCGCTGACCACCAGCAGCTTGTGCAAGCAGCCGTCTTCGGCTACGCTCTTCAGCAGTACCGTTGCATCCTTAGTGCGCAGCACATCCAAATACTCTTTGTCCAAATACATAGCAGCACGGTAGGCCATCACAATGCGCGTTCCGATATTGATTCCGTTCTTCAGCCGCGATGCGATGCCCTGAATGGTGTCCAGCGTCTCTCGTTTCTCCTTCGAGGGAATCTCCTCAAACTCGAGGGTGGAACAACTGTCCGAGAGGTCGTTGCTATGTTTCAGGGGAGACGATTGGCCTATGATATAAAGGTAGTCATTTGCCTCACTAATTATAAACTGATTATTGCTCACCTTGGTAGCTCCCACTCGAGCGCAAAGTGCCAAGCGTGCGCTTATTAAACTTGGCGAACGTGCTTTTCTCGACCTCCCTCAACAACATGCGCTCCTCCTGCGACATGCTGAAGATGGTGGTCACTCCTTCGGCGAGAGCCATGCAGAATACGACGAACCGCAGATCCAGGGGCCGGTGCTCAAACAATTCCTGCAGCCGCAAGGCCTCCACAATGTCTCCCTCGTCCAGCAAACGATTCAGCAGAACCTCCAAGCGTAACTTCATTGGCTCCGTCAGCTGGACTTTCAAGCTGGTCGTGAGATCCTCGATGCCAGCCAGTTCCTTCAGTTCCAAGAAGGACTTGTAGAGGACACAGCGGTCCTTCAGCATGATCTGCTCGAAGTACTCTGAATGGTAGATCTCCAGTTTGTCCAGCTCCTCCGAGCTGGGCATTTGCAAGTAGCACAGCACCATCTCGTACTCAATCTGGTCGCGGTCGAAAGACTCATTCGGGAAGAGGTGGTTTTGTTTGATGACGTTGAGGGCGCGCTTCATCAACAGGTATTTCCGTGGACATGGCTCCTCCAGGCGGGAGGCGGAATAGAGGAAGAAATTCACCAGCAGCTCGGGAGGCAGCGAGTGCTCACGAATCTCGGATTCGTACCGCTGGAAGGACAGCTCGTGCAAACTGTTGCTGTCCACGCCAGCGACCCACTTCGTGTAGACGATGTCGCTGATGGGCATGTGGAGGATGGTGGCGAGGCGAATGGCCAGGTCGTATTCCTTGGACGCCAACAGGGCCGAGATGAGTTTTTCATACTCCTTGCCATCGCGTTGCAGCAGCTGCTCGAAGTCAATGGCGAACCTATTGGCGACTGAAGACTGCAAAATGCCAAAGACCTCGTTCAGCAAACAAAAGTCCAGGAGTCCGCTGATGTCACTGATGCCTGATTGGCAGACGCATTGCAGAAGCTTCCGTTGTTCGAAAGCAGAGGAGAAGCTTTCCTTCAGGTGCACCAAAAGCAGTTTTATGCTGCGCTGCATGAGTTGATCGCGCTTTACCAAGGGGCACAGAGGAAGCTCCACTTCATCATTGCTCCAGGCCAAGAGATAGAGGCGCAGCTCGTTAATGCAGTCATCGCCGAAGTTATTGTTTTGAGAGGTTTCGTACAGAAAGCGGGTGAAGTGGGTCAGAGGATTCCCCTGGGAGACAAATAAGAGATTCAGGGCCTTTGGCATTAACAGCAACATAACAAATAACTAAGGACGAACCTCGTAAAAGATGCACACGCTTCTGTGTAGGGTGCCGATGTTACCGCGCCGCACGCAATTCTCGACCAACGACCACGCCAAATCATTCACCTCCTTGATAGCGACCCGCACCACCTCGCTCCATTGATCCGTGGCCACGGCCAGCCATGTAATCCAGTTCCAGTCCACATTAACTGGTGTGACTGTCGCCGCTAGTAGGGCCAGGACGGGCAGACGAAATTTGATGCAGTTCTTCATGAGATTCAGGGAGGTGGAGTACACGTGGTTGTCCTGCATGAGTTCCAAGAACTTGGAGGCGTTTGCAATGCGCTCCTCGGGTATGGAGTTGGTGCTTAGTAGGATGATAGCAAACAGGTCCAGATTTCCGGAGGAGTCCAGCAGGAAGCGAAGCTGATTGTTGTTGGAGCTTTTGAAGTGCGCATTGGCATCGTTGCAGGAGCTGATGGACGACGTCATAGTCTCGGCGGATGTGGTCGTTGGCGGCTGAAAGAATCAGTAATTGAGTCTACTGTTTATTGTGTATATCAAATGAAGTCAGTGGTCTAACCAGGTTTTCGTTCTTCTTCGTCTGCTTTTGCTGCCGCGAAACACTCGTGCGTCGCTTTACGGTCCTGTCGCTCGTGACGGTGGCGGGCTCATGAGAGAGGGATCGCAGCAGGTGCTCGCCCACCGTCCGCGTCTTGAAGTGTTTGGCCAGACGCTGCACCTGGCTAATCGGCACATCGAAGTACTGCAGCAGCACGAGCAGCTTCCACCAGTCGTTCTCTCGGGCGTACTGCTGCACGATCAACTCGGGCCACTTCCTGAACTGGTTGCAGGCCACGATGCGCATGATGGCCTGGTAGTCCGCCAGGGGAAACTGTTCGCGATTCTCCTGCAACCGACCGACGAGGACCGCCTCCGCTCTCTCTATCAAATGGTTGTAGTTGGGCAAGCAGTCGGCTGGGTCCAGCAGGCGCTGGAGTTTGAGGAAGTTACGCAGGTTTTGGGTGTCGAATCCCAGCATCTCGTTGAAGGCAATGCAGTGCGTCAGCAGGTCGGTGTTGGAGGCGTGCTTCAGGGCCAACTCGGTCACCGTTTCGGTGGCGCTGAACAGTTGGGTCTTCGTGATCTGGGCGTAGTGGTGCAGGTGCTCCGTCAGCAAGTAGTAGACGGCGAAGCAGCTGCGTTGCTGCTTGAGGTAATGCAGGAAGTTCAGCTCATATTTGCGGGCGTACTTCTGGCACAGCCGCTGGTTGGAGAAGGAAGCCACTTCGTTGCTGTCCTTGCAGGAAATCAGCTTGAAGTCCAAGTTCTTGAACTTGCGCAGGAAGTCGTAGGGCGTTGGTATGTTGTCAGCTGCCTGTGGGCTGGAGTTGTCCAAGCGGCGCGACAGCGACCGGAGGTACGGAATGCATTTCAAGGCACTGGAGAGCAGGAAGCAGTTCAGCGAGGAGACGGTCGGCTCGTTGCAGAGAAACTCGAAGAACGCAACAAGTGGTTGCTCGATTTCGAAGTCGACACCCCGACTCTCAAGGTAGACTTTGGCGACTCGTGCAATCTGAAAATCAAACAATATACATATGTAAATACGCAGATCAAATTCCATATTAAATTGAGTAGCAACCTTCTCGAAGCCTTGGCGTGTTTGTATGTCATTGCTCTTGAGGGCCACGACCAGTTCGAGTAGGCTCCGTTGTTCCGATCTCGACTCGGCCAACTCTTCCAAGTCGCGCGAAGAAACGAAGTCCCTGAGCAGAAGCGTGAAGTAGCCACGCTCGAGCAGGAAGTCGCCGAGCGGCAACTTGCCCAGCACCTCCTGGTTCCTCTCGAAGCTCTCGGTCGTGCAGATCCGCCTCAGCACGGTGGCCACCTTTGTGCGTTCGTCCGGGAAGAAGTGGCCCTCCCTGGCGAAGCAGTTCCGCAGAGTCTCGCTGGGGTTCTGCAGCGTTTTCAAGGCGTACTCGTACATCTCGACCTCCACCGCCCACTGGCAGAACTTCACCTCCAGGTCGCTGGCACTCGCGTCCACCGCACCGATCCCGAGCGCACTCAGCGCGCACCAGCGCACGATCTGCTGGGCGTCCTGCCTCCCCACGAGGAAGTCCCAGACTATGAACTTGTTCAGCTTGTGGAGGATCGCCGGGTTGCGCTTCTCGAAGTACAGCTCGACCATCAGGCGCTTCTGCAAGACCTCGTCTCGACTCATCAACGTCTCCAAGTTGATGCGTCGCAGCTCGGATCTGAACCGGTCCAGCAGATCGGGGCACGTCTGCAGCTCCTGCAGCAGCTCCCAGTAGAACTGCAGTTCCTGCATGACCTGCGCGAAGCTGTGCGGCTCCTTGCGGCGCAGGTGGTCCATCACCATTTCGCGCAGCTCCTCGTCCTCGCACTCGCAGGCGAACTGGAAGTAGAAGCACTTCACGTTGCGCTGCACGTTCCGCAGCACGTTCTCCGCCTTGCAGACCAGCCGCTCCGTCAGCAGCCGGTTCACGTAGGTCTGGACGACGTCGTGGAAGAACAGCTTGTACTCGGGCTGCGGCATCTTGCGCTTCCTGGCCCAGTACTCGATGCAGAGGTCGATGTGCTCGCCCTTTGTGGCCACCTCCTTGATGAGCGCCACCTCGCTTATGCCTGACCAGGACTTGAACACCTTATCGCGAGCGCTGGGATTCATGACGACGCACGGCGGTGTTGTACTTGCAATTGTTGTTGTTGTTGATGTTGATGAACGTTCCCGATAACAGAATCGAGGGCAGCCGCATTCCCGCGAATGCGTGCGCACTGACCCGGTGGCGATTGCAACTAACTACTCCACTAGCAGCCGACGTGCACCATTCCGACCCGTCACCAGCGGCGAGATGGCGTTCGTTCTTTGTTCGCGATTGCGTCTCTGTCTGTGTGCGATTGCGACTCCGACTTCGATCTCCGAGCTCACAATCACTCAATTCGGACCATCAATTTCTCCGTCGTTGATAACGCGAAGCTCTCTTTCGCAGCTTCATCCGAATCCGCTCTCCTTGAGTTTCACTTGAACTGCGGCGGGTCTGAATTGGCGAATTGTTTTTCTATTTCTTTTTCACAGCAATGAAAACAAAATAAATACAAATTAAAATTCTTCAAACACAACAAATAATTACTGTCAAAATCAGCTGTCACAATCGTTGTCCGCCAGCTGTTTACAGTCGAGGCGAGAAAAATTTTGACGAAATAACGCGTATATACGGAGATATGAACGATTTAAGATTTCCATGAAAAATTGCAAATTTTCAAAAATTTAGAGGTCGTTACGAATTAACGTCCTTTTGCGAAATAACGCGTATTTACGGAGATATGAACGATTTAAGATTTCCATGAAAAATTGCATGAATTTTCAAAAATTTAGAGGTCGTTACGAATTAACGTCCTTTTGCAAACGCGTATTTACGGAGATATGAACGATTTAAGATTTCCATGAAAATTGCATGAATTTTCAAAAATTTAGAGGTCGTTACGAATTAACGTCCTTTTGGAAATAACGCGTATTTACGGAGATATGAACGATTTAAGATTTCCATGAAAATTGCATGAATTTTCAAAATTTAGAGGTCGTTACGAATTAACGTCCTTTTGCGAAATAACGCGTATTTACGGAGATATGAACGATTAAAGATTTCCATGAAAAATTGCATGAATTTTCAAAAATTTAGAGGTCGTTACGAATTAACGTCCTTTTGGCGAAATAACGCGTATTTACGGAGATATGAACGATTTAAGATTTCCATGAAAAATTGCATGAATTTTCAAAAATTTAGAGGTCGTTACGAATTAACGTCCTTTTGGCGAAATAACGCGTATTTACGGAGATATGAACGATTAAAGATTTCCATGAAAAATTGCATGAATTTTCAAAAATTTAGAGGTCGTTACGAATTAACGTCCTTTTGGCGAAACGCGTATTTACGGAGATATGAACGATTAAAGATTTCCATGAAAAATTGCATGAATTTTCGAAAATTTAGAGGTCGTTACGAATTAACGTCCTTTTGGCGAAATAACGCGTATTTACGGAGATATGAACGATTAAAGATTTCCATGAAAAATTGCATGAATTTTCAAAAATTTAGAGGTTGTTACGAATTAACGTCCTTTTGGCGAAATAACGCGTATTTACGGAGATATGAACGATTTAAGATTTCCATGAAAAATTGCATGAATTTTCGAAAATTTAGAGGTCGTTACGAATTAACGTCCTTTTGGCGAAATAACGCGTATTTACGGAGATATGAACGATTAAAGATTTCCATGAAAAATTGCATGAATTTTCAAAAATTTAGAGGTCGATACGAATTAACGTCCTTTTGGCGAAATAACGCGTATTTACGGAGATATGAACGATTAAAGATTTCCATGAAAAATTGCATGAATTTTCAAAAATTTAGAGGTCGTTACGAATTAACGTCCTTTTGGCGAAATAACGCGTATTTACGGAGATATGAACGATTTAAGATTTCCATGAAAAATTGCATGAATTTAAAAAAATTTAGAGGTCGTTACGAATTAACGTCCTTTTGGCGAAATAACGCGTATTTACGGAGATATGAACGATTAAAGATTTCCATGAAAAATTGCATGAATTTTCGAAAATTTAGAGGTCGTTACGAATTAACGTCCTTTTGGCGAAATAACGCGTATTTACGGAGATATGAACGATTAAGATTTCCATGAAAAATTGCATGAATTTTCAAAAATTTAGAGGTCGTTACGAATTAACGTCCTTTTGGCGAAATAACGCGTATTTACGGAGATATGAACGATTAAAGATTTCCATGAAAAATTGCATGAATTTTCAAAAATTTAGAGGTCGTTACGAATTAACGTCCTTTTGGCGAAATAACGCGTATTTACGGAGATATGAACGATTTAAGATTTCCATGAAAAATTGCATGAATTTTCAAAAATTTAGAGGTCGTTACGAATTAACGTCCTTTTGGCGAAATAACGCGTATTTACGGAGATATGAACGATTAAGATTTCCATGAAAAATTGCATGAATTTTCAAAAATTTAGAGGTCGTTACGAATTAACGTCCTTTTGGCGAAATAACGCGTATTTACGGAGATATGAACGATTAAGATTTCCATGAAAAATTGCATGAATTTTCAAAAATTTAGAGGTCGTTACGAATTAACGTCCTTTTGGCGAAATAACGCGTATTTACGGAGATATGAACGATTAAGATTTCCATGAAAAATTGCATGAATTTTCAAAAATTTAGAGGTCGTTACGAATTAACGTCCTTTTGGCGAAATAACGCGTATTTACGGAGATATGAACGATTAAGATTTCCATGAAAAATTGCATGAATTTTCAAAAATTTAGAGGTCGTTACGAATTAACGTCCTTTTGGCGAAATAACGCGTATTTACGGAGATATGAACGATTAAGATTTCCATGAAAAATTGCATGAATTTTCAAAAATTTAGAGGTCGTTACGAATTAACGTCCTTTTGGCGAAATAACGCGTATTTACGGAGATATGAACGATTAAGATTTCCATGAAAAATTGCATGAATTTTCAAAAATTTAGAGGTCGTTACGAATTAACGTCCTTTTGGCGAAATAACGCGTATTTACGGAGATATGAACGATTAAGATTTCCATGAAAAATTGCATGAATTTTCAAAAATTTAGAGGTCGTTACGAATTAACGTCCTTTTGGCGAAATAACGCGTATTTACGGAGATATGAACGATTTAAAGATTTCCATGAAAAATTGCATGAATTTTCAAAAATTTAGAGGTCGTTACGAATTAACGTCCTTTTGGCGAAATAACGCGTATTTACGGAGATATGAACGATTAAAAGATTTCCATGAAAAATTGCATGAATTTTCAAAAATTTAGAGGTCGTTACGAATTAACGTCCTTTTGGCGAAATAACGCGTATTTACGGAGATATGAACGATTAAGATTTCCATGAAAAATTGCATGAATTTTCAAAAATTTAGAGGTCGTTACGAATTAACGTCCTTTTTGCGAAATAACGCGTATTTACGGAGATATGAACGATTAAAGATTTCCATGAAAAATTGCATGAATTTTCAAAAATTTAGAGGTCGTTACGAATTAACGTCCTTTTGCGAAATAACGCGTATTTACGGAGATATGAACGATTAAGATTTCCATGAAAAATTGCATGAATTTTCAAAAATTTAGAGGTCGTTACGAATTAACGTCCTTTTGCGAAATAACGCGTATTTACGGAGATATGAACGATTAAGATTTCCATGAAAAATTGCATGAATTTTCGAAAAATTTAGAGGTCGTTACGAATTAACGTCCTTTTGGCGAAATAACGCGTATTTACGGAGATATGAACGATTAAGATTTCCATGAAAAATTGCATGAATTTTCAAAAATTTAGAGGTCGTTACGAATTAACGTCCTTTTGGCGAAATAACGCGTATTACGGAGATATGAACGATTAAAGATTTCCATGAAAAATTGCATGAATTTTCAAAAATTTAGAGGTCGTTACGAATTAACGTCCTTTTGGCGAAATAACGCGTATTTACGGAGATATGAACGATTAAGATTTCCATGAAAAATTGCATGAATTTTCAAAAATTTAGAGGTCGTTACGAATTAACGTCCTTTTGGCGAAATAACGCGTATTTACGGAGATATGAACGAATTAAGATTTCCATGAAAAATTGCATGAATTTTCAAAATTTAGAGGTCGTTACGAATTAACGTCCTTTTGGCGAAATAACGCGTATTTACGGAGATATGAACGATTAAGATTTCCATGAAAAATTGCATGAATTTTCAAAAATTTAGAGGTCGTTACGAATTAACGTCCTTTTGGCGAAATAACGCGTATTTACGGAGATATGAACGATTAAAGATTTCCATGAAAAATTGCATGAATTTTCAAAAATTTAGAGGTCGTTACGAATTAACGTCCTTTTGGCGAAATAACGCGTATTTACGGAGATATGAACGAATTAAGATTTCCATGAAAAATTGCATGAATTTTCAAAAATTTAGAGGTCGTTACGAAATTAACGTCCTTTTGGCGAAATAACGCGTATTTACGGAGATATGAACGATTAAGATTTCCATGAAAAATTGCATGAATTTTCAAAAATTTAGAGGTCGTTACGAATTAACGTCCTTTTGGCGAAATAACGCGTATTTACGGAGATATGAACGATTAAGATTTCCATGAAAAATTGCATGAATTTTCAAAAATTTAGAGGTCGTTACGAATTAACGTCCTTTTGGCGAAATAACGCGTATTTACGGAGATATGAACGATTTAAGATTTCCATGAAAAATTGCATGAATTTTCGAAAATTTAGAGGTCGTTACGAATTAACGTCCTTTTGGCGAAATAACGCGTATTTACGGAGATATGAACGATTAAGATTTCCATGAAAAATTGCATGAATTTTCGAAAATTTAGAGGTCGTTACGAATTAACGTCCTTTTGGCGAAATAACGCGTATTTACGGAGATATGAACGATTTAAGATTCCATGAAAAATTGCATGAATTTTCAAAAATTTAGAGGTCGTTACGAATTAACGTCCTTTTGGCGAAATAACGCGTATTTACGGAGATATGAACGATTTAAGATTTCCGATGAAAAATTGCATGAATTTTCAAAAATTTAGAGGTCGTTACGAATTAACGTCCTTTTGGCGAAATAACGCGTATTTACGGAGATATGAACGATTAAAGATTTCGATGAAAAATTGCATGAATTTTCGAAAATTTAGAGGTCGTTACGAATTAACGTCCTTTTGGCGAAATAACGCGTATTTACGGAGATATGAACGATTAAGATTTCCATGAAAAATTGCATGAATTTTCAAAAATTTAGAGGTCGTTACGAATTAACGTCCTTTTGGCGAAATAACGCGTATTTACGGAGATATGAACGATTAAAGATTTCCGATGAAAAATTGCATGAATTTTCAAAAATTTAGAGGTCGTTACGAATTAACGTCCTTTTGGCGAAATAACGCGTATTTACGGAGATATGAACGATTAAAGATTTCGATGAAAAATTGCATGAATTTTCAAAAATTTAGAGGTCGTTACGAATTAACGTCCTTTTGGCGAAATAACGCGTATTTACGGAGATATGAACGATTAAAGATTTCGATGAAAAATTGCATGAATTTTCAAAAATTTAGAGGTCGTTACGAATTAACGTCCTTTTGGCGAAATAACGCGTATTTACGGAGATATGAACGATTTAAGATTTCCATGAAAAATTGCATGAATTTTCGAAAATTTAGAGGTCGTTACGAATTAACGTCCTTTTGGCGAAATAACGCGTATTTACGGAGATATGAACGATTAAGATTTCCATGAAAAATTGCATGAATTTTCGAAAATTTAGAGGTCGTTACGAATTAACGTCCTTTTGGCGAAATAACGCGTATTTACGGAGATATGAACGATTTAAGATTTCCATGAAAAATTGCATGAATTTTCAAAAATTTAGAGGTCGTTACGAATTAACGTCCTTTTGGCGAAATAACGCGTATTTACGGAGATATGAACGATTTAAAGATTTCCGATGAAAAATTGCATGAATTTTCAAAAATTTAGAGGTCGTTACGAATTAACGTCCTTTTGGCGAAATAACGCGTATTTACGGAGATATGAACGATTTAAGATTTCCATGAAAAATTGCATGAATTTTCAAAAATTTAGAGGTCGTTACGAATTAACGTCCTTTTGGCGAAATAACGCGTATTTACGGAGATATGAACGATTTAAGATTTCCATGAAAAATTGCATGAATTTTCAAAATTTAGAGGTCGTTACGAATTAACGTCCTTTTGGCGAAATAACGCGTATTTACGGAGATATGAACGATTTAAGATTTCCATGAAAAATTGCATGAATTTTCGAAAAATTTAGAGGTCGTTACGAATTAACGTCCTTTTGGCGAAATAACGCGTATTTACGGAGATATGAACGATTTAAGATTTCCGATAAAAATTGCATGAATTTTCAAAAATTTAGAGGTCGTTACGAATTAACGTCCTTTTGGCGAAATAACGCGTATTTACGGAGATATGAACGATTTAAGATTTCCATTAAAAATTGCATGAATTTCAAAAATTTAGAGGTCGTTACGAATTAACGTCCTTTTGGCGAAATAACGCGTATTTACGGAGATATGAACGATTTAAGATTTCCATGAAAAATTGCATGAATTTTCAAAAATTTAGAGGTCGTTACGAATTAACGTCCTTTTGGCGAAATAACGCGTATTTACGGAGATATGAACGATTAAAGATTTCGATGAAAAATTGCATGAATTTTCAAAAATTTAGAGGTCGTTACGAATTAACGTCCTTTTGGCGAAATAACGCGTATTTACGGAGATATGAACGATTTAAGATTTCGATGAAAAATTGCATGAATTTTCAAAAATTTAGAGGTCGTTACGAATTAACGTCCTTTTGGCGAAATAACGCGTATTTACGGAGATATGAACGATTTAAGATTTCCATGAAAAATTGCATGAATTTTCAAAAATTTAGAGGTCGTTACGAATTAACGTCCTTTTGGCGAAATAACGCGTATTTACGGAGATATGAACGATTTAAGATTTCGATGAAAAATTGCATGAATTTTCAAAAATTTAGAGGTCGTTACGAATTAACGTCCTTTTGGCGAAATAACGCTTATTTATGGAGATATGAACGATTTAAGATTTCGATGAAAAATTGCATGAATTTTCAAAAATTTAGAGGTCGTTACGAATTAACGTCCTTTTGGCGAAATAACGCGTATTTACGGAGATATGAACGATTAAGATTTCGATGAAAAATTGCATGAATTTTCAAAAATTTAGAGGTCGTTACGAATTAACGTCCTTTTGGCGAAATAACGCTTATTTATGGAGATATGAACGACTTAAGATTTCCATGAAAAATTGCATGAATTTTCGAAAATTTAGAGGTCGTTACGAATTAACGTCCTTTTGGCGAAATAACGCGTATTTACGGAGATATGAACGATTTAAGATTTCCATGAAAAATTGCATGAATTTTCAAAATTTAGAGGACGTTACGAATTAACGTCCTTTTGGCGAAATAACGCGTATTTACGGAGATATGAACGACTTAAGATTTCCATGAAAAATTGCATGAATTTTCTAAAATTTAGAGGTCGTTACGAATTAACGTCCTTTTGGCGAAATAACGCGTATTTACGGAGATATGAACGATTTAAGATTTCCATGAAAAATTGCATGAATTTTCAAAAATTTAGAGGTCGTTACGAATTAACGTCCTTTTGGCGAAATAACGCGTATTTACGGAGATATGAACGATTAAAGATTTCGATAAAAAATTGCATGAATTTTCAAAAATTTAGAGGTCGTTACGAATATTTTCAAAAATTTAGAGGTCGTTACGAATTAACGTCCTTTTGGCGAAATAACGCGTATTTACGGAGATATGAACGATTTAAGATTTCCATGAAAAATTGCATGAATTTTGGAAAAGTTAGAGGTCGTTACGAATTAACGTCCTTTTGGCGAAATAACGCGTATTTACGGAGATATGAACGATTTAAGATTTCCATGAAAAATTGCATGAATTTTCAAAATTTAGAGGTCGTTACGAATTAACGTCCTTTTGGCGAAATAACGCGTATTTACGGAGATATGAACGATTTAAGATTTCCATGAAAAATTTCATGAATTTTCTAAAATTTAGAGGTCGTTACGAATTAACGTCCTTTTGGCGAAATAACGCGTATTTACGGAGATATGAACGATTAAGATTTCCATGAAAAATTGCATGAATTTTCGAAAATTTAGAGGTCGTTACGAATTAACGTCCTTTTGGCGAAATAACGCGTATTTACGGAGATATGAACGATTTAAGATTTCCATGAAAAATTTCATGAATTTTCTAAAATTTAGAGGTCGTTACGAATTAACGTCCTTTTGGCGAAATAACGCGTATTTACGGAGATATGAACGATTTAAGATTTCCATGAAAAATTGCATGAATTTTCGAAAATTTAGAGGTCGTTACGAATTAACGTCCTTTTGGCGAAATAACGCGTATTTACGGAGATATGAACGATTAAAGATTTCGATGAAAAATTGCATGAATTTTCAAAATTTAGAGGTCGTTACGAATTAACGTCCTTTTGGCGAAATAACGCGTATTTACGGAGATATGAACGATTTAAGATTTCCATGAAAAATTTCATGAATTTTCTAAAATTTAGAGGTCGTTACGAATTAACGTCCTTTTAGCGAAATAACGCGTATGTTAAAATGTCAATTAATTAAAAAAATAAAGTTATCAAAAATAAATTGTTGATCCAATAAGTTTAGTATGAAATTCATGAAATTTAAGTTGAAATTTCTGGTTAGAGAAAACATGAAATATGGAATTATTGCTCAAACAAAAAAAAAAAAAACAACGGACACCATACCTCCATTGTTAATGTTAAATTTATATAGCCTATGTCCTATTCTGGTATGATATCTAACCAGTAAAAATATAAAATTGGAAACATTCTCAGCCGATAGCTGTCTTTTGTAGTCGAACATACGACTTTCTTCTTTAATTTATTAGTATAGATAGTATAGAAGTATAGGTATAGATTTGAAAAAAAAAAAACACACGAAAGACATCTGATTCTGTTCAAAATTTCGTTGCATACATTACATTTACATAGACGGATTTCGCCTCATACCTTATCTGCCTCTTCTAATAGCGCTCCCTTTCCGTCACCCACTACAATTACGGATTCCCCGATTATTTGGGTTTCCTCGGACTGAGGAGACCATCAGCTGCGCGGGGTCTGTTTGTCGCAACTGCGAGATTCCATCACGAGACTTGGAGCAACCAACGAGAGAGGGGTCAGTAGAGAGAGTGAGAGAAAGAAAGAAAGAAAGAGAGCAAGTGGGGTACGTCTCGTGGGCTGCACAAAGAGCGCGGAGAAAAGAGTGTTGCATAAACAGAGAGCACACACCAGGGGCACCAACAACAGCAGCAACAACAACAACAACGGCAGCAGCAGCAACGAAATCAAATAAATAAAATCCACTTATAATAATGTAACAATTTGGCCAGCGCCGATGACAAATGGAGCTGGCGGACACAAACACACACACACACAGAGAAACATGTCCACACACACACACACAGAGGCCCAGAGCCATATATTGCGGGCTTAGAGCGAGCGTGGAGCGCGTTACGTTGGCGCTGAAAAATGCGGCGGCGACTCCAACTGCATCGAGATCAGCCCACACACCTCTGCCTCCCCCTCCCCCCACCGACCAAGTCGGAGGCCGGGGGGACGCGTCTGGGCAGCGGTTTCAAATCTGATTCCGGTTGCAAATGGCATCGAGGTGATTGTGGCTGTCATTGTTGTTGTTGTTGTTGTTGTCGGAGTGCTACAGTTGTCGTGGCTGCTGCTGGAGTTGTCACATTGTGCGACAGGCTGGAATTCCATCGCCATCTCATCGCCGTCGGCCGGCTCGACTCGGCTCGGCTGGGGCTGGGAGAGAAGCGTGAAATGGACGAGATGAAATGCTTACGAAATGCAAATAGGCGGCGATGCACGCACGACCCCGGCCCCGGCCCCGGCCCGAGTGGGAGGCGGAGTGATTGAGGAATGGCGACAGATCTAGATGCGTGGCGGATCGAGTCCAAGCCGCAGTCTAGACCGCCGCAGACATCGCGATCGCCAATGGAATTCGACGTCGACTTCAGATTGCGTCCAGAAATAGGGTCCTCCGGTGTCACAGGAGGCCGGAGGGTGGGGGAACGTGCGGAAGCGACAGGTGCGAAGGCTGCGTGGAGAAGTGGGCGATCGAAGTGGGAAATGGAAATGAAGTCGGGCGTTGTTGTGACAAGATACGCCGCCTTTTGCCTGAATCCCGATCTCGTGTCCGAGTGTCGCGGTGAAGGATGATTTTCGTCTAACTCTGTTGTTGCTAGCTCGTCTTCGCCGTGTCGTCTCTGGCCCAGTATTTACGCAGTTATGACCTGTTTAAGATTTCCCCCAAAATTGGCCAGAATTATGAAAATCTAAAAAAATTAGAGGTTGTCCCGAATTAAGATAACGAATATTTACGGAGATTTTCCTCAAAATTAGCCCAAATAGTGAATATTTCTAAGGCCGCGTTCACACCGAACCGGCGACGCGAAATGCGATGCGAAAATGCGACGAACTCGCGACTGTTAGCGATTTTTTAAGAGATTCGCTATTCGCGTCAATTTGCGGTGTGAACGGTTTTATCGATTTCGCGGCGGAATTGCTTTGCGGTGTTAACACTCTCTTTTGATCTAATGTTAATGGATTTTCGTGTGAAACTATAGGAATTCGCTCGTCAATTCGCTGTTCATGCACTTTATAAGAATTCGCGTCGTGTCGCACTTCGCGTCGCCGTCGTCACAGTCCACGAGCCTCCAACTAATTTGGGAGTCTCCCGAGTCTTGGCGAGAGCATTCGCCAAGGGGCAGGGGAGGCGACTATTAACTTAAATCCATCTCCCAAATGTCGCGGCTTCTATTTCCCACTCTCGATGGGACTGAGGGACGACGGTGTGGGCGACAAAGGTGCGGAGTGTGGGACGAGGCTCCAGTTAATAGAATTAAATCGTGAACTTAGCGGAGTGAGGTCGAAGCTGTCTGCCATTGCCTGCCCAACCAACCGTCCGACCGACCTCCCTTTCGCCTCCCGACGAGCCAATTTATTTAAATGGGCCCGATCGCGCTGAGAGCGCCATTTGGGAATCTGACACTCGGACGCCTCGTCCCTCGATGGACACTAATTGGCAGCGTTTAAGTTGACGGACTCTTTTGGGCCACCACTCGGGGCCGGGCCCGTGTGCGCGGGGACGGGTGGCAGGAGGACGGCGTGGAGACCTGTGCTGCGGTTGCTGCTCTCTCTTTCCCTCTCGGCGGAATGCTGCGCCATGTGCTGTTTACAGTTACTCCGAAGGTGGCCCGGCCTCGTCCTTCGCCACTCGCTTCCGTCGCCGTATCGGGTGGCGATTCGAGGAGCGGCTGCTGTCGGTGTCCCCTCGGCGAAACCGCACGCAGCAGCAACGACCACAACGACGGCAGCGGACCAGTTGCCACCTATGGTTGGTAACATGATCTCATGTGCTGTTGTTGCACTCCATTCAAGCAAACGTCCTTCGGAGTGCAGCTCTCGTGCGAAAGGACCTTCGGCGGCAGTTGCTCGGGCTGCGAGCTCTCTCGCTTGCACTGCAAGGCCTTCGGGGAAGCCGGAGTTCACTGCGCCGCCTGACCTAGGGTGAGTTGTCGGACGATTTACGCTGCCGTGTTGACGGAGAGGAGTGGCCGAAGAACGGAGGAAGTGGGCGGGTGGAGGCGCCGCGACCGATCGACTTGGGCCGGGGTCAAGTGGCCTCCGTCGCTGGGATGACCTTGGGCTGCGAAACCGGCCCCGCTTCCCGGAAGCCCGGGTCCACTTCCTCCGGGGGCCTTCTGCGAATCCGTGGGCCATGAGAAGCTCCCTTTCTGCGCTGGGTGACACGTCAAGCGCGCCAAGGGACGCCAGGCGGAGGAGCCCCCATAAATCACGGCTGCTCCAGCTTCGCGGAAGAGGCCTCTTTTGGAGCCTCGGCTTTCCGCCGAATCGAGCCCAACCACAACGACAATAGCCACAATGGGCCACTGCAATATCACCGAAAAATAACAACAACAAATTAGTTTAGGCCGCGTTTTAATTTTCTCACGCCTCTTTGTTGTTGCTGCTGTTGCCTTTGATATGCTTCGGTCATTTTTATAGTTCCTTATTAAGCATGTTGTTGTTGCTGCGGTTCGAGCTGTTTGTTTTCATTAGGCCGCCAGGAGAGCGGAGCAGAGGGGAGGGGCCGGGCTTCGTTAGGCTTGTTTTTCTTCGCCTCGGATTTCGGGTGAAAACCACCGGCGGACGGACGACAAACGCCGGACGCCGCTCAGCTCCGAACGTGGCCGAAACCGGTCGTCGATTTGTGCTCTGAGAGGAGCTCCCTCAGCCCGCGCCGCGGTTGAGTTCGTGTAAACGCGTCTAATTGCGCGCGTATCGCCAGAACAGTATTTTACGGCCTTCTGTGCTTTGCTATTTCCAGCTTACATCATCGTCGTCGTCATCGTCACCATCTCCGCATCGGTGGTCGTCGATGCCGTCACAACGTCGTTCGGCGCTAGTCAAATGCGATTCTGCTCGTCCCGTCGCCGCTGGCCGACGACGCCTTCCGCTCCTCAAGTGGCTCCGACTGCGCTCTGGCGATACGCTCCTCCACCGGAGGCCCTGAGTGGCATCCACATTCACCCGTTCAGCAGGCGCAATTCTGACCACGGCCTGTCCGTTGACACTCGCGGGGAAATGATGGTAAAGCCTTGAAGTGATTGGTACACAAGCGCCCATGTGGACCATGTGTGGGTTCGTGAAACGATTCATTCCGCATTGATCATGAACGATTTAAAGGAGGACAAAAAATAATGATCATTTTTATCTATCGCACATCAGATAGCGGAGAAGTACTTTGAGCGATGTTTTACGAACTCTGGCATAAATTTGATTTTTCTCCAAGAGGTCGATCTGATCCCTGGGAGTTTGAGCCTCGAGATCGCCGATGGACGAGTCTACCATCATTTTCGGGTGCGGCGACGGGGGCGTCTATGGCGAATATGGGTAACGTCTATAATTAAAATTTATGTCATCAGTGCGACGTCGCTGGGAGGCGCATCCGACGGACGTGGGGGGAAGGAGGGGGCGGAGGCGCTTTTGGCAACGATCGTTTTTCCTGCGACTCCGTCTTCCGTGCGCGATAATTTTAGCCCACTGCCTCCCGCTGCTCCGGCGACAGTGTTGCCAACTGGCGGGTCCGCGCTTCGCAGTTCGCGGGGGAAATAAATAGGATCGTGGAACATGTGTTGCAGGCGATGTTTTCATTTGTGTTGTTGTGATTTTTATTACTCCTCGCTCTGTTTTGGCTGTTGTTGTTGGTGTTGATGTTGTTGTTTCAGATGCAATTCATAATCGTTTGCGGCTCCGTTTAGTTGTTGCCTAATTGTTGTTGCAGTCATTATCATTATTATTATTGTGTTCCCGTTTCTTGTTTGTCGTTGTACTACACCGCACAGGCGCACACACACACACACACGCACCCACACACAGACACACGCATGCCAACACCCAGTGTGAGAACGTTTTCGGAGCAAATGCGAAGTCGAACCCGAACTCGATGTCGATGGCGGCATCGATGTTGAAGTCGAAACGAAACGAAGCGAAACAAGAGACACGAGAGGGAGGAGCAGAGAGCCCCAACGACAACAATAACAACAACAAAGGCAAGAGACGAAAATAAATAAGCGAAAACCTGGACAATAAAAATTCATCAAAATTTGGCGCACGTTGCACAGCGGCGAAAACATGTGGCTCGGAGTGAATTCGCAATGCGAAGGCCTTCTGGAGCCCCGTGAGTCAACCAGCAACAAATAACCACAATATGATTTAAGCCACAGCAGCAGGCAAACACTGGTCGAAAAATGAATGGAAACAACATACACGCAGATGTATGAATGGAGTACGACTTGAATTGATTGCCCATCGGCATTGGAATCAACAGCAATTGGCATTGGAATCCCTTCCTGGAGGAGTTTCTCGAGGATAGACTTCTCATGGGATTCGTTGAGGGTCTTCCAGAAGTTCATTCGCCAGACCTTGGGTTTTCCCGATAGGCGAGTGAGTCTCTTTCCAAAGCCATTGAATGGAGTTGCCGTCGAAGTTCTAACGGCCTCTGCTTCGGGCTCAGAATCGTTCTGGAGGAGGGGAGGGGCCAGGCTAATTGTTACAGCATTTACCGTTGGGCCGGTGACGGGACCCCCACCCCTGGCCCCAATTAAAGGTTTGTCTAATATTGACTTTGGTCGGCGAAGAGAGGCGCGAATTTTTCAAGCTAACGGCCTCGGTTTCACAAATATTTAGATAATGCGACACTAGTCGTAGAATTTCCAAGCAGCGACATCATCAGCCACAACAACAACAACAACAACACCAACATCCAAAAACAAAAGGCCGGCCGAACCAAGACGAATCGAGTCAAGACGAGAGAAGCTAAGTTCATTGACTACGATCGACGTCCGAGAGGAATTAATAAACGATGGCAATTTAAAGAATTAACAATAAAATTATAGAAGTCCGAGCGAAACGAACATTAACACCAGATTCGTCCAAAAGCCGTCCACGGCTTAAGCCAAACAAATGCCCATTGGCCAAAATGCAAATTTTGTTGGTATTTCAAGTTTTCGGCGAATTTTTAATTTTCCCATCTTCCATTTATCTTACGCTCTGCTCTGTGTATGGAATTCCTCTCAATGGCGTAATTTTTCAAATTTCTCTATTTCGGCCTTCGGTCGGAATCGATGATCCACCGATTGGCAGCCCGTGGCCGGGATGGAAACGCTTCTCCAGAGACCCATCGGGAATCCACTTGGAGCAGCGATGATGCCCTTACGACTTCCTGCCGCCGTCATCGCTTGCCCGATGCCTCAGTCCTCTACTACGCCCTGGTCTTGGGTCCGGGCGCCGCTGCATTCCCTCGATGCGAGAAACCAATCGTCAGTTGAGGAGCCATAAAAGCTTTGCGGCTCCAGAGGGCAGCGCGGGCACGAAGCGCACTGCATTTAATTAAATATAACGGCGAGTGCGAGACTTCCCCAGAGAACATCTCGAAATAGGAGCAACAGTACTCCATGCATTCGCGCCGTGCGCTTGCCTCATTCCGTCTGTCCACCTGTCCGTCCATCAGTCGGTCTGTCTGTCTGTCCGTCCGTCCGGCTGCTGCAAGAGGCGCGATGCGATTTCTCGATTTTAATTCGATTTCATTTGCCTCTCCAGTCGGCCGTCCATCGTGCTTCTCTTCCCCAACTCCGGGCCTTCTCCGGGGTGACTCACTCTTGGCCTGCGCGCCCTCGGCGAACCGTGAAGCGATGCCTCGCTCGCTCCCCTCTGCGTTCGGGAGCCCCACTGACTGAGGGCCGCTCGTCCTTCGGCGTTGAGTCGGACCACGTGGCCCGCGTTGCCATCGTTTAGACGCATGTTTAATTAGAAACACCGCCGCCTCGATCCGATTAATCATCGCTGCGGCCGGAGACTCCAAGCAGCCTCATCGATTGAGCCGATTGTTTGCTCGAATAGCGCGAATTTTCGTCATCGCTTGTGTCTATTTTTGCCGGCTCCGTCCCGCTCCCCGTCCTCCGGTGCCTCCGTGTCGGGAACGAGTTCCGAACGCTCAAGAATGTGATTCGACTATCAATCAATCGGCTTTGCTTTGTCTCGGACGCCACTGCGGCAGATTCGAGCCGGTGCCGGGCGCGTCGTGGCCGGGTCCGCGACTCCGTCGTCCATCGGAGCGGGCCGTCGACCAGGCGTTCGTTCAATTTTGGCCCCGCTTGAGTTGCGGCGGGCTTTGTTGATGGATTCGCCTTTCCTTTGGATACAACCGATGGATAGAGAGGAGGCGAAGAATCCGGAGTTGATTGGAACAGAGCCCAGCCAAAGGCCGTGCGATGAAGTCTTGACTTCTCACGCCGCCAGCCCCCGGAGGACTTCTGAGAGTGGCCGATCTTGGGCATTCGAACCTCCAGCCCATAACTCAGGCCCTTAATGGACCCTCAGGTCTGTCCGTCCGCAGGCTGCCCCTAATCCAATCGTCTTCCTTATTAGTTCGCCGGCCCCCGCATCCCTCGGCGGCTCCTTCGGTGCTCCGCGTCGTTGGTGGTCCTCCCGCTGCTCTGATCGTTGTTCTCGCCTTCCGAGAACAAGGTTCGATCCGGCCAACGCAACAACAACCACAGCGCCAGACAGCCACAGCGAGAACTAAACAACATCATAATTAAAAGGATTCGCCGAAAATATGCAGATCTCTGCGGAAGGAGGTGGGGGGAGGTCGAGGGACTCCGTGGACAGCGCGATATCGCGAGCCATTGATAAGGAGCGCCAGGGTCTCGAGGGACGGACGGCCACACCGGCATCGTTGGAGGGAGGAGAGAGGCAGAAAGGGACGAGTATCCCCGTCTCTGAAGGTTGTTCGAATTCCGGTCAAACGCGACGACAGCAGCCCTAAACACGGCCGGGCGGCGCGGAGGACGGGGCTCGATCATCGACTCTCCGGGGAGTTCGGTGAAAGAGAAACCCCGTGTTGAGAGGGAGGGGCAGCGGAGGGGAAAGAGAGAGATCGAGAGAGAGGGTCGTCAACAGGTGGTTTCTCGCATTATGGCAAGAAGCGCTCTCAGTGCGTGCCCGGTGAGAGACCGCGGCTACAGAGAGAGATCGAGAGAGAGAGTGAGAGAGGTTTCTCTCTCACGAGAAGGCGGACTGAGGGAGAGCGCGCGCGCCTCGCATTATGACTGTCGAGAAAAATACCTGTTTTTCCTAATTGAATTCCACCTTTCCATAACAAATCGAAGATAACGAATGTCCGCATAGAATAAATACGAAGACAACAACAACAACAATGCCACCACTACCACCACCATCATCGGTGTCGGCTCAGCGGCAACAATAACAACGAGAGCAATAATAGCAACAATAACCAGAAGAACGACAACAGAACGAACAACGAATCGAGAAACCAGTGTGGAAAATGACAAAAGCAACAATGTAAACGAACACAAGAGCGACGGAGAAGTGTTCGAGCGAGCGAGCGAGACAGACGATGCCGACGACGACGACGGACTGAGCAACGGGGCTGCAGAACCGAAGACCATGAAACCGTGGATCGAAAGCAAGTCGCGGACCCAGCGACGGGCCGAGCTGGGGTCGGGATGGAGCAGGAGTCCAGGTTCCTCCTCGACCAACCTCCTGAAGATCCCGCTGAAGTTGCTCTCTGCAGGACTCTGATCTAGGTGAAGGTGCCTTCGGGAGTCGGGGCTGATTCTCAACCGATCCGCTCAAACGAACCCCGGTCGGTCGGCGCACTCTCGTCCACTGGGATCGGCCGCCCAAGGAACTGACCAGTCCGGCCGTCCAGGAAGACCCGAAGACGAAGAGCAACCACATAAATAAGCCGTAAACCGAGCGAGCGAGCGGACAAACGCGGCCATAAAAACGATGAAGCTACGAGTCCAAACAAAGGTACTGATCATTGTCGGAGCCGAGAAACAAAGACGACGAGAAGATGGAGAACTCGGCGCAGACGAAGGAAGAGATGGGGAACGAGTTGAAGATCGGAGGCTCAGCGAGGCGGCGGCCCACGAGCGAAGGAGACGGGCGAGGGAAATAAAGAACTACGAACAAATTAAGCAAATAAAGAACCCACGCGAGGACCGGGGTTCGCATCGGATCGGATGAGGTCGGGTCTGCCCTCGGGTGGTGAAGAGGACGAGGACGCGGCAACTGCGCTGAGCCGAGCCAGAGCGAGAAGAACGGTGGATGCAGGATGGAATCGGGCGATAGATCGGGAAAAACTCGGCGCGGTTCTGACTGGATTTCGCTGCAGCCGAGCGCCTGGCGTGAATCACGAACCGCGTGGCGAAACGGGTTTCGGAGCAGCCCAGTGGTGGGGGGTTGCCTGGTTGGACGAGGGGGGGTGGTGGTCCAATCGAGCATAGACCAGCAAACACAGGCTGTCGTGGATCTGACTGGGAGCAGAGTCGAGGGCTCCTCGCCACACTCGCTCGACTCCCCCGAGGGTGCTGCTTGTAGCGGCCCGGAGCCTGGCCCGCTTGAGCTCGAGGTGGCTCGGAGCGGCCGCGTACCTGGCGAGGAGAGAGAGAGCGTCGGCAGAGAGCGACGTCTTGGTGGGAGAGAAGGCACTTGCTATAAAGAGAGCCGGCGCGAGAGAGCCTTATGGCAAGTCCGAGAGTCTTGGACCAAGACGCACACAGGCCCAGGTACCGAGCGGCTGCTCCACTTGCTTTCCATTTCTTCGGCCGCCGTCGCAGGTACGGCGTCGGCCAACTCTCGCCGGCCAGTCGCGAGCTACAAGTGCCGCAGAGCGCGCGCGTACCGTCGTCGTCTTCGTGCACACAGATACTCGCTACTCGAGCCTCTCCGAGAGCGATCGCTGGCGACCCGGCCCCCGTTTCGCGAACTGAGCGGCGCGTCCGTGTGAGTCTGCGGCTGTGTGCGTGCGCGCGAGCGAGCGAGCGTCTTGTGGCGATCGCAAGAAGCCAGCAGTCGCCTTTGGAACGCGAGCAGCAGACAAACGTTGGCAGCGCTCACCGCACGACGTCGTTGCCGTCGCCGCCGTCATCGCTCGGTTCGAGATACAAATTCAGTGTGACCACAGCCGCTCGGCTGCGGAGTGAACAGTCCAGAAACGAATAGTGCACCGACCACAGCAGCAGCCACAAACGTAAACCCAAGTCCTAATTGAATCGGACTCGAATCGACTGCCATCGGAGGGCATCCGCAGATACTGCAGAGTGTCCGGGCCGCGATCGCGTTTCGGCCGCGGTTTCGACAGCGAAAATTCTTGCAACACTTCGTCGTCGTCGTCTTCGCTTCGTTTTTTCGTTTGCCCAACGCGCGCTTGCATCGCTTTTCACGAGTTTTCCCCAGTTTGGTCCGTGTTTTCTCCTCCTCCCCTCGGCCCCTCGACTCCGGCATCGTCTTCGGCTTCGTCTCGTCTCGCTGCGTCCCCGGGGCCGCCCCTCGTGCGCGTTGCGGTTACGTTCGTCTCGTGGCATTCTACAAATGCAATTGTGCATTTCATTGCAACAACAACAACAACACCAATAAACGCAACTAAAACAACAACAACAACAACTACTTGTTACCAACTTTGGATCCCCACACGCTCTACCCCAACCAATCCCGAAACCCACCCCCTTCCGCCCCTCCCATTCACCTTCCCTCGCACATTTTCTCTCAACTCTGTTTATTATTTATTTCATATTCTCCCCGTTGTTGTTGTTGTTGTAGTAGTTGTTTTTCTACATTTTCCGTGTGTGTCTTCCTCTTCGCCTTCTTCTTCTTCGTTTGTTGCTTCTTCGTCGGTTGCAACCGTCAGATACCAGTTTCTTCTTCGGCTTCTTCGTAGCTGCGCGAACCCGCAGCTCGCGTAACAACAACACCAACAAAAAGAGCAATAACTACAACAACATCAATTGCGACTACCACAATTGCACCAACAATAATAAGAGCAGCAACAAGCAACAAGAAATTCATTACATTAACAAATGTTGGGTGAAAAATAAAAAATTAATAACTAAAAACTCGCTCAGCCAAGAGTGCAGGAGGGGGAAACCAACAACAACCACAGCTACTACTACAACAACGCCACCGCTCGTCATCGTGGTGAGAATCTGTTGTTTCTCGTATCTGAGTCCGCTCGCAGATACACGCTCGTATCTGAACCGCAGGCGGGGAACGCGGCGTGAAGTGAAAAAGTTTAGAGAAGTGGAAAAATATTAAGTGGAGTCGAAGAAATTACCTTGAGGAATAATAATAACAACACGAGGAGAAAAGAATGAACTGCGAAAAGTATCTCCCCGAGTGTCGCGTATCTTTCGGATATTCTCGGAGCAAACAAGCCGCTGGAGCCTTCAGCGAGGATTAATTATTGGATTATTTCGTCAGCGCTGCAGTCGCAGCTTCGTGGTAAGTGACTTTCGGATACATAGAATGCCTCCCCCGCCCCATCTAGATCTCCTTCTCTGGTCCATCGGCCGAGTCGTCGCCAAGAGATTGTGCGAAGACAACGTGTATCCGCGGGATACGTCCCAGCTGTCGCTAGCTTCGCAACAAGGTTTGAGAACCGAAACGAGACGAAAACGATGCTGAACCAAGTTCATTGACGTAAGCCCCAATCCCTTGGTGTAAGCGTGGATTGAATTGAGTACAATTCGAAGTACGCAACGAGCGAATCCACCAGATACTCTGTACGTCGACGACGACAAAAACCAACAGTAATAAAAACAATACGATCAAGATGACAACAACAATTGATAGCTTGTCTAAAACGACCTTGCCATATTTAAGCAGTGGCTGCTGCCGTTGTTTTTGTTGTCGCTATTTTCCGGCCACACGCACATTCGCCAAGTGTTTTGACGCTTTGAGTTTTCGCTGCCGTGTTGTTGCTACACTTGCAGCGGTCGTATCCGAGAGATACACGCCGAGTGTATCTTATCGCCGGCCCATGCGATAATCTTATCGAGCGGCAGCGACTCAGCGGATCCGCGAGTTTTTCGTGGAAATGACCTTCCTGCGTCCGTCCATCCGTCCGTCCACCGACCGATGGAACAGAGCGCAGAACGCGAAAGAGGCGCCAAGTCCGACTTTCACTGAAGCAATTAGTCAAGGGATTTGGTCGGATCCGAATTTCCGACAGCGCCCACAACTGGGAGCTCAAGCGCCTTCCATTCGCCCGAAGACGCAAAACTCCTACGCCGAGATAGTGGCGAGAATGCCAATGACAACAGCTGCAATCATCGAACGAAAATAAGACACAGAGACATGGGAAATAATTAAGCAAAAATAGTGTGAAACTCATCGATTGGCGCAATGAAGAAGAAGAAGAGTCCGAAGGGAGTCCATAATTCTGAGGGGGGAAGATCGCAGGAATTCGCGTCGAAACAGAATTCTCGGACACAAATTTGCACAATTTGCATTCGTCAGATGAATACATGCAGCTCGCCACGGACGCGGACGGACAGACGGCGATAGTTGGCATTTGCGGAAATATTTTCTCGGTCTCGTCGTTATTGCTTTTTTATTTGTTTCGCTCTTCATTTCGAACCGCGACGCTTTTCGACGCCCAGCGCCGGCGACGTTCGCCGTATTATGTTGACTCAAGTTGGTCGTATCGCGATGTTGTTGCTGTTGTTGTTGTTGTTGTACATGGTGTGTCGTTGTTGTCATGTTTCATTATTGTTCTGTAAGTTCTGTACTTTCCCATGGCACTCATTTGTTCGCGTTCGGATTCAGATACAGATTGCGAGCGAATTCTTGAAATACCTCGGCTGGAAGACGTCATCGACATCGATTGTTATCAGCATCACCCCCCTCTCTGCCCGCCGTGACTCGCACCATCCCTGGGTCAAGGTTTGCGCTCGCCTCGAAGGAAGACCACCTCGACGGCAGCTTCTTCCCTTCGCTTTGGGAAAATACTTCGTTCGCAATAAAACGGACCTCTCGACCTCAAACGAATCCCGAACGATGGCCTCGAGCCCGGGGAAAACCCGCAGGTACAGAGCTCTCAAACCGAACAACATCAGCGCCTGAAGTAGCTCAAACACAAGGACAAGGAAATCGACATCAGAGTTGGTCCTGCGAGAGAGAAAAATAAAGTGAGAAACGAAGAGTACCTGGCGAAGGGGTTCGCGACCTTCGGAGCCGGATCCAGAAAACCCGGCGAATTTCACCGGAAATTTCCTCGCAAAAAGCCAGCGACAATTGTCGGCATCAGCAACAATAAAAACAAAAACAACTCTCCTCATTACGCCGTGCGAAACGTGGGCCACGGCGTCGTTCTTCTTCTGAGTCTTCCTCTTCCTGATTCCGGAGAGGTTCTCACGTAATCAGGGGAAACAATAAAAGCACAACAACAACAGAACCAACAACACCGCAAAGCACTTGTTGCTCGGGCATGTCGGCTGCTGTTGTTGTCGCTTGTGCAGCGAAGACAATTCACCTTCCCTTTGACATAAGAAATTCAAAATCAACAACGACTGTAGTTAGCACTTGTTGTTGTCTCAGCAGATGGGGGAAAGACGAAGAAGAAGCAGCCTCCGCGAACTGAGTTTAATTCGAAATTTATGCGCGAAGGTGTGTTCAGTGTGTCAGAGCGACGACAACGACGAGCGCGGAGTTGTCGCCCTGCAACAGGTACCGCAGCCTCCCCGTCCCTCGCCCGCCGCGAATTATGAAGAAGTTGTTGCTGGTTGGCGGTTGTTTCGGCCTCGTTGTTGTTGCCGCTGCATTCGGGACTTCTCGTCCGGGTCATGGGAAGGCGCCCAAGGTCTGGAGTGGCGGCCGAGGCCGAGAGGCGAGTGCGATGTTTATGGATTTACGACATGTTGTTGCGCAGACCTCGCCAATAAATCTGAGTGGACGGAGGAGGCTCTTCTTGATTGCCGGACGCCGCCCTCCCGGAGCAGGAGGCAGGAGGCGAGCGCGGTGTCGTCGTAAACTCGATGGCGATGGCTGGCCAACTACTCGTCTTACACCCGTCAGCAGTCGGCAGAAACAATGGATGTGGCAGCGACTGCCGCAACTGTTGCTGCCACCCATTTATTAATATCGGCCTCCGCCTGCCCCTCGTCCTGCCCGCGGACTCCTGTGGCAACAGCATCTTCGACTTCGAGAGCAGCAGCAACGAGTCTGAGCCTTGTTGTAGGTTAATGAAATTCAGATTCTTCTGGGTCCGCATTTGTTGTTGCTGTTACTCCGGCGTTTCTAAAACTGCTGCAATTCTCGTTCTTCCGCATGGCTGCGGGCGGCAGGGGAGAGGGCGGAGAAAGCTCATCTCTGGGCGCCTTGTGAATGCAAAGTTATGCTAAGCCGAGGATGGCGGCAGCTGCCGTGGCAACAACAGAACCTTCGCCGCCAGCAACAACGACACCATCAACATGACCACCAAAAACAACAACAACTCGACAACCGCCCCCTGACTTTGTTCTGGGCCTGCCACGATCTGTTGGCTCAAACGTTTCTATTTGCGATCTTCACCACTCATGGACGTTGTTGCTGTTCGGCCACTGCGAGCCTTACCAAGCCATCCACCATCTGTCCGTCCGTCCGTCCGTCCGACCGACCGTCCATCAGTCAGCAACAATCGGAGCATGTTCGCTCGAATTAAAATATGTATGAAGTGAAAGCCGTGCCGCCGGCGGGAGGGAGGAAGGAAGCGGGGTCAACTGGGGCCCGTTGGAGGCGCTCAGGAAGAGTCCAGAGACGCCTCCAGACGACGGGCGACAACGGTTCTGATCCTCCCGCTTCCGCTTCGATCTTCCTCTCGGGCCGACCTCCGTCTTGTGAGGAAGGAGCCCGAACGAAGACTCCGTAGATCCCGGGATCGACTCCTAATGATCACAAAGAGCCGCTTCCTGCCTTTCTTCCCCGAACGAAGGTCATTAAGCCTGCTTTGTACGAGCTCTAACGTCGATTCCTTGACCTTTGTCTACACGTCTCTGTCACTCTTCCCTTCGGCTCTCCCTTTTGTCCGGATCACGCAAGTCACTCGTCTTACGATCGGACTCCTTCCACAGATTAATCCTCGGCCTGAGCTCGGAGTCCCTCCAACAACCACCGACCGAAGCTTGATCTCCGGATTCGAACTCTTCGCCTTCCGCTTTTTTCTTTCGTCTCTTCTCTCCGCAACCGACTCCTCGTCGTCTCCTCTTCAATGCCTTCTTGCGCCCGTCCCCGTGACCGCGGCCGAACCGGTTCCTCCGGCAGCTTCTGTTCTCCCCCACACCGTCGGCATCTGAACCCAATCGACGCGAAGCGAGCCGAAGCAACGCGAACCCAGCCGAACCTAGCATTCGGAGCGCAATTTCGCCAACAGTCAATTGCGAGGCTCTGCGTCGCACCGAGCCGTTCTTGCGAGGGAGGCAGTCTTGGGATCCCGACCCGCCGCCATTGTCTGGGCCAACTGCGACGGCGGCAGCTCTGGCAGCAGGCGCGGGAGGGACGAGAGGAGGAGGAGACGCGGCGGACGGACGTCGCCAGCAGCTCCGGAGCGACGTGGACGCCTGCCTAGCATTTACGACAATTGCTGCCGGGCGCGGAGACGGAGACGCGGTGCCGGCCTGATTGCGAGCCTTCCGCGGAACTCGCGCGGCAACAGCGCCATGGCGGAGATGGCCAAGACGCCGCCGCAGAAGACCAGCCACGGCAACGTCGGCCAATCACAACAACCGCTCCTCCAGTCGCCGGAGTAAGTCATCATGGATCTAGCTTTGGCTGCCGCTGCCGCTGCCGCTGCTGCTTCCGACGTTGTCGTCTCGTTGTTGTTGCTGCGCACCAACCACGATAGAGCATCGTCGTTGTTATCGTTGTTGTTGGGGAATTGTATGCTGCAGAAGAATGCGAAAATGTTGTTGTCGTCGCCGCCGTGGCCGCCGCTGCCCGGCGCGGAGGAGAATTTCTCAAATGCCTCGGCGTCGTTCGAAGGCAACAATTCTATTTGACCTTGCACACATTACCCACATCGGCAGCGGCAGCGGCAACAACAACGGCAACAACAACGGCAGAGACCACTACAAAGAGACTTGCGCAATTACCTTCGTCTCCCCCCGCACGCATCTTGCGTGGACCCTCCAGCTCTCATCTTCTCTTCTCTCCGCGGCTTTATCCATTTCTCTGCCGCGTCACCTGCAATTAGCGATTTGAGACCCGCGGCTCCCCGGTCCCGGGGTTGTTTTAATTCCAAGACCCGCTAAAGCCGATTCGATCCCCAACGACAATAACAACAACAACATCAGCCAAATCGGTAGCAACAACAACAGCATCTATTTGGCTTAAAGTGAATTTCATGTTGATGGCTTTTTCATTGTCGTCTTCGTTGGTAATAGTTTTCTTCTTTGAGATGGTTCTACTATTGGATTCCTTGTTGTGCTATTGTAATTGTTGTTGTTGTTGCTGTTGTGTCGCATCGTGGTCAGAACCCTCCGAAGCCAACGCTCGTCGACTCTCGGATGATTTGATGAGTTCCAGCGTGGCCAACCGCCCCGATCGTCCCTCCGTCCCACTCTCCTCCTGTCACTCTGCCCTTCGACGGCTCTCCGTTGACTTCTGGCCGCCGCGTGATTCGGCGACTTTTGCAACCCACTGACTTCTGCCTCCGTCTCTTTCTCTTTTACTTCTATCGCTTTATTGTTTTCGATTTGTCGTTGTTGTTATTACTCGTTGTGTTGTTGTGCATTGCGGCTAAAAGCGAAATTAGACACTTTTGCCGCCGAAAGCAAAATCGTGTTCGACTTTTTCGGTGCGTCGAGAATCGTCGCCAGCAGCGACGACGACGGAGAAGCGGAGCGATAATGGGAACAGCTGATTAGTCGTTGTACTTGGGCCGTGCCTGAAGTTGGTCCCGATTTCGTTGGCATTCCTTTGCCACACGGTGGTATCAGCCGAAAACAAGAATGTTATCAATTAAACAACAACAGATCGGCTCATCAGTGGGTAATGATAAACCTTATTTCTCGTAGGAGGAGAAGGAGAACGGGAGGGAGAGAACAATGTTCGACTCTGAGACACTGAGGGCTCTTCAGGGGAGTTCCAGGTCCCTGGTCAATGGCTAGAACAAGCCCGAAAAGTTTGCATTTGCAAGTTTTTCGAATCCTTCGGCACTGCAACTCTTCGTAGAGTCGGCGAAATTCGCATGAGCAACGATAGTCGATGTCAAAACATTTCGCGAATGAGGCATTGACAACTGCAGCCAACCACACACACCATTTGCACCATAACGGACATTACTCGCCCGACAAGCGAGTCGACAGCGGCTTCTTTCGTACATTTCGAGGTTCGAACGCCTGACAGTCGAATTTGCGCGAAATAAACAGAGACGCAGATCTCGAACGGGGGCGCGACGGAGCAGCGGCAGAATGGATAATTTGGTGGCGGAGATGGCGAGGAGATTTGGGAGCAACGGCAACAGCGACGACGATGAACACGATGATGAATTTCCATCGTGTGTGCGAGGAAAGCATGAATATTTATGTGAGAGGGCGACCGTCGGGAACGAGACAGAGATGGAGGCCGAAGAGTCGGAGGCGCAGAAGGAAATAGAAAGATGCACAGAGAGAAAGACAAACAGACAGAAAGACAACAAGACATGCAGTCGGAAAGACGGCCGTACGGATGGATGTGGAGTGGAGTGGAGAAAGACTCGAACGGTATTGGAAAATTCGACTCGACTCCCACGTTCTGCGGACTCCGGGAAAAGCAGCGATGGTTTTTGTTGCCTGGTTAGTGTTGTTTTTGCTGTTGTAATATTATTATTTCAACTACTTGCGATTCGCCCGATGTCAGTCGGGACGGACAGGTGGGGGCGGAGGGGCGCGGGGTCCCGGCGTGGACAAACACGGATACGCACAATGTTGCTGAGGAAGTGGAGACACGGGCTCACATATTGTGTTGTGTTGTTGTTGGACTTGGCGAGGGGATCGATCAAAGACGAGGGGGGATCGAACAGTCGTTTGCATTCCGGGTCATTTGTGGAGATGAGGAGGCGACGCGAGGATGAGAAACTGTGGGGGGGAGTTGATATTATTGTTGTTGCTGCTATTGGCCGGAGAATTAGTTTCCCACGAGCTTTCACCGGGTGAATACCACGAAAGAGCCCCGGAATACCATCAGAACGGGATCCTTGAGAGAACCCTCAGAACGGTCTCGAACCTCCGAGATTGAGCCACGAGGAGGCGACCCAAAGGTCGATCCGCCGATCCGGTCGACGTCTATTTCGGCGCCGTTGGCAGCGCGGGTCGCCAACCTGCTGCCCCGACCGGCGCCCTGCCGAGCGACCGCGACCGCTTCCCATCGCCTCGAGCATAAGGAGTTCGCTCGATCCGACGAACGAGCGTCGAAGTCGCGATCTCTGCTCCCATAATTAATTGCCGGGGTCGCCTCATGCTGGTCGCCAGACTGATCTCCGATCGGCACCACAACAACCACCACGGACGCCGTGCGTGAGACGCGGCTCGTCACGAGGCGGACGTAAATCTCTGGCCACGCGGCGTGGGCGCGTTTGCGCGGAACGATCGAGACGATGGCGAATTCGGCGAGAACCGCCATCGACACCTCGGCGCAGGAAGTCGGCGGCCGCGGAAGTCGTCGGAGCCGGTGGGGGCGGGCCGGAGGCAGCCAGAAATCGCATTAATTTCGCGCTGCTTCAGCCAAGTTAAGATCGGAGTCGGGCCCGGCTGCGGCTGAAGAGCGTTCTCGTGCCGCGGATAAACCGACAGCAGAACCCCATTTAAATTGCAAATTTCCAACTCACACACACTCACACACCCGCGAAGGACAGACAGCCATGGGCTGGCTATCAGGCGGAGGACGGACGGCGACGACGGTGGAGAGGCCACGGGTCGGAGTCGCACATGCGCACGGTAGTGGAGCGTGAGGCATCCCATGAGCCGACTCTTGACTTCATTAAAACATCGCGAAGGTGTTGCCAACCACTGGAATCCAACAACAACAACAACAACAACGTTAACAGCAACTGAAACTGCAACAGTGCGACTACAACAAATACCACGGCAAAAGTGCGAAACAATGCCCGGGAACGAATCCAAAGAAACTGCATAAATCGCGACGGTCGAAGGAAAACAAACAGAAGTCGGGCGGGAAAGAGAGAGAGCGTGGGTCCGGAGGGACGGGGGGAGCTAATGGCACGACTCGCAAGATATGCGGGGCTCTCGGGTTGTTTAATTGGAGCGGAGCTCATTTCCCGACCAGCGCTCGCCGAAGGCTGCGATAAGCCGTCGGATCAGGCCGAGGGACGAGTTTCGCTGCATGGGATCGCATAAATCAGCCCTCAACTGGGGAGGGACCTCCGCATCCTCAGCGCCGCTTCCCTTCGCCATCGCGCATCTGAAGCTCCGATAAGATTCTAATTTATTTAACCTTCAACTTGCTGCCACTCTGTCCGTCCGCCCGTCCGTCTGCCTGTCGATCATTTCGTGCGTCCGTCGATCGCTCTATCTGTATTTCTGCCTGTCCCTTTGAGGCCTAATGATCCCCCGCGTGATCGAGTCAGTCTCGAATACTGAGCAGAACTCAAATAAATCAACTGATGGGTGCGCTCAAAGGACGAAGAGGCAGACGAGGACGAGGAGAAGGAACACGAGGCAGAATAACAACAAGGAGAGCCAGCTTTCATCCCTTCTTTAGAATTAATCAGAAATGCAGGAACGTGATAAGTTTTAAACACGGACCGAGAACCGAGGGGACAAGGACACAATCTCGCCGAGACTAATAATTTCCTCCGCACGCTCCGACTTCGCTTCCGTCCATCGAGGCTGGGGGTCGACTTTGGGTGCTTTCGTATCATTAGGCTATTGGCTTTGTCTCTCTCTCCATTTCCATCTCCCTCGACTGACTGTGCCGAACCTCTAGCTCGAAAGAGGAGGGAGAGGAGACCGGGCCGAGTCATGTCGTTCGATCAGAGGAACGAACTCGAGCGCTGGCAAAAAGGTGGAAGAGAACCACAACTAATAGGAGTCAGCGCAGGAACCTTCGAACATGTCAATCGTGATGGGCTTCATTAGGTTTTTGCCGTGCAGTCGCGAAGCCCTGCGGAGACGGCGCATTAGGAGACGCATCTGACGGGAGGTCAGGCTGGGCAGGAACCACGAGGGGAGGATGGCTGAGGAGCCCGGTCGTGGGCTTGGTAGTGTTGTGTGTTGTGGCTTCAAGAGTCGGCGGCTGGCTTTCCAGGTTGAGTTCCTGGGTCTGCTGGGTTCGGGAGATAGCGAGAAAGGTCTGCGCTCCGAGTCCGTCCCACTCAGGCCCCGCTGTCGTTGGCTCCGCAGTCGGGTCTCGTGACGAAACTCTCTTGGTTCTTTCTCCCACCGCTTCTCTCCGCTCCTCTGTCGCAGCCACTGCAACACTTATCGCCTTTTCTATGCAATTATCTGTGCGGCCGTCCGTCGTTCTGGCCGTCTCTCCCTCCGTGTGTCTGTCGCAAGACGGAGCCAAACCCGTTTGCAGGGTTTGTCAAGTTTAAGTTGAATCCGAATCAGACGCCGACTGCGACTGCGACTCCGCGATTCCGGTTTCTTCTTCTGTTCGTCTACCTTTTTATTGCCATCCGCCTCTCATCGGAGGTACTGCTATTGCGTGTGTTGTTGTTGCCGTGGGTATTGGGCATGATACTAAAATAGAAGCAGCGCGAGGGACGCGAGGACGGGGTCCACAACAAAGTCTCGCCCGTCTCGTTGGTGTGAAGTGCACAAATTTGCAGAATTCCTGGCGTAGGACTTGTTTCTGCGGCCTTTGAGGCTGTTGTTGTTGATGCTGGAGCATCTAGGAACCCATAGGAACGTCCCAACAACCACCTCGGAAACAAGAACAACGCCGACAAGAACTTGTCTGCGGCCATAACAACAAGAACGAATGATGGTAACAGCAAATGAGATGCAGAAATTCAAGTTATTGACACTTGCAGCCAAATGAATACAAAGCTAGGGACAGAGAGAACTGGGAAGACAGACAAGAGGCAGTAAATAAAATAGTAGAAGGAACGCAAGAACCAACGAAAGAGCGAAGAGAAAAAGAAAATAGTACGGAAAGTTGGGAAACGTGGAAGACAAAAGAGGAAAGAAGGGAGCACAAACAAAGAAAACATTGTGGAGAAAATCGTAGGATGAAATGAACACTTGATACAGTATGGACAAAAACATGTCTAACGAGATTCATTGCATAGACGTAGAGAGATCAAGAGAGAGGGAGACAGAGCTACAGCCATGGCTCGAAGAGGAACTTCTCCGACCCACGGCGGTCGTCGCTGCAGCTCAGCTGATAAGGGCGACGTCGACGCCGCAGGAAGGCGAACGGAGCCGGACGGGATGGGACGGGGTGGGAGGTCGCATCAGACGTGTCCTTGTCCATGGCCGACTGCTCGTCGCGCTCCTCGGCTGCGTGGCGAGCATCGAGACCCTCGATCCGAGAGCCGTGCGGTCGGCGTCCGATGTCAGCTGGAGACGGCGACGACGATCGTTGGTGCTGCGAATTATGTCGGGAGGCATTCTCGCAATTGTCGCTCGGGAGAATCCCATTCGCAGCCCTCGAGGGCACAGTGGGCCCGATCGCCCCGATCCGTGAACTCTATTCTCCGGGCGACGAAGCGGGCGTCACGTTTTCGCATGATTTATGGCCTCGTCTCATTCTCGGCCCGAAATGTATTCCTTTGCCTCTTTCTATTTAGCTTATCGCAACCACGAACGAATCGTGAGACTCACAAATCGTTCGCACGCATGCGCGGTTGGCAACGCCACCGACTTGAGCCTCCGGTGACCGCCGGCGATCGATCGTTCGATCGTTTGTTAGCGATCTTTGCGGGGGCTTCTGGAAGGATCCGGGGTCTGGCCACAAGAGCGCAGTCGACTTCGAGACCCTCCCTCCATGGCTTTTGGAGGTGACCCCTGTCCGCCTTTCTCTGGTGAACGTTGTTTAAGCCACATGCCAGTCGTTTTCACATTCTATGTCGATCTTCCGCTGTCCATCAGCCGCAACGACAGAAACACAAACAGCAACGGCAGACACGAGTGGAATGGAAACCCTAGGAAAACACTTCGATAATTGTTTGGGCGCCACATAAATTTCGCGGTTTCGATTTGCATTTGCTGTCGGTGTTATTGTTCTCGTTGTTGCCGCATAAGCAGCAGCAACATCGGCGCGCGCGTGGGCGCTTGAGAGCGGCGGAGACGGGGACGGGGACGCCAAGTGGAATCGGAGGCCGGGCACTGGGACAGTTTTTCTCCGTCGTCGTCTTAATGCGCCTCCGACGTCGTGGCTGGTTGTGAGAACTCCGCTGTCGTCAATCGGCCCGCCCCAACCGAGCCCCCCGTTCTCACAGTGGTGGCGACAAAATAGTGATCGTCGGAAAAGCATCAAATAATAATAACAATATCTCCGTTCTCTTTTTCCAGATTTGCCGCGAACTACGACAACACCAACACCAACAACAAGGGACGACATTAGTGATGACTGTGATGAAAACTACAACAACTACAAAACAGTGCGGCCAAATTAAAGACGTCGTCGTCGTCGTGTTCCTCCGAAGCGCCTTCGAGTCGGTTTAATTGCTGTTGTTGTTGTGGTCGTCGTGATTAAATGCAACAACAATTAGTTGCATAACAAGAGCAACCTCTGTGGTTGTTGTTCACAAAGAAGAAGACGAAGAAGAAGACGGAGACGACAAGAAAGCGTGGAAAATAAGAAAAAGAAACTGAGAAAATTAAGCTCGTTGTCAACCGTTGGCCGACCATCAATCGCTTGGAAAGTGTTTGCGTGTCACGGAGACATCTTCCGGCGGTTCCTCGCGTCCCTCGGTTCATTCTCGGTTCGTTCCGTTCCCGGGTTGAATTTTTCCAAAACCGTTTTTTCGAGTCGAGCAACGTGTTGGAAAAAAGTCACAAAATCGAAAATTCCGAAATGTTTTAAATTCGTTTTTCCTCCGTCAGTGTAGATAGAAGTGAATGCCAGAAAAAGTAAATCCTGTGTCAATAAGAGTGTGTGAGTGAAAGGATCACAGACATGAGGAACCAGCAGCCAGAGGCCGCCGGAAATCGGTATCAGTTCCGGCTGCACCCCGCCGCCACGACGATCGACGAGGAGCAGCAGCAACAACTCGGCCACAACCACCAGCTCCAACAGCAGAAGAACCTCTGCAGCAGCAGCAACAACAACATCAACATCAAGTCCAACGACACCAGCAACAAGTGCGTCAAGGCCCAGATGTCGGCCTCGCTGGCGGGCGGCGCGGGCGCCCTCAAGGAGGCCTCCGCCGCCCTGCTGCAGCGGAAGCAGTTCACGCCCACCTCGGACGCCAGCAACGCCAGCTTCAGCTCCGCCTCCGTCGCGGGCTCCATCCAGGTGAGCATCCATTGCTTAAACATCTCGTCCAATAATTTCGAACTCGAATTCGAAGAGTTTCTCTTGTTGTTGTTGTCGGCGACTTTCTACGGCTCGAGGGCGACACGACAGTGACAGATGCTCCGAGCTGATGTCGGTGTTGTTGTCGCTGTCCGATTTCCAAATTTAATCGATTGCCGAAACCCCACAACGACAACCACAAGAGCATCGATCTGTTTGTTGTCTTCTACAACAACAACAACAACTCGTCGAATTCCGCGGCTCCGAGTGGCATCATCCCGCGGCGCAGAACTGACCCCCGATGTAACCCACCAGGTTCTGGCTCGCGATCGATAAATCACTCGGCATCGAGAACTCGGCATCGAGAACTCGTCATGTTTTCGGCCCGAAAGGGCTCGTTGAACTGCGCGACCTCGACCATGATGTATGAGCGCATGTGAACAGATAGGTGGGCGACCGCTGGCTACGATCGGGCCCAGATAATGGCGGGCCTTCTCCTCTGTTGGTTTTCGCAATTAACATTAGGGCAGTTGCTGCGCGCGGATCGATGACTCGGGGTTTCGGACCCTTCGGCAGTGTGCGGTGGGTTGGGGAAGGGGGTTTCTTTGACCGGCGGCTACAAGGGTACCGCCGCGGATTTTGGCACCTGAGGCGGCGGATTCCGATGAAAAACGGCGGAGCTCGCATCAAGTGAGAGTTCCACAGAGAAGGTCCTAAGTATTGGGGGAACCAGTTCGACTGAGCAAGGTTCCTTTCTAACTTATCGGAACAAATTTCCTTCACTTCCTTTTCCTTTCAAATTTCCGTGCTTCCCTCGCCTCTGAGCCGAGCTCCATTCTCTACCACGGAACTCCGTCCTTTCCGTGAATCGATCGCGATCCATTTGCGCTGTGAGTCAACGCGGACTCGACTTCTCCGAATCGCAGCCCACATGCGAGGTGCGAATTCCTGACAGATCTCGACGTGAGTCATGGCTTGGAATGCAAGAACCGACGATCGAACGCATAAATCCGCGGCCAGAATGAGGGCGCAATTTCGGGATCTGCTGGCGAGATCAGAGGGAGAAGGCGAGAAGAAGAACGGACAGCGAGAAATGGCGAAGACCAAAGTCTGCAACGCCCACGTGGACACCGTCGGGGACGCGAACGACCTTCAACTGCCCATCGCGCGGATGAAGGAGAGAAGCCCGCAAGCCACACGGGGTCCGGCAACGACCTCGAGCCTCGCGTTGCCAACGCTCGCGCCCACCTCGCAGTTAGCGTGCGTAAAGAATGCGGTTTGTTGATTGCATGGCGCCCTCGCAGGACGCGCGACTCCGGCCAAGGTTCGGTCGGGAGTGCAGGGCAAGGCCCATAAACAGCGATCGAAGAGTAGGAATCGCCGAAGCAGCCTTGTTTACGGTCCTCCATTACCTTCACTCAGCCGCGACTTTCACTTTTATTGACGTTCTCCTTCTGTCGTGATCGGAGGGGGCCGAGCGATCACTTAAGGAGGTCCGTAAACGCGATTTTGTTGCTGAGGCGAGGTTCCTGGGCCATCTGTCCAGAAGTCACAAGAAATGCGAAGGAGATCGTCGAGTGAGAAGGGAAGCTAACAGAGGCAACGCATTGTTCATTCTTTCCTTGTTCTCGTCTACGATAACGTTCGGCTCAGAGTGCGCGTCACCCTGTATTCAGCGCGAGATTCCCAGAGCGAATGTGTGTCAAGTCGTCTCCGGTTCCTCTTTGGGATGAGAGTGCTTTCGCAGACAGAAATGTAAATAAAGCGCCAAATTCTCTCGGTTCTCAGGCGACCGACGGCCAGTCGATCGGGCCGGCCTCAAGGCGAAAGACAATACCTCAAATGAACGGTACTGCGTTTATCGCCCGTCGTCGACCGACTGCGGCCAGCAATTAATCGGATCGAGTGGAGTCCGATCGTTCGATCGACGGGACCCCCGGCAGCCGAACTGTTCCGCGGGAAACAGTTACAACGAACGAAATCAATTCTCGACGATCCACGGCGGACGGACGGACATCGGAGGAACAGATAGACCGATCAATAGACGGTAGATGGGGAGAACAAATGACACAATCGCCCGAGACTTGACCTCGTGCTGGGCCCAGTCGCAGCCGGAGCGATAATTTATCATAAATCAATATTGAGTCGGCCACATTTGCAGCAATTGGCGATTGCGATTCTCCCGAGTCAGTCGTGTGCTAGATCTGGTGGACGCAGAGGGAAGGAGGATGTAATCAAATGCGCGATCGACCGACGGATCGTCGGAGCGATCACCGAGCGATCGCGTACCAAATGAGCCCCGCAGCAGATTCTTCCCACCGAGCTGATCTGTCGGAGTGACGGCGCGGCGGATCGCTGAGGGTTAACGAACTGGGGTTACGGCCGCTCACTTGCTGCTCGTTCATCGCAGCGTTCTCTCTCGGCCTGCCGCGCTTCCCGCTCCCCCTTCGCTCTCGTCGCGGCTTCTTGCTGTTTACCTTTCTTTTCGCCCCGACGTGGGATTCCACTCGCATTCCAGACACTCGCACTCCATATTTCTAGATGGCCGACGGTGGGCTCCGGGCCCCGGGCCCCGGGAAATCGCATGCAATTTATGCAAACAGCGCGGCTGACAGAACCAGCAGCCGCGTGACGGCAGCACGCAACCGGCGACGTCGACGTAAACTCGGAAATTTATCGCGCTCGCCGGCCAACTGTCCTTCGATGTGCGCGCTTCCACGACATCGCGTTGACATTATCGGAAGTTATCGGCCGATGGCTGATGCTGCTGCTGTCGGTGCGTGTTGCTGGGCGTCTTTGGTGGCAGCGCGGCCGTCGTCGCAGGCGTGGGGGGCGTGAGAAAGGGAAGTCCGAGTGCCGTCTCCTCCTTCCCGCCCCCTGCCGCTGCAGCAATTTACGGGCCGCCCCAACGCGTCTACAAATTGCGATTCCGGATGCCTCGCGGACGACAAGCATGGGGCGTAATTAGAACTGGTGGCATGCACTGGGAGAAATAGCTCCAACCACTTGAGTCTCATGATTTTACACAGAGTCGTAACCGTCTCTTTGTAAGATTTCATCTATGGATTCACGGCAATTCTCCCAAGCCACTTTTATCGCATGCGATATACAAATGTGAATCGGTTTCTATGTCGAAATCGATCGCTTGTGTCCGACTTCTGTTGTCAAATCATTGATCTCGCCTCCCTCCTCTTCATTTCTCGCCTGCCATTTTCTCACTTGCAATAAATTATATTTAATGAATTAATACAGGTAATTTCTATATTAAAAATAGACGCGATCCGCGAAGAAACCCGTTGCTGGCACCACTTGTTGCAGCAGCCACCACGAGTACAACATCTCGTCGGTGGCCGGGAATCGCGGGCGGGGGAGGCGCAGAGCATGCATTGCGCTGCCAGCAACAGACGGCGACTATTTTTAGCGAGAGAGCGGCTCCGGCCCGAGAAGGAGAGCGAGAACGGGGCTGGGTAATTGCGAGCCGCAGACCCGCTCCCTATGCGTCGTCTATGCGCATGCAAAGCAGCCGTGCGTCGACTGCGCATGCGCGCCGCCGGACACGCCCTGCTGTGGAATTCGCCGCGTCTAAAAATAGGTCTCGATCGACTTCGCCGCACTGTGCCATGGACCCTCGACCAACTAGCGGAGGGAGGGGACGGGTGAGAGCTCATGGTGAGTTCGGGTCGTGGTGGTCGTGGTTCGAGGTGAGTGCATCGCGAGTTGAGGGACTGCGCCAGAACAAAGGAAGGCCTCGCGATGACCTCCAAGAGCTCTCCACGTCTCGTTCGTGGAAGCCGTCACAAGTGCACAGAGCCAGCCACAACAACTACAAGGCCCTAGACCACGGCACGGTGACCCAAACAGCCGAAATTCCGTAGAATCTCGAGTACTGCGCTTCGCTGGCTCTGGAGATGCCAGCGCAGAGATAAACACACACACTCACTCACACACATGGGCAGCGGGGAGAGGGGCGGCGACCCTCACTCAGCTCAAATGGTCCCTTAAACAACGCTCTCCACTGCCCAGCTGAGCGTGCGCTCGCCCAAAGTCAACACAGAGATGCCAAGAGTCCGAACATAGGAAAAGCAACAACTACGACGACAGCCGTGAGCGCTACAACAACTAGCGGAGGTGAACCCGCTCTCGAGCACCTCTTGAGAGCGTTGTATCCAACGTGAGGGCGACGTCGAGTGCGAGGCTGCCACAAGCTGAAGTGGGCCGCGAAGCGTTGCCAGAGCGACCGACGGAGCGAAGATGGAGCTCGACCAAGACGGGATGGAGACTCTGGGAAGGGGTTTCGGCAGATTGAGTTATCCGAACCATCTTCGCTGGAGAGCCGTCTTCGAGGAGGGAATCTGCCGAATGATTCTACTCCACTCTACTCCTTCTGGCTCCTTCCACGCCACCCCCATCTCCATCTTCTGCCAGCTCCTCCTCCGCAAACAAGTCGCTAACATGGAACCTCCATTAGCAGATTCTGATCCGCGTCCGGGCCCGCGTTCTCCTCTCGCCTTGCATGTTGCAACCGCACTCGACTCGACCTTTGCATCGGAACTCGAGCTCCGTGCTTCTGGGAATTTTCCGTGATTCCGACTGAAACATTTTCACTTTCTTCCCCTCTCGCCCGCCCACTTCGCCAACGTCCCGGTTGCCGACAGTGGGCAGAGGTCATCGGCGGCGAGCAAACAACCAAACAAGCGATCGCGCGGCAGCATCGTCTCAAATGCCTTTCTTCCCCGTCTCCCTCTGTCTTCGTTTCATTTCTTTTTCGTTTTCTCTATCGCCCCAGCAATTGTTCTCAGTGCCCCCGCCCCCGTCCTTCCTCTTCTTCTCGGGCGCTTAACGATGCCCGCGTCAGTTACTTTTTGTCGGTCTGTCCTCTGTCCGATCACCATTGGATTCGTCTGTTGACGGCCGGTATGTTAACGTCGGCTAAGAGACGGTAGGGGTTTCAACGTGGTCGCCTTTTCGGGGCTTTCCTAAGGTGTCGACTCAATTGCCGAGCGATTCTTCCTCCCGTCGTTGCGGGTGTGAAATCTGTCCACGGCGAGGAAGGCCAGCCACGAGGGGCGAGACAAAGCTGCAGCGATGACCCTCCTCCGGTTGCATCATCTCATTCGACAATGAGATTTCGAAATGGCCTCGTTTCGCGCCCCGCGTCGTTGTCCGATGCGATCGATCATCGTCCGAGGCTGAGATGCGACCGCGACACGATCTCGCGATCCGGATTCGCTCCGCTTTGCATTCCGACGATCGGACAGCGGCGATTGACGGCTGGACGTTGCGAAACCTCCGATGCCGCCGCAGCCGACCGATGGTCGACCGCAGAGGCTGAGGATCATCGTGGACTTTCCGATGCGACGATCTCAGCTCCAATCGATCGAGAATTCAGCCCAGTCCACCTCCGAGTCAGAACCGAGCCACGCGTCGCCCCATCGTTAACGGTGTGCGTTTCCATCGTCCAACGCCAGCTGCTCGCGGTCGGAGCAAAAACCTACCAGATCAACCGACTCCCCTCCGTCTTCGCGCCATTCGGAGTCCGCTGGGGTCCCGGAGGGGACCGAGGGGAGGGGGGATGGTGCTCGTAATTGATGCAGCGCTTACGAGGGGACTCCGTTAATCCATTTGGCTCGAATCGCTGACAGGAAACGCATTTTTCTAAGCCAGCAACGAGAACATAACAACAGAAGTAGAAAGCAACAACGACGAGAGCAAACAACTCTCGTCGGATTGTTATTAAATTTTCCCCCGTCGTTTATTAAAGCGCTTTCGACGCTCCTTCGCCGCTTCACCCGCTCCCCCGCGCCATCGCCGTGACTGGGACCTCTCGTGGAGTCTGTAATTAAAAGCGATTCGCGCACCGAAACCGGCGCCAGCCCCCACACGCCCCTTATCCGCACGCGGAGGTCAAAGGACGGAATAATTGCGAGTTCTCCGCATTCTCCTCTTTTTCTCGCATGCGACTTTTTGCTCCGCTCCTCTGCAGTCGTTGGCCATGCTTTCCCCACCTCCCGAGGAGGGCGAGGGGGGGTTCTTGCGCTCTCGTTTCTCACGGGCGTCGCAATTAATTAAAGCGACTGGAATTCCATGGCTTTCCATCGCGGCCCGCGGGATCCGCATCCGCTTCTTCTTCGCCGAGGCGCTGCTCCTCCGAGGTTCGGGCTCGAGCTCTGCTCCGGAATTCTAGATTCTTCCCGAGTCTGGGCCGGACGGACGTCGGCTTCCTTTGAACTCGGGGCGCTTGCGTTTTTGCAGTGGCCGATGGTTTGCATATTTCGTATTGTGGCTGCTTCTTCTCGTCTCCCTGTCGTGTTGTTGCAACCGCTAAGCACGACAGCAACAAAAGAATTCAGATCGACAGCCGCAGTCGACGGCGACGTCGGTCTGGCCTCAGCCTTGGCATTCGTTGCGTGTTGGTTGCTCGTCGTTGTTGTTGGGATGTTGTTGGCTTGAACCTCAACATGAAACTCAAGCGGAGGAAGTGTTCGACCCATCGATCTCGCGCCGCAGATGAAGTGGAAGGAGCCCATATGGCTTCCGCTCAGAACTCCTAAACCCAAATCATTCTCCATTTAGTTTTGTTTGCCACATTTTCTCCCTCGTTTCGTTGTGGCTGTTGTTGTGATTTTTTCGGTGTTTCCAAAACAATTGTTGGCCTCCTCTCGTGGAGAAATCGCTGCTCGGCGGCTATTGACAGCGATGCCCGCTACTGGCAACAACAAAAACGACTTTTACCATTTTTCGACTACAACAACAAAAGCAGTCATCATATTAACGAGTTTCGGCAATGGTATTTTTCTTCTTCTCCCCATCACTCGAAGCAGAAAAAATTCTGTGTTTTTCTTCTCGCTTCACTTCGGTTTGTGAGTGAAGAGGGCGAGCGGTCGGGAGAAGGGGGGTTGGTGGGGGAGTTCGAGTGATGGAGCGGAAAATCGTTCCCCTCCTCGCTCGCGAAGACCCCAGTGGATGTTGCGAACCGCAAATTAATTCGAGACCGAGCACAATGAGATGACGGCGGATAGCGAGGGCGACGGGGCCACTTACAACAGCAATCGGATGCCGGTAGCCAATGACACCTTGTGGCCCCAGCAGAGCGACGAGAAGAACTGGTCGCCGAGAGATCGATCGGTCGGTCGGTCGCTCGACTCCATCGACAAGACAAGAATCGCTCGTGGTCGTGGATAACGCGCGATCTGCTCCTCGTCGTCTGCTCATCGCGGCGGATTGCGGAGCGATTACCGTTCTTGCGTCCGCTCCCGAGACAAATGGTCGGACGCAAGCGCAGGGATCATATTTCCGGGAAAACCGCCGGCTGCCAAGTCAACCAATTGGCATTGGCGCGGCGATGGAGAGGCGGGGAGGTGAGGCGACAACCTCCACGACTTTGACTTGGTTTCGAAACGGAAAATCGTCTTAAATCAAGCGGAGACGGTGCGCGAGGAAGAGCGAGGGGGAGTCTGATAAAACCAAATCTCATCGCCCAGAGCTCGGACCCTTTTCACGGCTCATTGAGCCCAACGGAGCTTAGGCGGCCGCCGGATCCCCGCCGCATTTGCATACGAATGCCCAAAGCTTCTTTGCGGCTTTGGAGCCTACGACCGCGGAGAATCGGCTTTCGATCGTCGCTCGGGGAAATGGGTCGCGGCGGAGGCGTGGGCTGACCCACAAAGGTCCCCACTCGACGCGCCTCTCGGAGGGCACTTTTACTCTCGCTCCCGATCTCGGGCGAGCCCTGGTCTGGGCCGGGGCTTGGGACAACCTCGCTTGGGGGCTTCGTTAGAATTGGGCTGGATGATGCTCTCGAGTATCGGACGAGTTTCACTTTTTGAGGTCACTCATTCTGCTCTCTGCTTACGCCACTTTGGTGCTCTTAATGAGGGCCTCGGAGCGGTCGGGGGACCGGGCTCAAGAAAGCGTCCGAGGGCCATTAGCTTAATGCGAGAGGGGCCCATTAAAAAGCTGTTATAAGAAACTTCTTGACTCGGCAAAACACACAGAGAGAGTGCCGCTTGTGGAGGCACAGGGAGTGAAACCGTCGACCCTTGTCTTCAGAGGACTTCTACCCAACACGCACTCGGAGTTCATCCTACAGTCCTTGTGGAATTCCTGTGGCCATGGGGCAACAAGAGACAGGCGGACAGACGGACAAGCAGAACGGCAGATGAAGGGTATTCGAGTCCGAGACATTTTGTCAACTTGTTGCGACCCAGGAATTCTACCTGCATTGTCTCGACCTCGTGGTGCCGGAAGCTCCGAACGTGGTCGGTCGTAAACAGCCAGAAGGGGAGACGGAGACCGAAGAGAGAAACCCGAGCCCCAAATGCCGGCAATTAAGCCATTTTTTGCGGTGCAGGCAAGTGTTTGAAACCCGAGTTAAGTCGAGGCTTCGCTTTCCTCGGGTCCATCGTCTGCCTTTCTTGTCTCCGCATTCCTGCTCGTCCTTTTCGTGCTCCTCAGTCCACGCTTTTGCACCTGGGCCCTTTTCGGGGAATTTCCGATGCGGACGACCTTCGACTATCAGGCACCTGGAGGGCCCCACCTCCTCCAGCCGGGCTCAGTTTGAAAAGCTTGTGATGTATTTTTAATAAGCACTGCCAAAAAGCTGGTGGAGGGGGTGGATGGGAAAACGATCTTCAGACGTCGCAGATCGTGGCTCCGACCACGCGAACCCACTGATTGCCAAGGTTCGCACACTTTGGCGCGCTCTCGTCGCCCCTCGGGGACCATGGTCGAGTGGCACCGGCCGGATCGATGGGAAACTTCGTCGAGAAGCGTGGCCAATGTGGGAATCCGATCCGATCCAAGCCGATCGGAATCGTCGGCGATTTGCATGCGATCGATTGAAAGAAAGCGGAGCAGAAATTCATTTGTGGAGCAATTATGAGGAAAAGTTGCATGCGATTCGAGGCTCGATCCGTCGATAGGTCGACTGATCGGTGGATGCTAATGATCCAGCTACGATCCGCATGATTTACGACGGCTTTTGTCGCCGTCTCACATTGGGTTTCGCGAGCAAATTTTTGATAAATGGCTTTTGGGCTCTCTACCTTCTTATTTCTACTCTATTTTTACTTCGGTTTCCCATTTGAACTGCTTTTGTTTCCACGGCTCATTGAGAGTCATAAAGCCTTTTGCTGCGAAGATGGCGAGTACGCACTTGTATGTGTGTGTGTGTGTGTGTGCGAAAGCATTAATGACAGATTTTCACTTTTGTGGCTCGGCCACGCCCCTTTCCTTTCGCGGACAATGACAGGCGACAGAGAGCTGCGTGCAATAAATTTTGCCGGCCGTCGAAAAGTTGGTCATGCCGTCACTTTAATTGGCCCCAATGCGGCGCTGAGACAAAGGGCTCCCTCCCCGCCCCCGACCCCCGGCCCTCTCAATTAGGGGACATACCTGGCGTCACATGTTGGTCAACGAAAGTGCGACGCGGCGCAGAAACCGCGACGGTCGCCGATCGCTTTCGGCGGCCGTCCAGAGACAGACAACGAGAAAGAAGTCAGGGCGGGGGAGGCGGCTAGAATCGCAGCAGCTTCTGGACTCGTTGGCCCGCTTTCCTCCTCGCATTGAGCGCACTATCGATCCGAGTGTGCGAATTAAGGCCAACGAGAGCAGGGATTAACGCCGTCGCCGATCATCGCTCGCCGCTCACTGACCACGATCTTCGGCGGCGATTCGCCGATTGAAGCAACAATTAGAAATTGCCGATTATCGATTCAGAACATCTCGAGGTCTGCTGGCTCCTCGATCACCGCCGACCGATTGATGGAGAACCAGCCGACGAATCGTCCGATGGATCGCGCGAGAACCAACGACGCGAGAGCCGCCAGTGGTGCAAAGTTAATTAATATTTCTTCGGAGCAGACGCATGATCGAGGAGATGGAAACTCGCATGCGAGAGAGACGGAGCGAATGAGAGCGACCACTGAACTGTTGACCGCTATTTCGAGGGGCGCGATTCGGCGGAGCAGGGTCCGAGGAAGGCCGAAGAAGCCCCACGTCCGCGGAAGCCTGCTCGCTCATATGGAGTGCGAGGAAGCCGACGGTGACCTAGAAACCGCGCGGACCGACCCGGCCCGTCCAATTAATTTCGTGATCGCGGCGAAAACTCATTACCTCGAGGCGGCCGAGGTTCAATTACGAAAAGCGTGCGGCCACCAATCGCGGCCCAACCGGCGGCTCCGGCGGAAGAGGTGCGCGCGATCGCTTCCGCCGCGGCCTCCGCACGGACGCATGCGGCACACGTCATGCGCGGCGGCGAAAACAGCGGCGACCACGTCTTGACATTTAGAATGCCGTGAGCGAGGCCCTGCACAGCCGGCCGCGTCCGCCCCCGCCCCGAGCTCCGGCCGCGGCTCCGTCTTCGGCCCAGGCGACGGCAGCAGGTGGGCGGGCCTCCGAGTCGAAGACAATTGCAGTCATTGCCCACTTATAAATGCATTAAGCCGCAACCACGACGCCGTCGCCGAGTCAACCTTTCCGATTTCGTCGGCTCTTTCTCATTCTGCAGTCGCGTGGCCCGCGATCGCTCCTTTGTCTCGCTTCTGGGTCACACGTCCGTCCGTCCGTCCGTCCGTCCGTCCGTCCTTCGATCCATCGATCGATCCGTCGGGTCTCGTGACAGGTCGCCGCCGTCTGCCAATGGATCGGGACGCGGTCGGAGAGGGCTCTGACAGCCAGCTCTTGCGGCAGGGCCAGTTAGTACATTGTCGCGGCGCGACCGAATGCGGCAGCAACGTTCGCTCTGACAGCTCGTCAACGACAGGGTGCGGGTCCAACGGCCGACTGTGGGATTCGAGGAGTTCCTGAGGATCTCTCGTACTGTGGACAGGAACCTGCGACATCACTGGATGATGCTATGGCGAGAAAAACTCTTGTTGGTACCCAAAATGAGAACGAACTCACTTGAGGACGCGTCTGGCAAGTGATCGCAGCGTACGATGCATAAATAATTATTGAGCCGTGCTCTTTGGAAGCGGTGTCAAGCGAGAGAAGGGAAGTTATCTGCGATTAACAGATTTCGGTCGTCGAGTGATCGTCTTCGAGTGCGTTTCCAGAAACTTTCACATTTTCGACACATTTCACACCGACGGAGATCGCTTTGTAAGCGACGTTTGTTGGGTCTCGAAATGCGGACGATTTTTAATTTCCCAGTGGAGTGGCGAGGGAGGCGGGGAGAGAAGGACTTGAACTGCAGTAAACAATTCCGAGTGGTTGCTGGCTGCGACAGCAACCAGACGTGCGACAAATTACACGAGAATCTCGCTCGGACACATTGTAAATCGCGCGGTCCCGGGTCTCGGCCCGGATCGCAAACTATGGACCACGGACCGCGGACCATGAACGACGCGCCCTGGAAGTTGTGTGCGGACCTCTATGCGTGGCTGTTGTCGTCGTTGTGGCCACAAAGGAACCCACGAGGGCGGGGCGAGAGGCGAATCACACCTTCAATTTATTAAATTTCGCTCGCGATTCGTTCCCCACGCATGGAGCGCAGATCGCGATTCTCTAGAAGATCGCATCGCCGAGCGACGAGCGCAACAACAGCGCGAAGAACAACCTGCCCTAACCTCTCGACCAGCAGAATCCCACGTCTCGTGGCAGCCGCAGAGAAGTGGCTGCTCCTCGCAGACTTTGTTGCCGCAGAATGTGCGTCGGAGCGGATCCAGTTCCTGGCGCGAGGAAGAGCGCTGGCGGGGCGGGCGGAGGCGAAATCGCAATGACCTTCAGAAAGCATTTACAGTCAAGACCAAGGTAGCCGTCGTCGCCGCAGCCATCGACCGCGCCGAGCCTCGTCCGGCCGGCCGGTCGCCGCATTCACCACGCATCACGTCTCATTCCGGCGACCAGTTCCAGCTCCACCAACAGCCAACAGCCGAGTCATCAACGACGACAGCACAGCCCAACAACAAGAACAACGCCGTCGACCGCAAAAACAACACTCGCGCACTTGCGATCGCCTGATCTTCATGTTGCTCGTAAACTAGTTGCTGCTGCTCCGCGGCCGTTGTTTTTGCGGCTGCGTTCTCGAACCGAGTTCTCGGATCTTCTGGCGGTCGTCTTCTCCGTCGCCCTCGCGCCCCTGCCCGCGGTCGATGGCCGCGGATGCCTCTTATCTCGCTGCGCCGCATAGTTGCTGCTTCTCGGCATCTGCAATACCGCGAGCGCGTTGTGGCTTCTACTCCCCTGATCGTCCGATCGCTCCCCTCGCCTGGTCGGGACGCTTTCCATGATGTTTTGAATTATTTTCGGTTTTGCGGTCGTTGTCGAGCCGAGTCTGTTTTCGTTTTTGTTGCTGTTGTTCCTGTTGCTGCTGCCAGCCGAGTGTTGCTGTGGCCGGTGCTTGTTCTTCTCGCTGGAATTCGATGCAAGCTGCAGCGCGCGACGTGGCCAGAACGCGCGATGCTCTATCGGAGGCCATAAATCTTGATTGTGTCCAGTTTGGGCCGAGTTAGCGCGCCAAGCGACAACGGCCGGCGACCGATGGACAACGACGACGGCGACGGCCGGCGAGCTACATGTTGCCCGAGCCCGCCCCCCTCGATCCACGTCGCGAAATTAATTTCTCAATGCGCGGGGCGCGTGCAAAAAATGGAGGTCAAGGATAACAAAAACAACTATTGTGCGGCGACTTTCTCGATCGCCCAGCCTCCCGTCCGTCCGCCCATCGCCGTCTGTCTGTCCGTCCGTCCGTCCGTCCGCCTGCCTGTGGACAAAACGCGGCAATAACTCGCCTTAATTCGCAGGACAAGCGCCATAAATCTTCGCGGGCCGCGATAAAACCAAAGTGCGCTGCATCTCGAGTCGTTCCTTGTCGCTCGAGAGCTGAAATAGTTCTGATTAGTTGGTTTATTTATTCGTTGCCGCCGTCCGTCCGTCCGTCCCGAAGGACTCGGCGCGTGTCACGCCTCGTGGGCCGAGGACGCAGGACCCGAGCGCTCATTATCGGCGTTGGCTCCAGTTGTTCTTGTATTGATCGGCAATGGATCGACGTGGATATCGCTCGATTTGCATTCGTTCTCGCATGCCACATCGAGGAGTCGCCTGACAGCTGACAGCCGTCGTGTCCAGGACGAGGAGCGATGTCCGTCCGCCCTTGTGGATGTCTATCTGCCTCCATGTCCGCCGTCCGTCCGTCCGCCCGTCCGCCCGTCCGCCCGTCTATTTCTGTCAGTTCACCTATGTCTGCCACATGCTCGGAGTGTTTTTGCAGAAAAACTCGAAACTCGAAAACCGAAACTTGTTTGTGCTTTACGAGTCTGAGCGGGGAGCCTGAGGGGCGAGCGAGGCCGGCGCAAAAAAGTTCTCATAAATCGCTGCCAATTTAATTGAAAACACGAAAACTCGGGGAAAAACAAAACAAAGTGCGCGAACAAGGAACGAAAGCCGAGACTGAGAGAGAAAAAGACCGCAGGAAAAAATGAGAAACGAGTGAGAGGGAAACTCGTATTTTACATGCCAGTGTTGCCGATCTCGAGCGAATGGCATAATTCAACGTTATGTAACTTGTATAAAATAATTGCCCTTCGCAGAACATTCCTAGAAGAAGACTTTTACGGTTTGCTCCTGAAGAGGAGAGAGAAGAACTTGATGCGAAAATCCTAGAGATTATTTGAGGAAATTGTTGTTGGGAGCTTTACATGATTTTGTGTCATGCAAGAAGACAAAATGTTGGACAAAAAGTAGACTATTTGGGCCTACTCGATTAAAAAATGAAAGTGATTGTAATGATTTACAATTCGTTTGGAAATGACAAGAGTTTCATCCTACACCCACATCACTTCGTCGAAGATTGTTGCTTACACCTGGCTACCAACAAAAACCATTCCCTTCAACACACGTTGTTATCACACATTTGGTCGCCTTTGTTTCTCGATCGATCGGTGGAATTTTTGGCGCACGACATTTCATTAATTTGGGAAGTGGCCCGCGGCTCATCAGCAGCATCAGCGCCCCGATGTTTCAAATCGTCATCTTGATAAACCCCCACCTGCCTGCGACAGAAGAAAGTTGCCCGGAGGAGAGCCTCCGAGGCCGGAGCGCGCGGGCAGCGGGAGCCTCTTCCGTAATGAGGCATTTGTTATGCGCAGAATCAGCTGACGGAGTGGTCGGCGGTCTTCGGTCTTCGGTCCGCCGAGCTGATAAATGATCGGCCTGGGGAAGATCGGGGGAAGGGCGCCTCATTTGAATAACGATGCGGCCGCTACGTAACGCGGCCGACAGGTCCGGGCCCTTTCTTTCACGTGACGAAGTGCGTGCGTGTTTGCCCGGAATGCGGCGTCAAATCGCCCAATGTCGACTTTGTAAATGTTTGGTTTCAATACCGACAACAACAACAACAACAACAGTAGCCAGAGCGCGGTCACCACGTAACACGTAAGCGCCTGCGTCCCGGCGATCGTCCCCCGGCGATCGGTGGAATTCCATAAATTATCGAAATCTCGACGCATATTCCGAAGACCTCCGAAATAATTTCTTAATCGATTTCTTCTCTCCGTTCCCTTGCAGGTGAGTGAAGACGATCGATCGAGACTCCAAGTGTGGGTGAGTCAAACTCCCCACCCCCTCCCTCGCCTGTGGTTCTCCCGCAGCGTCCTTGAATCACTCTCGCTGACGGACCCGGGATCGCGTCGTAAGTCATTCTGGATTTATGGCTAATGAGCTCCCGTGTTCGCGCATCGTCCATAAATCCGGCCGCCCGTCGCCGCCGACAGCTGGCGAAAGGCGGCGCGATCGCGGATCTGCCGATCGCTCGTTATCATCCGGGCCCGATAAAGGATCAAAGGCGGCCGCTGGCCCTCTGCACGCAGCTGGCGGCACTACAAGCAAAGGCACTCTGTCGTCGCCGTCGACGTCGCCGTCGTCGTCCACGAGGCCCTTCACATTGGCGGAGCGTCCGTCAGGCGCTCGTCGTCAATCGCGTTTGATCTTCGGGCGCGATGTTTACGATCTCCACGATTGCGTAACGTGATGGACGGCGGTGCCGGACCTTAATGATCCGTAAACGCGCTTAAATGGGTTTCTCCTCACCTCATCAGCCGCGAAGCCTCCGCTTCGTCTCCTCTGCTTGCGCTGCTGCCCGTCCACTCGGCATGATCTTGTGACTAATGAACTTCGACGAGGTCGGCCGAGGTCTCGGAGACGATCGCGCGACGTTCGCAGGAATGTCGAGGCAGGAATGGCGGCGCATAACTGTAACGGGGCAGTCGCAGCGCCTCCCTGGGGGTCCGTGAGTGGGTGGGGAAGCGAAGGGAGCCCACGATCGGATCGGAATCGAAGACATGCAGCAGAAGGTGGTCCCGAATCGCAGCGACAGAATGTGGATTGCTGAACAAAGGGAGAGGATTGAGCAAAGTCATAAAGAAGGATGGAGGAAGAGAGGCAGCAAAGAACGAAAGCTCCATTCATCAATCGGGGCTCGAAACGCGAGAAGCGCCCGAAAACGAATTAAAATTCTTCGGAGAGCCGGACGAACGTGATCGAAATAGAAGCGAGAATAACGGGACCACCACACAACAATCGCTCGCCTTCATCATTTCTGAGATCGTGGAGTTCTTTTGTCCAGCTTCAGGGGGCGGGAAAACCCCACAGTCGCGTGCTGCCAAACGAAGGTCTTCGGATTTGTTTTCCAATCGACGCGAGAACAAATTATGTTGCGCTTCGTTCACAACACGAACAACAACATTTGCAACAGCTATAACTATGACCACGACAACAATTACAATATCACCAGCTGATCTCCACAAACGATCCCGAGGCTCGTTGGCAAACGTTCAATAACATATCAATCAAACCGCTCGTCGATCGTTGTCGTCGTTCAGGGAGATCAAAGCGTTCTGCGCACTCGCGTTCAATTGCTCCGATCCCAGTTGCTCCATCACAACAGCCCCGACAATCGCATCGCATCAACATCAACTGGGCCTGCCTCCGCCCGGCCCCGCCTCGGCGTTAGAAACGCACTGCTGCGATCGGGTGTCGGTTGCACCGCGGGGCGGACGGCCGGAGTCATTTGCCTGATGGATCCGCTCACTCCGGCTCTCGAGGTGGTCCGTAATGGACTCCTCGCCGACGACTCCGAGCCATTCTAATGTCCGACCGAATGTCTCAATGGGAGGACGGACGGGTGGCCGGCGGACGGATGGACAGGAGGAGGAGCGGATGGTTGGATGGCTAGATGGACGGCCCATCCGAGCGGATGGCTTTAATTGCTTGGAAATCAAAAGATGATTTGCCAAACGTCTGTTGCTATTTATTATCTAATAGATTCTCTAATGTTCTCATTGTTGCCGTGGTTGTTGTTGCTGTTATGTTAATGTTGCTTTTGGAGAAGAGGCTGTTACAAATGGCCGCCGGCATTTGGCCGCCATTGTTCGGCCTCTCGTCCGGCGCGAGAATTCAATTGCTCTCGATGTGCAATGATTTGCATAAATTTCCATTTCAATCACTATTTCAATTGTTTCTGCGCCGAAATCTTCTGGCCGGGCCCGGACCCGGGCTCAAGGTTTTCGTACCACTCGGCGAACCGATCGCGCGGCCTTCTGAACGCCTTCTTCAACTCACGCGAAGCTCCAGGAAGCGTGCTTCGCTCCATTCGATGAAATCCCAACCGATTCAGAAGAGCAGAAGCCGATTGTCGTTCTTGTCGAGTTCACAAATCGCATGACACAACAGTTTTTGCAGTTCTCGTTTGGTTTTTGCTTTCGTTCCTGCTGTAGAAAATTGTATCGTGCGAAAGCGCTCGCGTTCGTCGCCTGATTTCCTTCAAGGAAGTGCGATAACGTCTCGAGATTCGTTGTTGTTTCGTCTCAGGAATGGCCTCGCATTCTGCCGATTTATGTCATGCGATATTTCGATCACGTTCTACATTTGATCGCGCAGACTGAACGAGGCGGATGTTTCTGTATCGTGCGACTAATTGGGTTGCTGGTCTCCGAGTATTTGTGTCATGCGATTCGAAGACGACGAATTCTTCGGAAGAAGAGGGCATCTCCACATATCTATTTGCATTGAAGAGCAGAATCATCTAATATGGCATTTTCCGCAGAACTCGTTCCCCCTTTCCGCGTCGCTCTGGCAAATGTCGTGCGACTTTCGTTCAAGACCTCGTCTTGTCGCTTGATTTGTGGCCAATTCGCACTCGGAATCGCTTACCAAGGCCTCTCCAAAGCATGACTACGTGTTCTTCTTCTTCTTCCCGATTGCAGAGCAAACAACTCAGCACTGAAACCATTCGCACGAAATCTGACTCACTCAGAGGGTCCAAAATCAACAAAGACCGACCAAACCAAACCAAACCAAACCGAACTAAAAAAACAAGAAAAACATTTTGTAGTGTGCGCTCAGTCAGTCTCTCTATTGCTCTCTCTGTCTTCGCTTGCATTTCGATTGCCGAGATAAATCACCGCGGATGGCTATTATTTTTACACGAAAAATCATGAGGAAACCTAATAAGATTTCCTGAGATTGTTGCAAGGCATCCGAAGCAACAACGAAAATCAAAATGACAATTACAACAACACTCACAACAACGACTAAGCAACTCATTGTAAGAAAATTCTCCGGGCGCACAGTGGATCGACCCCAGACAACAGTTGTAAAAATAGTATGAGTCGTCACGGCTTTGTAATTGTTGGTACATGGGGTTAGGAAAATGTATGCAATGACGAATTTGCATTTCATATTTTTGCTGATTCAATTCAAATCGTATACTTTGCCAAATAATTTGATTTTAGTTAACAAAAAGAAGACATTGCTCAAGAATTATAATATCTATGGCCAAAACAAAACTTGTTACTAATAAACAGAAACTGATTTTTTGATATGCAACCCCAAAAGTGTGAAAATAATAAGTAAAAAAATCACGAACCTAGGTATATCAAAAATTATTTAATTCCTCTTTCGAACCACTGTGCGGCGTCTTCTCATCCCTGGCCAAACCACGAGTCGGCGTCGAAATCGGAGTCTGCTTCGGACTGCGGCCGCTGGAGTCGTGACGAAATTTGTTGTTTTGTGAAATTGGTTGCAATCCAGGATTTGCAAATTTTTGGCCAACGAGCAGAAGAAGACGTCGAGGGCGAGGCGACGGGGACGGGAAGACACTGCAATCAAAACTCGAGCAAACGTGCCGCTCGCCGAAATCACGCTCTGAGCCAACAGCGATCGATCGTGCGGAGATTTGGCAATCGGCCCCCGCCTCCCCCTAAGAATCCGCTGCTAATTGCGGACTCCCGCGGCATCGAAGCCGCCGACACGCAACGCGATGCTCCTCGGCGATCGCGCGGCACGCAGTCGGAGCCGCATTCGACCGCGCATCCGGGCCGTCGTCGCCGCTGGCCAGCACGCGTCTCCTCCTCGGCCAGGGACGCCGTCGTCCATCCATCCTTCGCTCGGCAGACGTCCGCCAGATGTCGCCTCGGCCACCGTCGTCCGCTCCAGGCGCCGTTCGACCGATCAACGATCCGTCAACCCATCGAGGGCCTTCACTGGCGGTCGCCGCGGGACCTGCTGAGATGCGGCGATTGGATCCCCTCCATTTCGGCCAGAGTCAGCTACTCTCAGACGTCGAGCGAGCGCGAAATTTAGAACAAAACTTTCTCCTATCTTCTTCCTCGTCGTCCTCTCCATCAGCGCGGAGACGTGATCGTTCTCGATCGCGGCCGCCATTGTCTTCGCTGTGTGTGCGACTGTATTTCGGCGTCTCCACGCCGTCGTTTCTCTTCTCAGCCCCTGACACGAGTCTCGGCTCCGTCGCCGGCTGCGTCTCGGTGAAAAGTCCATCTCATTTCACTTCCTTCTCCGTGCGCTCGCTCCATGTCGCCGACCGCCGATTCGCCGATCTTCCCATGGTTCTGTCGCTATCTCAGTCTCCTTCCATTTCGAGCCAAGCGATGTGTGAACGGGAAAGTTGCGGTCAAAAGTGATCGTAAATGAAAACGGCAATTGATCTATTATTGCGCCGTCTGCACGAGCTTCCCGCCCGCCCCGCGCCGCTCCGTCGACCGGCGAACAATTCTACTTTCTACTTTCCTGAGCCCCAGCCCCAGCGCCCATCTCCCGGCTCTCGGCCGGCTCTTCTAGGACGACGATCGTCGTCGATCTCTATCGCATTCTTCGTGTCCAGCCGTTACGCTCGCTTCACGATCACTCAACATGTTTTGGTTGTGGCTTCTGTTGTTGTTGCTGCTGCTGCTGTTGCTGTTGCTGTTGTGCTGGCGATGTTGTTGCTACCATTTTGCATTAATGATGATTGATGATCGCCACTACACGAGGCCCAATCTGTTCCATGGATGGTCGTGGTCGCTGTCGCTGTCCAACGCGATCGCAGTCGACATGCAAGGTCGTTCCATGACGGTCAAGTGTCGTCGTGCGCTCAATGACGATGATGCTCTCCGCCGCTTCGTCGTCATCGTCATCGCAGTCCTCATCGATGTCATCGACGATCACCATGATCATCGTCGTCAATTGTCATGTGCTTCATCATCATCGGCAGCACCATCGCAGTTCGTTACTCTCTGGCAGCGACCACGCGTTCCATCTGAATTCGACGTCTCGAAAGTTGTTGAGGCAACAGATGTCAACAGCCTTCTTCGCCTCCGTCGTCGCGCATCCACCATTGCACTCTTGTTTTTTGAGGAATCGCATGATATTGAGTGATTTGCAGATCCCACGACAAGATAGGCAAAGATCGTGTGCCAACGAGAACCCTCTTCATACAGCTGAGGTGTTTCTGTTAGCTTCGGTGTTGTTCGAGAATAATATAGGAGATAGTTCGATACAGAGGTTCAGAAGACCCATAGGTTTTAGAAATACAGCGGTTATTTGCTTTTTGAAATATAAATTACGAGAGATGCCAAGATTCTGATTCGAATGGAGAGGGGATAATCATATTCAAAGAACAGTATCGCATATTGGTGCGTATGGAAATGTGAAGAATATTATCAAAGGGTTATACCGTTATATATCCATATCATGTGGATAAATGTTAATGAATAAGATATAATTTCACTTACCATCTGATATGTGAACTTGACTGGTCACGATCTGTAATGAGAAGGGGAATTTAAAATTAAAATGATATATTTCACAACGTATCATAAATCAAATAAAAACGCATGTGAGCCTTCTGAGAAATCAGGGAATGGACTGGGAGGGAACGACAAGTCGATTTGTCAAAGAATAGAAAGGAGCCCAGTGGATCCAATTTAATTTTAATTAGGGAGATGATGAGGATTTTTGCTGGCGCGGCCTCCTTTGCGCAAGTGTCCCTTGATGGGACTTTCTTCTGGGAACATGTTTCGATCGGTCGATCTTCGCAAGCGATGGTTTTGCATAAATTTCGTCGTCTTCGATCGGGTGATCGCGAAGCCTGATCGATCGACATTATAAATCTCGCCTCGTTTATCACTCGAATCGAATTGAAATCTCATGCCGCGGCGGGTGAGGAGAGGGGGCATTTGTGCCCTGGCCCAGAAACTAGCTGGGGCCTCGATCGGTGTCGACTCTTATGATCTTGCCATGCCGTGTGAACCGCGGCATCGGCGATGGCGAAGGTGGTGGTATCGACGGAGAGTAGGAGGCGGCGGAGGCCGGCTGAGAAAGAGCCGAAAACGGGCTCTGATTAATTGCGAAATTTATGCTAATGAAATATTCATCGCGCGAGCTTCTGCGAGCTGCTCCCCTCCTCCCTTCAGCCGCGCTCCCCTCGTCACGCCGCTGACCTTCGTTGCAGCTTCGGCTCCGGCTCCGGAGTCGGTTGGCGCCAGCTCCTACGGGTTCTCGAGCGCGGCTTCGCACCTGATCCACGGCGCGATCTGCATGACTCGCGGCTCCGGCACACATGCTCGTCGGCGCTGTCGTCGAGCGATTCTTCCGCGGTGGCTGTTGCGAAATGTGGATCCAACCCGCGGCGACGTCGACGCCATGTTGCAAGAGGCCTGCGCCTTCGCTCGTTCGTCTCCGTCTCGTTCTGAGGCTGTCGTTGCTGTCATTGTCTTTGTCCCGAGTGTGTGTGCGCGATTAGCTTCGATTTGATGCGATTCGAGACGTGATCCGATGCAGAGGCGGGCAACCTCTCTCTCTGGGTCTGGCACCTCGCGCATCTCGGGCCTGGAGCGGTGGCTGCACGATGTGGCAACGCCAGCCGCCCAGCGAGAGGCGGCGGCGCCGATCGCTGTTAGACATTTACATAACGGCGTCAACGGCGTGCTAGCGCCATTTTGCGAGGGACGCGATTTTCCGACAAGCGCGCGACGTGACCTCACGCCCCTGGCGGCAGGCACCGACACGACTCCTGGCCCCCTCCTCCTCCTCCGCTGCCATTTGGCTCGCGATCTCGCATTCCTTGGGGAATGGATCGATCAATTGCTGGGGCTCGAGGATGCCATGTGTTGCCTACCGCCTGCCTGGGGCCAAGAAGCAGCCCCGAGGAACCCACACCGAGGGCGCGGCGTCGAAAGACAATCGGAAAAGATCTCGTCGACGCAGCCGTGATTGCGATCATGAAATAACATTCACAACAACAATCATAGGTGCCTACGCGTTGGCTTAATTATGACTAATTGTCGCGCATGATTTGCCGAAAGCGCGAACTACGCTAATCCGCGCCCAAGGTCCTTCCTCGCCCTCTGGGGGAGGGGCGACGAGTTGTCAACGGCCCAGCTGCTTTTGCTCTTCGCGATTCCACTTCACTTTCGTTCGCGCCAAGATCTGCGCTGGGAGCCTTTATGGGCACTAAATGAATTTAATGAACGCTCCGTCGGTGCTCAGCCACCTTCTCCACGGCGGCACCACCTTCAACGGCATCGCCGACAACAACGAAATTATACGCAAATTTGTCGTAATTATGATTGACGTCCCCGAGAAGCTCTCGAGACTCTCGCGACGAGTGAGCGCGAGCAGGCCGCGTTGCCAACTGCTGATGACTCTCGCCCGCAGCCAGGCT